>JACEFZ010000844.1:30000-150000 GCA_014155875.1 Cepaea nemoralis
TAGTAAAACCTTTTTGTTCTGGAGACTCCATCGGCGCATGGACAGAAAATTTTGAATGTTTAATGCAATACCATGACATTGCAAAGGAGAATTGGGCCTATATATACATGCGAAATTTAGCTTTAGAGCCATTAAAAGTAATAGAAACCATTCCTAAGGAATTAAGAATAAATTATGATTATATCAAACAAAGAATAATGCAACATTTTTCATTAGACACTGCTGGATATCAGATGCAGTTTGCTAAATTAAGCCCAAAAGGCAACCAAACATTCATAGACTACGTCTCAACAACACAGGATGTATTCACTAAGTGGATTAACTCAGCAAAAGTAGAGAAAAGTTTCGACAAGTTAAAAGACTTAATGATTATAAACAAAATCATAACATCATTACCAACAGCTTTCTCCAAATTTTTGCAACAGAGTGATTGTCAGACTATTCATGACATTGAGCAGAAAGGTAACGCATTTTTTCCAGCAAACAGAGATATTTTTATTTTAAATGATAGTCCGAATGATGCAGCAGCTGCTATAAATATAACAAAACTAAAACCATTTCAGAATAGGAGTAAACCTAAAATGAGATACACAACATGTAAATATTGTAGATTAGGACACGATGATTACTCGATGTGTGATAAGAACCCTAATTATAAACATCACCTAGAAATGATGATAAACAAGCAAAAGACAAAGCGTACAGAGTACAAAAGAGCTGTTAAATGCTTCTTTTGCCGGGCTTTTGGCCATTATTCCTCTAATTGTGAGGGTCGTCGCATGCTAAAGGAAGCAAATGCTATTTTGATTGACACATCATCAGATGAAGATGAGAATGATGAGAATGAGAGAGAGAATGAAAGTCAACATGAGAATGGGAATGCTTTAGAAGTTATAGACATATTTAACTATGATGAATGTAACACCTGTAAGAAATTCCATTCAGACAATATTTTGGAGTGTGGTCATACCATCCCAATCACAAATGAAAGTGCCAACGCTGCCTTAACATCAAAAGGCAAATTAGACTTCCACAAAGGCTTTATAAACAAACAGCCATGTAAAGTAATTCGTGATAGCGGAGCGACCTTGAATGGGGTCAGAAAAACATTCATACAAGACAGTGACTACATAGGAGACTTTGTAACATGTCGCACATTTGCAGGGAATATTGAAAAATATCCTCTGGCACTGATAGAAATTGACACACCATTTATATCAGGTCGTGTAATTTGCGCGGTATTGGATAACCCGTGCGCAGATCTTATTATTGGGGATCTACCTGATGTCAGAAATTGTTCCAACAAAGACATCGAAATTTGGGAACAAAAGCATTGTAACATTAAGGCAGTAACAAAACCAACTGCAATTGAACAAAAGTATAAATTCCAACAAGAAAATGAACAAGTAAAAACTCCAAGGGAGACTATCAGTGACAAAATGATGCAAGAAACAAATAGTCTGCATTATACTTGTTCCGCACAAATTTATCACATCAGATTGACAAATAAAAGAGTCATTAATACTCTTAACAAACCTACAGAAATTATCATCAGTACCAAACTAACATCACAAGACAACAACCATGCATACAAACAGCATGCAAATAAAACAACGCAAACGGTTAACTTAAGACGAAAACTAAAGTTCCAACTACCGCATACAAACAAACCGCTTTATCGCAAAAACAGAAACAACGAACGATTTTTCTCAACACTCAACAGCAGGGAAACAATTAACAAAGTTAAGACAGAGTTACCACCCACCAGTTCTACTGACAGAGACAGCAACACTTTCTCTAAAACATACAACGCAATCGACAGAGCTAAACACCCAAATTCACCAAAGGTTAGATGTGACTTAGTTAGACTACTGACATGAATGCTATTATTGACAAAACTTACAACAACACTGCTTATACATCAGAATTTATCTTTAACCACAATCTTGTGGACAAATGAACTATCTGTGATAATCACAACCTTACTGATGAATCAGTCAACATTGTTTCATACTGAAATTACAAATACCACCATAATGTCTATTCATTATTATTGGCGCAAAATTGTTAATTTATTTGTAATGTGTAAAATCCCACATATACATTTGTACAATTTTGGCAAAGAAATTCAATCAAGACTGGCCTATCATGTATTCAAAATTATTGTCATCTGCTTGGTCGAATTTCCAAGCTACATATTATATTATAGAAAGAGATGTATTTCTAACTTAATGTATTTCTGTGGTAAATTCATATCCACTGTGACAATTTCCATAACTGTTATTCCATATTCAATCAGAACATTTTGTATTAATTGCATTTGTAAGAGTGTCTATTTAGAAGACGCAATTAAGAAGTTGAAATTGATTTTTTCCAATCCACCTATTCTTCGTCTCCCAGATATTAACACTCAGTTTATATTGAAAACAGATACCAGCACTACTGCCATTTCGGGAATTTTGATGCAAAAGCACGACGACATTGAACATCCAATTCTCTACGTCAGCCGCAAGCTCAAACCCGCAGAGAAGAGATACAGCATTGCAGAATTGGAGGGACTGGAAAAATATCTCAGGGGCACCCACTGTCTCATCCAAACCGATAACTCACCGCTGTTGGTAATCAAACAGGGCACACCGAAAGACAACAGAATTGCAAGGTGGCCTTTAATATTGCAGGATTTTAGTTTTGACATCCAGCATATTAAAGGGTCCAAAAATATTTTACCTGATCTTTTGACAAGAATGCCTGACCCACCAGATGAATGAAGTGCCATTATGATGCCCGAACATACAAACTGTGATATTTTATTTCGTTGCATCTATGAAACAGCGACATTCGAAATTCGTCACAACCCAGTAACAAATTTCCTACATGAGTACATTCTCCGTGCAATTTATCAGAAATTTGGACAGAACATTTCTAACCACTACACGCGACGAACTTTTGACATCTACCACTAACATTCTGCATCAACGACATCACCAGAAGGATCACCAAGTTAATTAGTTAATTTAAATGTTATTTAATTGTATTTTGTAATGTAACATGTCAAGTAAAATGTAATCTGTAAATATCATATATAAATTAACTTATATTTCATATAAAACTAATATGAAATAACGTAAAGTTTGGCTTTACTAAGCCTAAATTTAATTTCCTAAATTTCCTTTTCTACTATTAATCGCGTTGTTAAAATTACTTTCTAAAAATCGAATTTGCTGCCAACATTTTTTACATTGGCAATAATTAGTCCTAAACTTCATTTTATTTTAACAAGATAATTAAGAAAGACTTCGTGTGAATAACAGACGTGTGACAGACAGAGTGCATGAATTAAATACAATGTATGTTCTTCACGGCGAACGAATTGTACGCCTAACTCTTGTGCTTGTATATTATATGCGTCTTGTGTAACACATGTTATTTATGAGATGTTTATATGTGTTTTATAACATAGCAGTTAGACCAAATAAATTATGAATCTAAGAATCATAGCTCGAAAGTCTACCGCATAAATCACACATATACTGTGGATCATGACGTTGGAAATTCTAGCCTTCGACACTTAGATAACTTAAAAACATCACACATTAGAACACACACAGTTAGCACAAATACTAAACACACCAATGTAAATATAACACTTAAACACTCAAGAAAATCAGGTAGAATGCAGACACTTTAATAGTACAATCACGGGAGATTAGTCAAACACTTACAGGTCAACAAGGGACTTAAGTAATTCGGTATCGAAACAAAAGATGTCTAGTAAATTCACTGCCAACATACGGGAGTAAAAAATGTTATACATATACAAATTGGGGACAATGAGTTGCAAGAATTCTTAATGGGACCAAGGATATTTCCTTGATGAGCCTCTGTTAAAAGAGCCATTAGCTATAGCATCATTTTGGATGTCTGAGAAGGACGCAATTGTGAACGAAAGTCCGCAATATGAGACGTTTGTTACTTCGGTCTGGATAGCTCCTTATTTAAGAATGACGAGAGTATAGACTCTTTGACAACCACCCAAAATGTTACAGTATAGCATTAGTTGCTGGTGCTTCAATAGACATCATAGAGTTCCCATTTACTATATTACTGCCCTGGCCCCTTATATTACTCCCCGTAGGCGTTGACATAATAATTACAAACTAATTAAAAGAATACACAACACAGGAGTGGAGGAGGGGAAATATGTCAAGGTCCTATAGGGGACATAAGAAAGGACAGATGTTAGAGATCGGGACATGGGGCGAGTAAGGGGAATGAGAAGAATCTAGATGCTGAAAGACCGGACTGTACCCGTGAAGGACAGGTCATTATGAAGTGAACGACGCAGTACGCTTGGTCTCAACCCGGCGTATGCGAGACATCTGACTTCCCACGGGTTGCACGAGGGGCAAGTACCTCGTGACCACTGGGCAGTCGAAGGGAAGCCAGACGGACTTTGGACACGACTGAGAGAGGATGCATGACTGAGAGTGTGACAGGATAGACTCTACTTAGTACTTCAGAGCTATTGAATAGCTGAGCCGTGTGACTTGTGTTTGTGTGTGGGGCTGTGATACGCGTAGTGTAGTAATTGGTATCGTAATATTGCATTGCCACATTATTGCAGTATATTGACTAGTGCGAGAATGAACGCTGTTAGCGAGTGATGAGACAGTATTATGTAATTATATTCGAGAATAATAAATCATATGTTATTGACGCATGAATTTATGTTTCATCTGTGCTCGTACTATTCTACCTGTCTTGAACCCTTCACTTTTAAATAACGCTAGACGCTGACAAATATTTTGTTGAATTACTAAATTGTGAAGCTCCAAGTAACACTTTCCTACAGGAAGAGGTTCTAACGTGTGAACCACAAATTGAAGAACCTGCATTGGAAGAAATCCTGTATGTAATCAAACGACTTAAAAACAATAAGGCAACTGGGGCTGATGGAATTGCTGCTGAATTTATAAAGGCGGGTGACCATGCATTACATCTAAAGCTATATGAACTAATAATACAAATCTGGAGGGCAGAAGAATTACCCCATGACTGGAAAGAGTCATTATTGATACCTATCTTTAAGAAAGAAGACAAGTTCCAGTGTGAAAATTATAGAGGAATATCACTACTGTCCACAAGCTATAAGATACTATCCGCAGTATTACTAAATAGACTAAAACCATATTCAGAATATATATTAGGTGACTACCAGGCGGGTTTTAGACAAAACAGATCAACAATAGATCAGATATTTTTATCTTACGACAAATAGCCAAGAAAAATTGGGAATATAAAAGAGATCTCCATAACATTTTTGTGGATTTTAAAAAGGCTTATGATAGTGTCCATAGGAATAGTCTATGGAATGCTATGCGGGAATTTGGAATACCAAGGAAGTTAATCAACATGACCAGACTATGCATGGAAGATACTTATAATATAGTAACATATAAAGGCAGGAAATCAGACCCTTTCCAAATAACATCTGGCTTGAAACAGGGTGATGCACTATCGCCGACACTCTTCAATTTGGCTCTAGAGAGAGTTGTAAGGAGGGTAAAGGAGGAATGTGATATTGGAGGAATATCCAAGCTGCTTGGTTATGCAGATGATATAGATATTATAGGGGAAAATGAACAAAAGACATTGGAAATATTGACTCACTTAAAGGAAAAAGCCCAACAGATGGGCCTGGTTATCAACCAAGATAAGACAGAATATATGGTAATTTCAAGAGAAGGAATGGCTAAAAACTCTGGCCACATACAAATAGATAATATGACCATTAAAAGAACGGAAACATACAAATACCTGGGTATAATCTTCAACTGCTCCAACATCATAAGGGAAGAAATACAAACTAGAATCAATTCTGGAAATAAGATATACTATGCACTACAACATCTACTAAAATCAAATGCGCTATCTCGTAACACCAAGATCACAATATACAAAACACTGATCAGACCAGTTGTGCCGTATGGCTCGGAAACCTGGAGTACAACGAAAGGAGACGAAGCCTTGCTACAAACATTTGAGAACAAAGTTTTAAGACGCATCTTTGGACCCATTAGGGATACACAAAGTGGAGAGTGGAAAAGAAGAAGTAACAAAGACATTTATGATCTGTTTAAGTCCCCGCTAATCACTGGTATCATGAATGCTAATAGACTACACTGGCTGGGGCATATAGAAAGAATGGAATATAATAGGGAAACAAAACTTGCTTACACTCAGGAAATAAATGACCGTAGACCCCGAGGTAGACCAAGAAGACGGTGGAGAGATAATATATATACAACCTACAAGCACTTGGAATCAACGACGGACAAGAGAAGGTCAACCAGAGCTCGGAACGCTGAAGAAGAATATATATATATATATATATATATATATATATATATATATATATATATATATATAAAGTTGTTGCTGCTGTCATCATGCCTTCTCAAGTAAAAAGTAAAACATAAGCGATTTAAAGCAACTCGGAGAAAAGAATGGCTGACTATCATCTCATATCATCTCATCTTGATCCTCTTATACCTTGCGGTGTCGAGTAGAAACATAAACAGCGAGAGAGTGCCCGTTTATGGGCTTCAAAATATCGAGATTTCGATGGATTCTGGTATTCCTTCTGTCCATCTTCTACGTGGCCGGCCTCTTCTTCTGCTTTCATTTGGTCTGTACATCATTGCTTGTTGTGGTATACTGTAGCTGGTTATCTAGTTACTTGGCCAAACCATTTAACTTGCTGCCTTATGATACAATTTAGCGCTGCTATAACCCCATCGTTAGTCTTGATTTCTTCATTTCTGATTTTCTCTCTTAATACACTGAGTATACTTCTCAGGAATCTCATTTCTTGTTTAATGTGTTGAAAAATGTGCACCTTCGTGACATACCCTTAAATATAAATAATACAATAAAACTGTGGTTAGTTAAAAAAAAAATGCTACAAAATTAATTTTGAAAACATTGCAGTAAATGGAAAAACGCTAAAACAAGACTCTAATTTTTCTTATCTAGAACAATTAACAATAGACAATGACAGATATAAGGCAGAAATAATAATAATAATACATTTTATCTACATAGACAAAACAAGATATTGTCCTAGAACTAAACAACTTAGTTACTAATTAAAATGCAAAGTGATCACATTCGACTAATTATCATCCTGTAGCAGGACATCGTCTTCATCACGGCCCACAGAAACGTTTCTTGGTCGCCTACCTAATGCACCACAATGTCCAAGATGTGTGTAACTTCCTGTCCCCATATTCGTGATGGCTGACCAATGACGGGATTGTTTTTGGGATGCTTACCACAACATGGATATGTTACCCAACACTGCTTTATCTGAACAGAGGGAGGCATATATTTCTCTCTTTTACCCGCTCTCCTCATTGACCAGATATCTCTCCTCTCCTTGTTCTGTAATATAGCTTTCAACTTTTCTCTTCCTCGACTTTACAATAACAGAGAGTAATTGCCCAGCCCCTTATTCCTCCCTGCATCCAGGCCTACAATATGTGATGGGTCTATCACATCACAGACGCACAGGAAATTGCTTCAAAATAATGTACGTGATCATGTGTTATGTCAGACAAATGTAAAAAAAAACTATTGGAATCAACACATCGTCACTCAAAGCCACCTACACACTGTAAGAAGTCTGCAACACATTCAGTCATGCGTCCTCTTGGAGTACGCTCGGAAAATATTCTTCCTGCTCATCTCTAAATGTGTCTTTCAAATGAACGAGTCAGTAGCTGTGAGTATGTAGCGTGTTATTAGCATTACCTTTTGTAGGCCATGTGTGCAAGTAGGATTTGATGGACAGTCTTTCCTTCCCGTAGCGATCGTCACGGGCAGGCATGGAATATCATTCAACCGGGCCCATGCCATTTTTAGCATAACCTCCTAACCACTGCACCAACACCCTCTTTAAATATTGTCTACTCACACGTAACGTTATCTTCTATCATCCCAGTGTGTAAATGTTATCTACCCACATGTAACATTGTCTTCTATCATTCCGTGTGTAAATGTTATCTACCCACATACAAAGTTATCTTCTATCATTCCGTGTGTAAATGTTATCTACCCACATGTAACGTTGTCTTCTATCATTTCGTGTGTAAATGTTATCTACCCACTTGCAAAGTTATCTTCTATCATTCCGTGTGTGAATGTTATCTACCCACATGCAAAGTTATGTTCTATCATTCCGTGTGTAAATGTTATCTACCCACATGTAACGTTGTCTTCTATCATTCCGTGTGTAAATGTTATCTACCCACATGCAAAGTTGTCTTCTACCATCAATGCGTAAATGGTATCTACCCACATGTAACGTTGTCTTCTATCATTCCGCGTGTGAATGTTATCTACCCACATGCAAAGTTATCTTCTATCATTCCGTGTGTAAATGTTATCTACTGCCCGTAACGTTGTCTTCTATAATTCCATATGTAAATGTTATCTACCCACATGTAATTGCGTATTTTTTTCAGTCCATCTCTGTATATCATTCGCAAATATATAACGTTGTCAAGTTCCAACCCAACTCTAAATATTATCTATCAATATGTAACACTGTTTTTTTTCCCCCAACCAATCTCTAAATGCTATCTGCGAACATTTAACGTTGTCATTTTCCAGGCCATATATAAATACGAAATGTGATCAAAAGAAATCCGCCGCAATGGCTTTATTACAAACGTATAAAGGGTATATCGTCTGGTGTGGTAGAATTAAACAAAGAAATTGTTAAGAAACATGACTGGGCACATCAGAGGAGTCACAAAGGCATTCAGACATGTATCTCGCTGCTTAGTGAAACGACGGATACTGTCCGCTTGTTCATTGAACCATTTGATCACCTCAGTCGTGATGTCTGGTTTGGAATCGTCATCCCTTTAGAGTTCATTTTATAGCGTCCGAACACATGCAAGTCGCATGGTGACAGATCTGCCGAGTGTTGGGCGTAGCAGTATGTCCCAGCTGTTCCGTGCTACAGCTTCCTGTTCTAAGTTCGCACCATACGGACGAGATTGCCGTGCAACAGAATCACACCGAGGGAAAGCAATTGAATGTGTGTCTGATCTTCTGACGAGCCCAGGTGCATACATGCTTCCTAACAGTTGCTTTGTTAATGCTGCCACACCTACTGATATATTTTTCATACGTTTGTAATAAAGCCATTGTGTTTGGTTTAATTTGATCACACCTCGTATTATCTACCCATCTGTAAGGCCTTCTTCCAACAATCTCTAAGTATCTATTCACATGTTATGTTGCCCCACCTCCGAGCCCATCTATACATGTTCCATAACCACATGTTATTACATATATAAAGGGAATGAATAAAACTGCAGTAAAAGCTGTGAAATGTTAATAATTGAAAAACACCAAATGAATCGCTGCTATACAGTTACAACATCAGAAGACATTGCGTAAAGCCATCATCAGAAAAAAAGAAAACGAAGAAAGCATAACATCACACACATAATGGAAATGAGACTACAGTGACAACATTAGGGCATACTATTATGGAATAATGTGAGAAAAATTTAGTAGAAATAAATAACATATATGCCGGTTCCCTGGCCGAGGAGTTAGCAGCTTTCTCCGTTAATCCCGAATACTCTCGTGGTTGACGTGAGCGCACGAGAATTAGAAGTGGTTCGAGTCGCGCCAGTAACTTATGAGAATATGGAACCGGTCACTCAGAAAGTCGTGGCGTGCTGATGAGCGTAATCTAGCCTAGGAAACAACATACAGCTGAAAAATGCTGGTGTTGACCGCAATATCCTGAAACAGGATGGAAACGCGAGGGAAAAAAAAAATAACATATATGGCACTGTCAGAGTCCGACAGTGGACAGCGATGCAGGGACATCGTTACGACCGCCAGGCGACTTAGCTCCCAGTAAGGGATGCAACCACTTCGTTGCGCCGCCAGGCGAATGAGTTACCGGCCTGCGAGATCGCTGGCTGACCAGCGGTCAGGCCGCCAACGCAAGACGCACGACTGCCACGTGACGCCACGTCAGGCAGGAGGCAAGTTGCCTACCAGGTCCAGACAGCTCTGGGGGACACGGAACAGGACGGACGTGTGAGAAAGGCATTGTGTGGTTTCTGTATTGAAAGGCGAGTGTCTGGACATCTTGCGAGTCAGACTTGTGACTGTATTGTGGATGTAAGTTGTAAAGTATTCATTATATGTATTTGTGATCATCGTTCTGTATTTGATATGTTAATAAATCCACCAAACGATGTATCGTTGAGTCTTACGTCAAATCACGTTGTATTTGTACTGTCTCACACTAGTTATGAAAGCGAGCCAAGTTTAAGACCCTGACATGTGTGAACGTGGAGGGCTCGTCCAGCTTTAATTTAGTTATATTTGAACGTGAATAGCTTGTCCTTGTTGAACATTGAATTTAATTAGACTTAGATTTAAACTTAAATGTGATCATGGAAGGCTCATTTTGATTGTTACTACATTATTTAAACATGTGTAAGACCATTTGTAAACGTACAATGCATACATTTTGTTTGATCCTGTAAGCGTGTAAAACATTTGTGATTTGTGAAACTTGTCACCGTTTTGACCTTGTCGACATTGTGATCTTGTCGCCATTTTGACCTTGTCGCCATCTTGTAAACTTGATGTCTATGTCCTTACTGAATGTCATCTTGATGTAAGTGATGTGTCATCAATGTTGTAGAGTGTTAAGATACTTGTAGATTGTCTTTGTGAATTGAGTTTGTGGAACGCAAAAAGTGTTTGGAAAGAAAGTACGTGTATTGTAAAAAAAAAAACTGTTGACGGACAAACTTACGACATACAATTATACTCAACGCCATACAAACCTAATCAACACTTAGTGACAAGCAGGCACACACCAACAAATAGACGCTAATTTATCTTCTTCCAAAATAAAAGCAGGTTTTTCCGTACCATCCGAAACCTTGCCGTAGAGGTCATTTGCGATTCGAAGTAACGACCCTACAGTTCCTATCCCGATTTTCCAACCGTTCTTCACCGCATCCAGGGCACTTGAGTATACTTTTTCCTTTTCGTATACTATAAAAATGCATTTGTAGGCACATATCGTCCATATAAACAGATTGTAATTTGTTGATTACTAACCACTTATAACATATTGTGTGTGGCTGGTATTTCATTGAAATTTTTTCCATCATGTCTTCATTATTTGATTTCATTGATATGGGCATAAAGTTACAGTTACATGGTGAGGAACTAACACAATGGAGTGAGCAGAAATACGCTGAATACCTACAAGTACAGGAAAAAGTGGCTGAGCGTGAAGAAAGAGCAGCTGAAAGGGCATTAAAACAGGCAGAGATTGCTGCCAAACAAGGAGAGGCAGAAACAGCCTTAAAGCAAGCAGAATTGGCTGAAAAGACAAAGCAAGCTGAGATAAATAGTGCACTGAAAAAGGCCGAGATCGAGAAAGATACAGAGCTGAAAAAAGCAGAAATAGCAGCTCAGAGTAAGAGAGAAGAACTGGAGTTACAGTTAAAGATAAAACAACTTGACACTGAGACTGCCATTAACAAAGAGTATAAGAAATCTGAAAGACTGGAGAAAGAAAACCAGTATAAGAAATATCAAGGTATTGTACGTAATTATACCTCGGGTGACTGCATCGCAGCCTTTACCCAAAATTTTGAAACTTTAATGGAACATTATCAAGTTCCACTGTCTGAATGGAATATTGTGTACATGAGGAGTTTGTCAGGGGAACCTCTTAAAGTTATTGAAACCATCCCCAAAGACCTCAGAAAAGATTACCATTATCTGAAATCTAAGATTATGGCACATTTTATGTTAGATGAGGCAGGTTACAGAGAACAGTTCAGTAAATTGAGCCCAAAACCGACTCAAACGTTCTCTGACTACCTCTGCTTAGTCCGAGATATTTTCACCAAATGGACTTCAGCAGCCAAAATTGAGAAAAGTTATGAGAGATTGGAAGATCTAATCATTAGAGACAAAATTGTGTCATCTATTCCTTCAGCCTTTGCTAAATTTTTGTTAGAGAATGAATGCTCTAGTGTGGATGAGATTGAAAGACGTGGGTCGGCTTACTACACAGCCAACAAACATTGCTTTGCTACTGAAGATACTAACATTAACTTTGTAGCAGCGGCTAATTATGATAAACAAACCTATAGTAGGCAGAAATTTCGGAAGCCTACCTCTGAGAAATTTTATCATTGCATTCATTGTAATAAGTCTCATCATCCGAATGAGATGTGTGATAAAAACCCTGAGTATGAGACGTACTTACAACACAAGGTAAACCAACGAAATCAGGAACGTGAAACCTTCAAGAGTGCTACTAAATGTTTTCTCTGTAAGGCGTTCGGACACCATCGGAATACTTGTAAGGGCAGGCAGATGATAAAAAAAGCAGGTGCCGCCTTGGATGACAATTCCACTTCTGAAGAAGAAGAGCCAGAGAAACATCCTGTGAACTCAGCACAGGCTTTTGACAGATACGGCGAAAACACATGCTATGTTTGTAACACCTTCTTTGAAGATGGTATTTTAACATGCGGTCATACCATCCCTACTACCAATGAAGAAGCTAATTTGGTAGTAGACTCAAAAGGCAAAATAATCATCCATCACGGATATGTAAATGGCGAACCGGCTACAGTCCTTCGCGATACGGGCAGTTCAATCATTGGCCTGAAAAGAACGTTCATATTGCCTACAGATTACACAGGCAGGCACGTAACATGTAGAACATTCTCAGGCAATATTGAAAGATACCCATTAGCATGGGCATATATTGATACACCTTTCCTCACTGGGAAAGTAAAGTGCGCTGCACTAACCAGTCCAGTTTGTGATATAATTATTGGTAATTTACCTGAGGTAAATGATAAACCTCATGACATAACATCTTCATGTAATGATGATACCATAACATCACCATCAAATGTCATCATGAAAAATGTCACACCACCTATTGATGTTAATGTAGCTAATGTAGCACTAAGTTCTCATGACACCATTGAAACTATTGTTCCATCATCATCATCTGATATCATTGAGTGTGTGAACGCAGTAACAAGAGCTACTGCTAGAGTGCAAGATGAAGTAAATCAAACTGAGGCGATACAATTGATCAGCCCAGTTTCACAACCTACTAACATCATGAAGGAAGCATTTGTAACAGCCCAAAAAGCTGATCCTTCATTGTCAAAATACTTTGACCTGATCGGCCGAAAGCCAAAAGTAACCAAAAATGCAAAATGGCATTTCGCTTGGAAAAATAACATACTCACTAGGTATTACACCAGAGGTGACAATACCACAGAGCAAACTGTTTTGCCAACTAGTTACCGCAAACAAGCCTTACATCTTGCACACGATATACCTCTTGCAGGACATATGGCATACGTTAAGACCAGATCAAGGTTATTGACACAATTTCACTGACCAAAATTTTGCAATGACATCAAAGAATATTGCAGAAGTTGTGACACCTGCCAGAAATTGATTAAAAAAGGTAAACACCCACAGGCAAAGTTACAAGTCACCGACTTAGCCAGTCGACCTTTTGAAAAGCTATCGGTTGACATAGTGGGCCCTCTCAGTCATACAACAACTAGAGGGAATAAATTTATTCTAACGTTGATTGATCAATGTAGTCGCTGGCCAGAAGCTATTCCGTTAAAGAACATAACTGCCAATGAAATAATGGAAGTGTTCTTCCATATTTTTTCTAGGATAGGGTTTCCAGATACTATCCAATCTGATAGGGGCACTCAGTTTATTGCCGCATCCACCCAAGCTTTCACCAAAATGCTGGGAGTTAAGCAGTGTTTCAATTCCCCCTACCATCCTCACAGTAGCGGAGTAATAGAGAAGTTTAACGGGGATCTTAAGCACATGCTTGCAAAAGTGACGCAAGAACACCCCAACAACTGGGATGTATATCTACCAGCTATTCTTTTTGCTTATCGCGAGGTACCACATGCTAGTACCGGTTTCTCTCCTTTTGAACTTATCTATGGTGCCAAACCACGTGGCCCATTGACCATTTACCACCAAATGTTAACTGACTCTACACCAGTGCTTAAACCCATATCATCATACTTATATGTGACATCATTGCGTGAAAGAATCATCAAATCTTGTGTTATTGCAAAGAATGCACTAAAACTATCTGGTGCTACTTATAGACAGTATGCTGACAAAGGTAACAGGACAATAACATTGACACCTGGACAGGACATTCTTCTTCTGCTACCTAGTGACAGACACCTTCTGACTGATTCTTGGCAGGGACCTTTTAAAGTGACAAGACAGATTTCACCTGTAGACTACGAGATCCTTATAAAAAACAAACACAAAATATTTCACATAAATATGCTAAGACCTTACTACAACAGAGACGACGCACAAGACGATACAACAGCTTGTACAGTGATAATAGATCACGAAGACGACGATGCTAGTGACGAAATTCCAACACCTGCATTAGACACGACAGACTGCTTGAAGGAGATCAAAATCAATCCAAATTTAACTCAAGCAGACACAGACAGTTGCAAACAACTTATACAACAGTACAACACCATCTTCTCCAACAACCCAGGACAAACAGAATTAATACAGCATCACATCGCACTCACATCAAACGCACCCATTAGATGCAGACCATACACCATCCCATTACATTACAAAGAACAGTTACATCAAGAAATCATCAACTTAGAGAAAAATAACATCATAAGACGATCCCAATCAGACTATTCATCTCCCATGGTCATAGTACGCAAAAAGGACAATACCATAAGACTGTGCATCGACTACCGAAAACTGAATAAAATAACTGTTCTAGATCTTGAGCCTATGGCAAACACTGACGATCGTCTGACAGAACTGACAGACGCTAGGTTCTTCACGACTGTAGACATGGTTAAAGGTTATTGGCAGATTGCTGTAGACGAACAGAGCAGACATCTGACAGCTTTCGCCTCACCTTGGGGACTGTACGAATGGTGCAAACTTCCATTTGGGCTAGTTAACGCCCCAGCCACATTCGTACGTATGACACGACTACTGCTAAGAGACATTCCTAACATAATCTGCTATATTGACGACATATGCATTCACACACAGACAATGACGGAACACATTAAGACATTAGACCAAACATTTGAACGGATCAGACAGCACGGACTGACAGTAAAGCCTGCAAAAGTAGACATAGCCTACCAGGAAATATCATTCTTGGGTTACAAAATATCCAATGGCTTTGTCACGACAGACGATAAAATTGTGTCCAAGATACTAAAACTCTCACTTCCGACTACTAAAAAACAGGTCAGAAGTTTGCTGGGCCTAATCAATTACTATAGGCAATTTATTCCTGATTTTTCGGAACTGACCGAGGTATTTACTAATTTACTAACAAAGGATAAACCTGAGAAAATTGTACACGATGAATGCCTAAAAATCGCATTTCATAAAGTGCTAGCATGTTTTTCCGATAAGAATAAACATAATCTTATCCTTAAATTGCCCGATATCCGTTTACCTTTCAGATTACGCACAGATGCTAGCTCCGTCGCGATTGGAGCAGTCCTGTTGCAGGAGTATAACAACATCCTCCACCCAGTTTATTTTGTATCCCGGAAGCTGAAAGCCCGAGAGCGGGCATGGTCCATTCCTCAACTAGAAGCCCTAGCTCTGGTAGTAGGGATCACCAAATTGTCTAGATTTCTTCTAGGACGCCATTTCATCGTAGAATCGGACAGCAGCCCCTTACGATGGATGAATTCAGGTGTGCCATCGAATCATATGATTGCACGCTGGTCTTTGAAACTTCAAGATTATAGTTTTGAGGTTCGACATATCCCAGGCAGAACCAATTCAATTGCCGATCTTTTGTCACGTTGTCCGACCGACCCAGTGAGCACCAATGTCTGAGTGCGGTATGTAGAAATACACTCAGACCGACACAGCCATTTAGCAGTGAATAGTGTGGTTTCATTCACAAAAAGCTGTGTAATGTCTACAATATTGTGATAGGGATTACTCCCATTATATATAGTGTTCTTATTTTACTAGTTCATGTAGTGATTGTCGTGTATAAATGTGTAGTATGTGGTAGAAAGCGAACTTTATTAACTGTATATATTACGTACAAGAACAGTGTCACGTTCGCACTTACCTGAAGCGAATTATCCAACTTGAGAGTGACAACGTCGTGTTGATTCTTCCAGGAACATTTTAATGACAAGTGTGAAAGTAAAACTGAACAGTGACGACTTTTCTACACCTCTGCAGTGAACCGAAATCTTTAGTGTTCGACTGAAACAGCTAACACATGAACATTCGATCGTAATCCAGAAGATTGTGTACCAAAATCCACCACGAACTTTGAGAACATTGTTCCTTCTTTAAACTACATCAAACCGGAACAGGTGTGTTCTACAATCTTAACCAACAGCTGATTGTACAGCTCGTGTGTACTTCCGGATTAATTATAAATTTAGAACAGAAATAGCAGACAACATTTAAAATGTTAAAAAGTTTTGACGATTTTAAAATATTTAGGATTCTATAAAATTGAATACACGAATTGTGTGTTTATTTATTTCTCTAATGTAATCTTAGAATCATATCTTGATTAACGTATTCATATTACCGACTTTTTTTTCGTTAATATGAAGAAACGTCAAGCAATGACACTAAGAATTTAAATAGTTATTGTAAATTATTGTGTTTCACTAATGTTAAAATTATTTCCCTTTCATTTTATTGTTATTACATTTTCACACAAAGGGCCATAATTTGAAATGTATATGCTAATGTGTTGTGTGTAATATAACATGTTGTTGTTAAAGTGTTGACACCTCAGGCAGGCATCTACTGGGCATGGCAAAGGGTTGCCAACATTGTATACCAACACAATAACTCCTGGCCAAGTAGGGACAGGGTTTGAGTGTTTTATACGACTTATATAAAGTCGTATTTCAGTCTCGCGAGATGGTTTTTGTTTCAAGAACCATATTATTATTTTTTTTCAAATTGCGTTGACGTAGATGCGTGAAGCTGGTGCTACTGATCCGACTGGGTGATAATACGATTGAGGTAACCAGCCATCGAGAGGGTGAAGCCTGATATGTGTTAAACATGAAGCACCACATGTCGTTGTACCCAACTCCCAGTTCTTATATATTTCTATGGCATGTGTGTAATTTTGATAACGTTTTGTATAACAATGGAAAGGTAGACTCTGACAAGGGTATACTATGAACCCAACAGGTACAGACATAGCATGAAAGACGACATCTTTCATGGAGTTACCGGGGGAGCGTGTCAGAGTCCGACAGTGGACAGCGATGCAGGGACATCGTTACGACCGCCAGGCGACTTAGCTCCCAGTAAGGGATGCAACCACTTCGTTGCGCCGCCAGGCGAATGAGTTACCGGCCTGCGAGATCGCTGGCTGACCAGCGGTCAGGCCAACGCAAGACGCACGACTGCCACGTGACGCCACGTCAGGCAGGAGGCAAGTTGCCTACCAGGTCCAGACAGCTCTGGGGGACACGGAACAGGACGGACGTGTGAGAAAGGCATTGTGTGGTTTCTGTATTGAAAGGCGAGTGTCTGGACATCTTGCGAGTCAGACTTGTGACTGTATTGTGGATGTAAGTTGTAAAGTATTCATTATACGTATTTGTGATCATCGTTCTGTATTTGATATGTTAATAAATCCACCAAACGATGTATCGTTGAGTCTTACGTCAAATCACGTTGTATTTGTACTGTCTCACACTAGTTAGGAAAGCGAGCCAAGTTTAAGACCCTGACAGGCACTTAACTCGGGGGGTTCAAATATGCCACGAGGTGAATTCTGTCAGAAGTGGTGCCATACAGCAGACAGAGTATGCACACTTGTGTGGGAGTGGGGACGGTTCAGTGAACACGGAGGGAATTTGAACATAGAGGTAAAGAAAACAACAAATGCATCCATACTTCAAGAGCTGAATATTGAAGAAGGTTGGCTTTTAAAGACGTAAAACAAAGAAAATTATAATTTGGTCGCTTGAAACATCACGAAAGTTTGGAGAGAACAATAATGGGGGTAGGGGTATATGCCTGGAAAGAGAGGAAGAGGAAGGCCAAAGAGAAGATGGGTGCAGGATGTGGCGGGTGACCTCCAGATGGATGTATCGGGCGCGGGACATCTTGCTTGTGATCGAGAAGTTTTCCGGAAGTTTGTTATGGGAGCTAGGTTCTGCAAAGGACATGCTACTGAATGAATGAATGAATGAATGAATGAATGAATGAATGGGGAAGTAAGTGGTCAACGAGTGGGCGGTATAATGTGCGGAGAGGCAATTAAAGTTGAAATAATAAGAGGATAACAAGATAAAAAGGATGTGAGTAGTAAGGTATGCCCTAACTACACCTTAAATCTGGATCCAGATCCGTCTGGTGACGTCATATTTTACTATATGAAGGGTATGGATCCAGATCACTGACGTCAACAACCGGATCCATTTCGGACCTCATTGTTGAAATATTGGCGGGAATATACATTTGGCTACTTCCGGATGACTACGTCCAGTCCATGGGTATCCGAACGCCTCGCCTACAGGTGCCTCCGCCGGCCGCTTCCGCTTCCCCCGTTCCGGCCCGCGATGGCTTGAAGACAGCGAAGCAAGCCCCGAGCATGTGGAATACTTATATAATTAAGTAGACAAAATAGGCGCCTGGCACCCGGGTTAGAATCCCAGTTTATGGGTGTGTGTGTAATTGTGTGTGTGTACACGGAGTAGGCCGATGTGAGGGGCGTAAGGGAATGGGTCCCTAGCCCGGATATTAGCCTTTGCCTCCGAGGAGTGCCACCAAATTTGCACCTAGATGCAAAGAATATTGAACACCAAGGTCCTGTCCAGACCAAGAGGCAAAACTAGACTCTGTTCTTAGCCAAAATGCCCAAAATATTTGAGTCAAAAGCGACCTTCCGGCATATTCAGCTTTAGGAAAAAGACTGAAGCCAGATTACGGCTATTAGTTCTATATATGGGTATATTGTCACAGTTAATAAACACTTAATAAAATATAGACAGTGATTAATTCTATAGAAAATAACATCAAATATCGGTCTCAATAGTATACATTCAATTAAAATAACATAATCCGTGAAGTTTGCAAATTAATCATAAAAATACTTAAAAAATAATAACGCCAGATATAGCCCTTTGCGTATTTTGTAAATATTTGTGTCCCTTGATACCGGCAAGCATGGGGCAAGTCATCTGCGCTTAGTGTAATATCGCAATGACCAATTAACGCACGAAAGTAAACTTTTGAATATAGCTGTTTTAAATGGCGCTGAATGGCGTGAGTTCATCGCCAAATGTATAAGCAAATATTGTAAGGTACTTTGCTTGGGTGCTGATTATGTAAACAATACAAAAAGCCGGAAATGTGAGCAGAAAATCAATAAATAGTGTCAGAAATTGTACATCTCGATAGATAAAACCTGTCGGTATATGTGGAGTTTGACAACTCTGTTTTAGTTTGCAGTAATCTCACAAAAGTGTTAAGAATTATGCATCCGATGGTGATAAAAGAGACGTAGTATACAGACATCAATGATATCACACCACCCGGGAATCTTGTAAATGTAAAAATAGGTATGACGTGACTTTAATCACATGTGCGGGAGCCCATTCCAATAATTTGACATAAATATCACATATGTGTGAATGTAAGTAGTATGTAAAGGAGAAATCGAGCCGTAAAGGAGATCACCCCAGATCCAAAATAATTAATTATATCGCTTATGAGTCGACACAATAAGCATTAAGAAGCTGAATTTTCAAAGCTCATGCGGTAGGATACATAACTACTTCCGATTGTGTGTAGTTAAAAACGTAAAACTGTAAGTAGTAAAAGAAATATGTAAACAATAGTCTATTTTGATGTGTAAAGTGACAAGTAAAGATGGCAGCGTGAGTAGGAGGTCTATCACTAAAAATTTAAATGCATATTTACGGATCAGGTCGTCAAAAGACCTTGGCTTTTTGCCATATCACGTGATCGCGATGGTGTCAGTGGATTCGATCCGTGAACTTCGTTCAGTGCGGACGTACCACGAGGGCCGAAGATGGTGATGGCCAAAGATTGAGCCTACCATTTTAATAGATTGTGTAGCTGTGTTATATATTGTGTATTGTAGCATATGTGACTGTGATAATGTCTACGCTAGAGTGTTGATTAAACAGGAAAACCTACCCTTGTGTCCCAGTCACATCTGTGTCTGAGTGTAGCGGTGTATTCAAGTGTAAGCTGATGCAGTTGGTAGAGAATGGCAGAGTTTCCAATTAGCCAGACAAGGTGGAACGATTATCAGACAAACGCAGATGAATACTCAAGTAACAGAGCCTGTCCCTTGATGTGTACGACGAAGCCGAGAAAGTAGTAACCACGGTGATGCGAGAAGTTATAACTAATATCCCTAGAGATCTGTGAATTCACATAACCCCATCATTTCGCACCCTGACACTTTTCTTAGCTATATCTATTCTAAAAGTAACCGATTACATAATGTAATAGCGTTTACTACTGTCAGTAGTGGATGGGACTTAAACACTGTCCACAGACCAAGGGCGAAGTGGTAGAGACACAAGACTCGTCCATGGGTTGTGTGATGTTGTATAACCAGTCGCAGGGGCACTATCTAAGGAATACACCCGATCACACGTGGTTAAGGGCAAAACAGACCATGTGCTCACTGGCTAAAACAATTCAAATATGGCACTGCTTTCGGTCGCATGTGTAATGATTACAACCAGACTACGTGCTCACTGGCTACAAGTGTTCATATATGGAGACGCATCCGATCACGCGTGGTAAAGGCAAAACCAGACCACGTGGCTAAAGCCGCTCAAAGATTGCGCTGCATCCGGTACACCTGGGTAATTGTCACATCCGATGAAATATGGCGCTGCTTCCGCTCGCATGTGTAATGACTACAACCAGACCACGTGCTAACTGGCTAAAGCCGGTCAAAGGTGGCAACGCATCCGATCACACGTGATAACGACACAACCAGACCAAGTGGCTAAAGCCGATCAAAGATGGCGCTGTATCCGGTCATGTGTCTAATGGGATACAAACGAAACAGGTGGCTAATGACTCAACTGGTCAAAGATGGCGATTCATTCAGTGACATGCATAACGATACATATGGAAAACGCAGCTGATGACTCAACCGTTCATAGATGGAGTCGCATCCGGTCACATGACCAGATAGTGCATAATATTCTGCTGGGTCATTCTAGTCAGAAAATAGCGCATATAAGACGGTCAGCATTCGCCGCATAGAAGTATCGTTCTCTGTGAGCAGCAACCAGATCAACATGTGGCAAGCGACTAATGGTAAACTGGCTTTTCTGATAAATCTTTCACAATTTCTTTGTGGTTATCCAAGTAGGCACATGGTTAACTTAACAATACTAGTATAATACAGGGGATATGCAGCATACGCGCGTGTAAACAAGTCATCACAGTGTCCGACTAAGCCTTTCTCATACTCATGGTGCAGAGATGTGATCACCGATGCTAGTCGGGGAATTCGTATCTGTATGTAACAGCTATCGGGTCGTACAGCGCCGAGTGGCTAGTTCATGATAACAGATATATAATATTACACACGAACACAACAAATTGTCCCAACTCAGCCTTAGGCAATGCATGAAACATGACATGTTACGTAACTGCTGTCATAACCAGCGAGATTATCACGTAACAAATTAGACATCTACACATTCATTACCTCTCTATATGTCCATACGGGTCTTTACATCTTTCTTCAGAAACCCATTTCCAAGACCAATATATGTTTTTCAGTATGCCTGCTCAGTACTAAACTTCACAGCCAGATAAAAGTACAACATCAACAGTCAAATGAGAAAATATGTTAGACAACGTATTAAAAATATTGGTCAAATACTGAAAGAACTCATCCAAACTTATAAAAATTAGGAACATTTGTTAACCTAGTGGGAAAAAATATCAACCAAGTAGGAAAATGTGTTAGTCAAATAGGAAAAATTATTGAGCACGTAACTAAATATATTATCCAAATTTATGAAAAGTAGGAAAATTTGGTCGCCAAACGGGAAAAAAGATTGACCAAGTAATGAAATATCCCTCCCAAACTCATAAAAATTAGGAAACTTTGTTAACCGAGTGTGAAAAACTATCAGCCAAAGAGAGAAATATCTCACCCAAACTTATAAAAAGTAGGAAAATTTGTTAGCCAAATGGGAAAAAATGTCAGTCAAATACAGACATATCTCAACCAAACTTATAAAAAGAAGGAAAATTGTTAACCGAATTGTTAAAGATGCTGACCAAATAGGAAAATTTGTTAACCAAATGTGATAAAATGTAGTACGCGTAACGAAATATCTCATCTACACTTATGAAATCAGGAAAATCTTTCAGCCAAATAGGAAAAATCTTGGCCAGGTAAAAAAATGTGTTAGCCAAATGGGAAAAATATTGACGTAGTAACGAAATAAAGCGTCCAAACTTATGAAAAGTAGGAAAATTTGTTAACCAAAGGCAAAACATATTGGCCAAAATTTCAAGGACATCTATGAAAAGTCGGAAACTTTGTTAACCAAATTTGAAAAATATCTATCAAAGAGAGAAATATTTCAACTAAACTTATAAAAGGTAAGAACATTTGTCAGCCAAAGGGGGAAAAAGGTCGACCAATCACAGAAGTATCTCAACCAAATTTATAAAAAGAAAAAAAAAACATAACGAAATATCTCGTCAAAAGTTATGAAAAGTAGGAACAATTGTTAACCAAAGGGCAAAATCTTGACCAAGTAAGAAAATGTGTTAGCCAAATGGGTAAAATATTATCCACGTAAAGAAAGACATCGTCCAAATTTATTAAAAGTAGGAAACATTGTCAACGAAAGGTGAGAAATTAATGTCAAGTAAAGACATATTTCAAATAAACTTATGAAAACATAGGAAACTTTGTTAAGTAAATGTGAAACAATTTCACCCAAACGTATAAAGATATCAACCAAACTTATGAAAAGTAGAAAACTTTGTTAAACAAATGTAAAAATGTTGGCCAACTTTCAACAACATTTATGAAAAGTAGGAAATTTTTTTTAACCAAAATGAACATTTTTGGCCTCATTTCATCCAAAATTATAGAAATCTCACCACATAATATTACGGGTTACCAGTTCCCTGGCCATAGCTGCCATAGTTTGAAGTTGTCTCTGTCTCATGAAGGCGACAGATATTGGATCTAATCCTGTATGAAATTTGTGCCTGAGGAATCCTATTAATATCCATCCTGAGTATTGTAATGTTCATTGTTATCCGTTGAGATACTGTACAAACAAAACATCTGGTTAACTGGTAAAAATTAATTATGTGTACATTCACTGGTCCTTATATCGTTGTATAAATGTTCCAAAAGAAATGTACGTATGCATATAAAAATGGTACTGTAATTACATCCCTGTCCTGTTCGTAGGAACGGCTAACCTCTTCCTTCAATGGCACAGCTATCCTTCTTATAATCTGGTAACACTGCCATACCTGCTTATTAAGAATTTCACCATGAAATCTAAATGTAATGCGATCTGAGTAGGTTTTCCTTTAGAAGAGCTGATGTTTACACACCGTTACTATTGTCACTTATGCCCTAGGTTAATTATCCACCGAGACGTGCACCCCATATGAAAAGTATGAAAATTTGTTAATCAAATGTGAAAATTTCTGGCGACATTTCAGCCAAACTTATAAAAATCTTTAAAAAACTTATGAAAAGTAAGAAAATTTGTTAACCAAAGTGAAAAATTTTGGCCAAATGTCAACCAAAGTTATAAACAATAAGAAACTTTGTTAACCAAATGGGAAAAGTTTGGTCAAATGTCATCCGAACTTATGAAAAGTAGGAATGTTTGTTAACCAAAGTGAAAATGTTTTGCCACATTTCAACCAAACTTATAAAAATCTCAGTCAAACTTATGAAAAGTAGAAACATTTATAAACCAAAGGTGAGAAGTTTGACCCATATTCAACCAAACTTAATAAAAGTATGAAGCTTTGTTACCCAAATGTGAAAAGTTTGGTTAAATTTCAACAAAATTTATAAAAAGTAGGAAACTTTGTTAATCAAATGTGAAAAACTTTGGCCACAGTTAAGCCAAACTTATAAACATCACAGCCAAACTTATGAAACGTAGGAAAATTTGACCTAATTTCAACCAAACTTATGAAACGTAGGACACATTGTAAACCAAAGTGAAAAAATCTTAGCTACATTTCAACCAAACTTATAAAAATCTCACCCAAACTTATGAAAAATTAGAAACTTTGTAAACCAAATGTGAAAATCTTAGCCAAATTTCAACCAAACTTATGAAAAGATGAAATTTTTTTAAAAACCAAAATGAAACATCTTGGCCACATTTCAACCAAACTTATAAAAAATAGGACACGTTGTTAACCAAAGTGAAACATCTTAGCTACATTTCAACCAAATTTATAAAAATCTCAACCAAACTTATGAAAAGTGAGAAACTTTGTTAACCAAATGTAAAAAGTTTAGCCAAATTTGAACCAAACTTATACAAATAGGAAATGTTGTTGTTCAAATTAACCATTCAATTTGGAAACAATAAAGAGAAATTTAATTGTTAATTTTTGTACACTTTTATTTTTGAAATTTTATACTTTCATTCAACGATAGTGACTTATTACATAAGATACTTTTAATTTTCTGAAATACAGCTGTTGTTTGCATTGGGGACAGACGAATATCTCTAGTAGGTTGGGGATGTACAATGACAACGTGAGATATTTTCCCCATTTGGTTAAGAAAATTTCCTACTTTTTATAAGTTTGGCTGAAATTTGGCCAAAATATTTCATATTTTGTTCACAAAATTTCATACTTTTAATAAGTTTTGGCTGAAATATTTCTTTACTTGACCAACAATTTCCACATTTGGTTAACAAATTTTCCTACTTTTTATAAGTTTGGTTGAAATTTGGCCAAACTTTAAAAATTTTTTAACAAAGTTTCTTACTTTTTATGAGTTTATTTGAAATTTGGCCAAGCTTTACACATTTGAAGAAAGAAAATTGTGTACTGTTTACTTTTTATAAGTGTGGTTGACATTTGGCCAAACTTTTTACATTTGGTTAACAAAGTTTCTCACTTTCATAAGTTTGGTTGAGATTTTTATAAATTTGGTTGAAATGTAGCTATGATTTTGCACTTTGGTTTACAAAATATCCTACTTTTTATAAGTTTGGTTGAAATGTGGCCAAGATTTTTCGTTTTGGTTAAAATATTTTCCTACTTTTCATAAGTTTGGTTGAAATTTGGCTAAAATTCTCACATTTGGTTAACAAAGAATCTCACTTTTCAAAAGTTTGGATGAGATTTTTATAATTTGGTTGAAATGTAGCTAAGATATTTTACTTTGGTTAACAAAGTGTCCTACGTTTCATACGTTTGGTTGGCATTTGGTCAAAATGTCCTACGTTTCATAAGTTTGGTTGCGATGTTTATAAGTTTGGCTGAAATGTGGCCAAAGTTATTCACATTTGGTAACAAAGTTGCCTACTTTTTATAAATTTGGTTGAAATTTGACCAAACTTTTCACATTTGGTAAACAAAGTTTCCTAATTTTTATAAGTTTGGTTGAATATGGGCCAAACTTTTCACCTTTGGTTACCAAAGTTTCCTACTTTTCATAAGTGTGGTTAAACTTTGGCCAAACTTTTCCATTGTGGTTAACAAATTTTCCTACTTTTCATACGTTTGACTGAGATTTTATAAAGTTTGGTTGAAATGTGGCCCAAAATGTTCACTCTGGTTAATAAATGTTCCTACTTTTCATAAGTTTGGATGAAATTTGGCCAAAAATTTCCCATTTGGTTAACAAAGTTTCCTATTTATTATAAGTTTGGTTGAAATTTGATCAAAAATTTTCACTTTGGATTACAAATTTTCCTACTTTTCATAAGTTTGGTTAAGATGTTTATCAGTTTGGTTGAAATATTCATTACCTATGAAGTCCCAACTCCACTTTAAGAAATGAACATTACGGAGTTCTGTTCCTAACATACCTTTTACAACTGCCTTCAGCGAAAATCATTGCAATAGTACCTCGTTCCTTTCTAAAGCCACATTGGAACTCAAGAAAAAGACCTTGGTCGAGATGGGCTATAAGGCGATTGAGAAGAATTCTGGTGAGTATCTTCCCTGCAATTGAGAGCAAGGAGATGCCTCGGTTGTTTTCGCGGGATTGGCGGTTTCCTTTATGTCTGTAAAGGTGGACTATTGACGCGTCCTTAAAATCTTGTGGCATGGAAACTTTCATCCATATGTTTGTAAAGATTTGGTGAAGCTGCTCTATCAGAACCAGTCCACCTGCTTTAGAGATCTCTGTGGGATTGATTCAGGACCTGGGGCATTACCGCTGGAAGTTGACAAATAGCTTTGTTATTACCACAATGGTTGGTAAGCGAGCAAGAGTGTCATCAGTGGGGACTTTGTGATATATTTTCGCAAACCGTCAACGTCTCTGTAAATATTTCCCGCTTCTAACATCCTAATTCTACACAACAAACTCATTTTACGACATACGAACCCACAGCGACATTGCGCGGAAGACAAGATGAAAGAAGGCGTGGGAATGACTGCGACGCCACAGGCTAGCAGGACTACACGGCGATAAATACGGCACATAAGGCGGACACCGATCTGGTTTGTTTACCAACCCAGCACAAGGCCGGACAAGATCTGAGATATCGGCCGGAATGAGAGCTTTTTCCAAAACAAATTCATTTATGAAAAAAATGCATCAGCCTACGACATTGCATTTGGAAAACCGAATCCACAGTCAGATTCTGAAACCTGTCGCCGAAGTGTTTGGAAGCCATTCGATTAGAATGAAGGTAAGAACATTATGTTTTATATTAGTTTAGTCTGTGAGCTTGTTTCCCAAGCAGAGTTGGCAAGTCAATGTGTTGTAAACCACATTATTAGTCCTTAAGAAATTAACGTGGTAGAAGCTAAATATTATATTCAGTTATCATAGTCATGGATAAACTGTACATTAGGGTAAACCACAGTGAGTTTCTGTTTCTCCCAGTTAAATAACTTATTTAATGTGTAAACATTAGACTTAGGTTGTACATTTAATTTTTAAGTAGTTAAACTCAATCAGCAGTAATTTAGAAGTTGGTGAGTAACTTAAGATTTAGGAAACTAAGAACACTTAGTTCACTAAGAAGAAACTATTTTACATTTGCCAACACTGGTAAGAGCAATTAGTGTAATGTGTAACAGAAAAGTACATGAGCACATGAGATGTAAATAGATTTCTACATGTATCATAATTTTGTGTGGTGGGTGAAAGCACCCATGTGGGTATTCAAAGGTATTGCCATGACCTTGATGACGTCATGGCATAGTTAAGCCATAACATAGGTTAGAGATTAGTGGTTATGGCCGTGTTCAGCAATTGAACACCGGAACGTGGTAAGTAGGTACTTTTCACACAACGTGAAAGTTGTGACTCACTTCCCAAGTGACAGGAAGTGGGTCCAGACACGGAAGTCGAGTCATAGGGTTTGTCGAGTACGGACTACGTTGAGATAGAGTAATGGCCAACACTGTGCCACTCTTCTAGAGAGCTAGTTTGTGTATTAGACTTCGTTGTGTTAAATGTTATAAATTCGTCGGTTTTGTCAGATGTTGAATATGTGCCGGTATAATTGCATTGTACAATGTGCTTAGATGAACATAAACTGTAGAAAACGCCGGTGTGGTTGAGTTATGAATAGTTCCATTCTGTTCGTCGTTGTTGGAGTGAAGAAAGAATGCTACGATAATTAAAAGGATTGAGCCAGAAGAATTTGCGTGCTCAACCGAAAGAAAAAAAAAACCATACATTGCACACGACGAAGATGCTCTACACAGAAAGCTTGCGACGCAAGAAACTAGCCGTGGGTGATTACATGATGATGGTGAACAAAGTAATAACCCCTAGGCATCGTTAGCAACCCACTGATATAGATATACGCTCAAACGCAACACACTATGGTGCCACATTTACTTGCTCATTGGCAAAGTGGGGGTCACCGATAGAACCACGGGAAAGTATATGATACTATAACTACATAAACTACATGTTTGTCAACATGAAATTGTGAAACTGTGCTGACATTTGTGATTAGTAGAGCATGTGATAAATTTAAAGCTCACATCAACTTTATATGAACAAGATAAATCGTGCAGAGATATGGTAGAACAACAGAAGTCTCTGACAATTTACTGAAATTACAAATATTGATATAAGACTCGGTTATGAGAAATGTACTATCATATGAAAGTTGTGTGGATTTCAACATAGACATGAACAGTGTAATCGCACGTCAAGAGAAGAACTGTAATGAAAAACATTGTCATATGGACAGACCAAGTATAAAGAAACACGCCATAAGAGCTGTACGAATCAAATGTTAAAAAAATTACAGCGGGCGGAAAGAAAATGTTGATTCGACCTAATTTACAAAGATTTCATGAGTAGAGTAAGCGCAACAAATGTGTGTGAAAAATACCCACTTTCCACGTTCCGGTGTTCACTTGCTGAACACGGTCATAACCTCTAATCTCTAACCTAAGTTATGGCTTAACTATGCCATAACATCATCAGGGTCATGGCATTTTTTATTGTTGTTAAACATATGGAATTAATATTTGTGAGCCACATAATAATGCTTAATCAACCACCATGTAAGTGTGGTTATGATTCATGATGAATGAATGTGAATTGAGTATATCACATAATTATATGTATTTGATGAGACCATAGATACCCCCCTCCCTCCCTCCCCCCTCTCTCTCTCTCTCTCTCTCTCTCTCTCTCTCTCTCTCTCTCTCTCTCTCTCTCTCTCTCTCTCTCTCTCTCCCACCACTTGCTCATGCCCCCTCTCACACTTCCCCAAAACAACATACTTAACAACTCTAGCTTCAAAAAATTAATAACAGATTAATTTAATAAAGAAAAATGTATATATGTGAGAAGTTTATGTGTAGAATGTATGTCGTATACTCTAGTATGTCTGCAGTATCAGACCGAACATCTCAAGAGCCAAGTCTGATCATCCTTGTAAGGACTACACAACATCATAGATCAGTACACGATAACCTCACCAAATGATGTGTCCCCCCTGCGAGATGTTGACTTTCTTCGGTGGCTTTTTGATAACCCAGATAATTGGTCACCAATCACAGATATAGTCAGATACTGATCCTGAATCGATCACACAGCATGTTATTAAATGTCCCTAATGTTCTGAGACTTAAAACATCATTGTCCTGTGAAAATCCGGAACACTGTCCCTTGAAATAACATGATTCCTTTTCTAAAGGTCCTACTGTTTCACAATTACACTGTTATTGTTTACCGTCCCACAGGAATTTAGTAATTTAATAAAAGCACTAAGTTCATTGTTCCTGTTAACTAAATATTCACTATGGTTCTTTCCAAATGTGATGTGGAAAGCAATCACTAGTGTTCTGTTCACATGTGGTTTTTGAAACATTAATCTCACGATTGTTCCTTCTCCAAATGATGTGGAAAAACAATCATTAGTGTTCTGCTCACATGTGGTTTTGATAAATAATTTCACTATTGACTTCCATGATCCCTATCACTAAGAAGTCATCTGTTGGATATGTATATATTTCGGCTCAACCGAGTCATGTTCCTTCAGACCCCTTTCATCATGGGCTCAGTGCAAAAGCTGCTGAATAACTCTGCCTGCACTAAGGTCTCCATTCTAGTAAGCAGTGATGTTTCAGCGTTTCAGCTTCACTGAGTAACCTGAGTAACTTGAGTAACCTGAGTAACTTGCGTAACCAGAGTAACTTGAGTAACCTGAGGGAACCTTATGAACACTCAACTCTATCTACATCGAATCTACTCTTGCCATAACAGACACATGTTCCTCAACATTAATTGTTACTGAACACGCTAGATTCTTTTCTAAACTAAAACAGAGCGAGTCAAAACACTTCCGCCTAGGCCAACTCTCTTGTTCAAACTAACGGTAACAAATTATGTTTTGCATACAATCGGGGATTTGTCCTTGTGACGTCATTCGATGTAAACATCAGGTTGTCTCCCTGTCGGGACTAGTTTCCCATACATCAAAAGTCCCTCTCGTCTGTTATCTATAGCAAATCATTTCTCCAATTCTAAGATCTAGCCGACTTTCCTTCCCCCAGACAATGTTGTCTCCAACCTCACAACCATAGGTATCCCCCTTTCTACTCCGAATACAACAGGCTTTTTCTCTCAACGACAATACATCAAACAATGCCGACAAATTTCTCGTTCCTGGGGAACTCTCAAAGACTTATAGTTTCCTTTGATCCGACTTGAGTTTTTCTCCGCTAGTAAAAAACAATTGCCACTGTGAATACAGACTGGTTTTCTGTTAGTGTATCATCTTATCGTTAACGACAGTGGTCTCGTGACAACACCTTATAATGGAAGATTGGATGGAGAGCAAACAGTTATGTTGGTGATAACTAATTGAGAACACCAAGACTATCTTTCTCCTATGTTTATTTTTCTCTAGGAACAAGATTCATTTTATTGATTTCCCTTGTTGTGTTCTTAGGAGTTTACAGCATTTAATTTCTGATGTTCATATTTATGATATCATTAGATTGATTATTGATGCTGAAATTTCAGGTAGTGGCTATAACCATACAGATCCAGACCTGACTTTGGTGACAGAAGCAACTTTGCTAAATGCTCTGTGAAAGAGTGGGGCAGAAACCTATCCACCTGCAAAAGTTCAATTTTCCTTATAGGAGAGGTACAATTTATTTAGCATAATTTACCTGCCAAAATGGACAAACCAAGAGCCAACTAAATGATTCTACAAACCTGAAAGAAAACACACACACTGAAGCTTAAAAAAAAAAAGATATATCATAGTGACTAATTGGAGCAGGAATCTATAACCAACCAGTCAAGACAAGGGAGGGCAGACCAATTTTTCTGTTTCAGATTTACTACCACAGAGGATCTGCAGGAAAATTATCTGTGAAATTACCTGTAGTCTTAATCCTATTTGAGGGTGGGAGTCACTGCTGAAAATATACTTAAGTGTTAAGATCTTGATGTAAATGTACTTCTGTTTTTTTTTTTCATGTATGTATTTGATGTATTTGAATTGATTGTGTCAAAAACATTACTGTTTATTTCTAACTCTATAGTTAATAAATGATGAAAAAAAGGAGGTCATTTCCTCTCATGAGTGTATTTTTTTAACTTGTCATAGTCAGTTAGTTTAATCAAAACAACCCTAGATAAAATTAGGTTACTTGAGAGAGGAGAGGCAAGGAACCAGCGAAAGGAGATTTTGGGTATTAAGGGGATAAACTTGTAAATGTTTTCCTAGAGGTATTCCTTGGTTTTCTGAGACTCTATTTATGGACTCAAGCAACTGAGCCATTAAAGGTTAACACAATTAAACGGGCAGGACCACATTGGGAAAGAGGAACTTAGCATCCTTTCTCTCTTTGGGGTTGAGCCATTAACCATACATCCGATAGACTTGAGGAAGGCAATTGACTGTTTCTTAATCGATGGAGGATGTTGCATTTAAGATTTTGCTGAAATTATCTGTCCAGGGATTGAGGATTTCTTTCTTTTCGGTGGCCAATGCTCTGCCATCTGCACCAAGGAGAAGAACTATGCTTGGTGTTGTAGGACCATAGACAGTGAGTCATAGAAGTGTTTCATATCATGTTTGTCAGCAAAGCCTTGAACCTTATCGGCTTTATTGTTCGGCCCCAGGAGTTCTGCGTAAGCCGAAGTTTCTGCAGCATGCTCTCTGCATTTTGTTGCAAGCATCTTTATTTTATGTTGACGTCGGGTCTGTCAAGTATGCAGTGTGGAGAAGGTGTTTCTCGGACGGCAATTGGTTGACGTCATAAAGACGAAGTTGGATGAAGAATGACTTGCGCGATGAATTGGATTAAAAAGGAGGAAGAGGTGCGCAATTCGTCGACCACACCCTCTCGCATGAGTCCATCTGAACCTAGTGGCAAGACAAGTCAAGACGACTGGAGACGAATACAGGTGCAGTGGATGACCAGGGCACACTACGTGTCTTGCTGTGCTCATTACGTCCCACAACGCATTGCAGGTAAGCGCCGTCTTGACCACTGAATCATCAATGATTTCTTCTGTGCCGTCTACCGAATCCTGTCTTCACATGCTGGGTAGGCATACTCTAGTTCACCGATTGTGGATTGACGCCAAATCGGTTTCTCTCGTCTGGTTTTATCGGCCTGTCGCAGCCGCTGTCCCGGGGGGGGGGGGGGGGGGGGGGGGGGATGTTCGCTGTCGCATGTTGACAGCTACTAGGAGCCACAGGCATGAGCTGGGTGTGAGGCCTGGTCCAGTGCGGAATGGGCCATGAAAAGGGCGTGACAGCCATCCTTACAAAATATACTACCAATGTCTGTCATCGCAGACACCCCCCCCCCCCCCCCCCCCCATTCACTTCTATTAGCCATACATACATGAATGTAGTCGCGCGTAAAATGCACAGTCCTGACATTCAAAAAGATGGATTTAAACCCAAGAAGTCTGTCCTTGTTGTGTGGGGTTTAATCCCATCCCTGGTCTCTTTCAGCAGGGTAGCCTTTTGAAAGCGTCACTAGAGGCGCGAACTCCGTTGTTAGAGCGATGACCTCCAAGCGTCTATGAAAAAAGTGAACTCGTGAACGGACTGATCGAATCCGACCAGGAACCCACCACCTGTCGGGGACACACGGTTGTACCATGTGGCCAAGGAGAAGTCTACAGCCGGGAATGTTGATTCAATAAACAGAACAGACACCCGGAGACGAATTTGTAAATGAGCAAAATTGTAACAAATTAAAGCTTGCATCCCACCGACGGTTAAAGCACGTGTACCTTAGGGATGACAGAGTTGTTTGTTGGATAAATTCATGCAGTAAAACTTTTGTTGCCATAAAGAAGAAGATTAGCACAAACATGTCCAATGCGACGAGACGAAATACAGCTTTATTTTTTCTTGATCTTTTTCCAAGTTCGCCCAGGGGACTCCATTTTAATGTCTCTAATAAAGGCAGTAGTTAGTTTCAGGTTAACGACATTCTCCTGCAGTTTCTGGCGGAATCAAGTCGTAAGAGAAGAATAAAGCACAATGTTAGATTCCTTGAGGCGTGTTAGTTTTATGCCGCGGGCCCTTACTTGTATAGACCAATGGGCGTTCGATGAATGATGTGGTCAGTATCACGTTGACCAACTTGGACATTTCCTAGTACCCATTTTAGACTGGGTCTGCTAGGAAGCCAAGGTTATTTAAACCATCCTCCGCTATGGGGTTCGAATGTATGGTCACCGAACCGGCGGATAGCCGCTCTGGTCATTGGGCTACCGCGGCTCAGAAAATCAGCAGGCTGCTGCTATCCATCCATCCATCATGTGCCATGCCGATAAACATGGGCGGTAATGTTTTGACATCTCACTCGATCAGCTCCGTATTTGTTCTTTATTTATTGTTATCAGTTGTAAGGTCTTTATAAAGTATCTGACTGGTCACGCGGTGATTGCCACGCACATAGATCAACCGAATCTTCCTTAATCTCGTGATATGACGGATATTTCAATCTGTTTTATAGTCGTAATATGCCTGTTGTGACCTGAATTTGCCTTGACTGTTGTTGACGAGTATCATGTATCATATGGTAAGGGTTATCTTTGTCCATTTTGTCATGTAAAAAACATTCATATATGTTTTTAATGTTTATAAGTTGTGTTTACATCATTTTGTTGGATAAATCTGTCTAGACTTGCAAGTTGACAATTTACTTCGTTGTCTTGTATATTGCAGGCCGATGCAAGAGAATGTCCACCAGAGAGACGAATGGAGACGGCTTGTATCTGCAGCAAAGAACCTCAATGACTCGGAATGCTGAAGAAGAAGAAGAAGAAGAAGAAGATGCTCTTCATTGAAACATGCACTTTACGAAATATTTTATTAAGTTTTCAAGGGAGAGAATCAAATCATGTAGTCCGCTGCATCTAGAGTTTTGTACGGAAGATATTATGTAGAGTGAATCAGTAACACTCAGATTTTGTCTGAGAGTTTTGTTTTGCTCTGAATACGTGTTTATTTGCATATTTCAAAGCTTCTGCTTCAGCGTTGACATGATGGCAAAATTTGCTTGTGGCGAATAAATCAGGGAAATAAAAACCAGACAAAGGTGATCTGAAGGACATTGTATTTAAACTTATCAGCATCAGCTTATCTAAGCGAGGCTTATGATACAAAACTGGAACTTACATTTTTCTCATTCATCATCGAAGCATTCCAGATTGATCTAACGAAATGGGCATAGTAATGCTCCAGTAGGAACAATTACGGACAGTTATCGACTAGTTACAGCAGCGGGCAGAACACATGTTCAAACACCTTGCAGAACTCCAGTCGACAGAGCTCTTTTGGACTCACCATCATTCGTTATGGAGAGGGTCGGCAGTTGGCATTAAAAATATTATGCAAACAAAATGATGAGAAAATATTTAATTCTCGTATATTTGAATAGGGCAGGAAGGAGGCGGGGGACAAAGGCACAAAACAGAGCCTTACAAATAATAACATTTGTCAGAAGAAAGCTGCCGGCCGAGTGGCTAGTATGGGGTTCTCCCCTTCGGGAGACCCGGGTTCGAATCCTCGGTAAGGTGTGGATATTTTTCGGTCAGGGACAAAAAGAAAAATCCTAATCTGCACAGTTGGCGGTGACTGCATTAACCAGGCGGGCGTAAATCCTCAGTCTCAAGATTCCCTTGTCCTACACCGCAAGGTACTATAGGCAGTAGACGACAACAGTAAGAATACAAACTGATAAATGCCGATAGCTCAACTTAACATCCCTTCGCCGTCCAAACATGGATTACGCCTGGCGGAATCCGAAACCCGCGAATCAGCCAAGAGTCCAAGGCTGTAGAAGCTCTGTTTTCGTAAGGAGAGAACCTGCTTGAATTTGTCTATCCAAGGACAGAGGATGGAAGACTAGATGGCGGAATAGACACGGGAAAACAGAGAGCAAACAACATCAACCTTCATATAGCAGCTATTCTAAAGCATTAAAATATCGACCTGCATACAAAAAAGAAGCTGATAGATGCTTTATTCGTCCAAAGCTGTTACTAGTTGTAAACACGGACAGTCCTAGAAACACAAGTCTAAAATCACATCATGTGAGATGAGATGCATAAGAAACACAACTAAAAAAAACGAGAAGATATATAGTGACAAATGAGAAACTAAGAACAAGTCTAGTGATAGCACCTATTACTAATTGCAGAAAACAAAAAAATTAAATGAATGGGGCATTTAGTTATAATGGAATATGACCGTTCGACGTTAGAACATTGAGATTCACGGCGAGAGGACGACCCTGAATGAGTTGGCTAGATGGAGTGAAAAGTGACATTGAAAAAATCAGTTATAAGATTAGTATAAGCAACAAAGCAAGCACACGTAAAATTACATCTGCCTACTATCTACGACGCTTCGATGCAAAAGCTGTAGAGCAAAGGAAGAAACGATATCTTTTGGAGATTACTTTAACTTCTTATTTCTTGTAATCTAATTTTAAAGATTGTTGCTCACTGCGTCACAGTTTCAGTTTCTAGTAGAATGAACATCGTGTCCACAAACAGGTATAGTTGCTTTATAACAGGAGAGTGGTGGCAGAGCATCTGGACACTGGGCTTATATTGTAAACCGTCGTAAAACCATACCCACAATGAAACACACCTTGTTGCATCCTTCCACATTTAACGGGCCTATTTTGCCTTAACTAAAACCCAAAGGTTTCATTTGCGAAGAACAGATGAAGGGTGTTTGTTGTTGAGTGCCGACCAAACACGTTTTAAATACATACGCATATTTCTAACTCCAACATGCATAATTATTGTACACGCAAAGTTTTCCATGAGACGTCTGACGGTTCTTCACAACCCTAAAGGCCTGGCCTTTAGTCTGGAAAACGAATTCGCGTCCCGAGCAAACCAACTCTAAGGTGGTCCTCAGGATTGGGGGAACACGGATACATGTTAGCCAGGTTCCCCTAATCGGGAGGCTCCGTTCCCATTATGGAAAATGGTAAATTTGATATCGTATAAGCTGGATTTGTTTATTACTGCTTGTGTCAGGAAATTAATTTTGACCTACCTAAGGCGGTAGGAAACACAGAGGAAAATTGAGAAATTCATGTGATATGATTTAAGATATATCCGAGGGGAAAATGTATATCATTTAATACACTTCATTTACAAAGTGAGTCTAGTAGATTGATTTATAGAAACTGGCAGACTGAAGATAAGAGAAAATGACTGGTTGTGTTGTGATTCAACAGTAGACAAGGGACAATCATTTGACAGGAAGACCTTCGTATTTCATCTCACTATGTCTACATTATAATAAATATGTGAGCCTGAGAACAGTCTTCGCCGTAGAATGACCTCTACATTCATCATCATCATCATCATCATCATCATCATCATCATCATCATCATCATCATCATCATCATCATCATCATCATGATGTGTTATGCCGATAAGCGTAGATTGTCATATTTCGCCATGTCACCAGAGCCTTGGATCAGTTGTGTTTTCTTGTCTCGTCAATGCCATGTGGCCAAGCCATCCAGATATTTACCTCTTTATCTTCTCCTACTCTTTTCCCATCGTACTTGCCAGTTGTCACTACATTTTCCAGGTTATTTTTTCTCATAATATGCCACACAATCTTAACATTTACATTACACACATTATAAGTTCAAGTTTAGTTTGCGGATTATTTGCAGTTTTAATAACTGCGTAAGCTGTCGGCAGAGACGCCAATTAGAGGTTGCTGAAGGCAGCTTAAAACATTCTTCATCTTCAACAAAATGACGCAGTTCCTTGCAGCAGTGACGCTGCCATTCTCTCAACTCCTCCCACAAGCTGCAGTCTTATTAGGGCCTCTGAAGTATTTGAACGTAAGACACAAGCCATCATGGTCTTGCTAGATGGACGGAAACTCCAACAGCACATCCAGTTGGTAGAGGACTAGCAAACACATTCCAAGAAACCGAGAATTCTCCTGAATATATTTCTGCATCTAAAAAAAGCTGGGAAGTAACTTGTCTTGAAAGCTGGGAATTTCAAACATGGGCGGCCACCACAAAACACCAATATTGATATGAAATATACTAGAAACCAAAACATAATCGTCCAGCGAACAAGTTTATGAGCTCGTCACAAATCTGGATTGGAAGAATAACATGTTTATGTTCAGAAATTTTATAGCAGTCCTTTGACAGAATATCACAAGACTATATCGTATATAATGTGTGTATCTTGTACAGAGGCTTAATATCACGACATGATATCTAATGTGTGTAGACTGTACATATTGTGAGTTTTCCTCCGTGGGAGCTCCACTTTCCCCGTATTTCCTGTATTATTGATGTGGCGAATTTCTTAGGCTAGGGTGTTAACGCTTTAATATGTTGAGTTGAGTCGAGTTGAGCTAAGAACCGACATCACTGCACTCAGGACATTCCCATATGCGCTCCGTCCCCTCGTTCTACAGCCAGCGAAGAGTCACACCACTAATCGTTCCCACCTCTATCTGATTTAAAGTTCTCCTGGTTTTCCCTCTCAGTTTTGAGATGCTACCAGAACCCCTGCTAATTCCCCGCAATCTCATCCTTTTTACATACGGGTTCTCAATCTGTTCCTCCACATTCTCTACCTGGTCCCATAGGCGCATGCCCAACTCTCCCTTGTCCATAATCGACCACCAAGAGGTGCATTTTCTGCCAGCCTATCAGCCTGTTCATTCCCCCCGCAAAATATCCACACAAGTCTCACAATCTGTGACCTCTGAAGCAAGGTGAGCCATTCCACACGAAACATTCCTTACTCCACTTTACTAAGCATTCTCCTTGTGTCCGTGATGAAGACAATGTGTGTTGCAGTGGTCTCCTCTAGCCAACGGAATGCCGCTGTGACTGCTTCCACCTCCATTCCCATGCTAGAGGTCGTATTCTTATATGCCAGTGTCGTGTCCTCCTTTAAAGTGTCGTCCATGGAGTGAGGAGAGTCAACACCCACATTATAATATTTTTCTTTCCTATCAATATCCTGGAGAATCCACCAGCTTCCGTCCAACACACTCCATCAGCCCGTGGACACCTTTTCCTATCACTCTCTCACTGTCGTACTATGCCCCCTCTCATACTTCCCCAACGCAACATACTCAACAACTCTTGCTTCTAAAAATTAATAAAGATTAATTTATTAAAAGAAAAGTGTAACGTATATGAGACGTGTATGCGAAGAAAATGTGTGTCGTGTATTATAACATAAATGTATATGTCAGCCTTCAAAGTTCAGGATCATAGTGCACACATCATGGTAAGGATTACATGACATCACACGAGTCAGTACAATAGACTTCACCAAAGTCATATCCTTCTCTCCAGACATGTCCTCCTCCAGGAGCTCTGATGACCATGAGATCCGAATCCCATGTAAATATATAATCCGTGGAAAATACTATTATTGTTCCTAACACAACGGTTCCTATTAGTTCTGTATTTTCACTCTTAAACAGTCAATGTATCTAGACACAAATGGCTTGCTTTATTCACTAGATATAGTCTGAAAGTTCTGATTTCCTAGATACGTGGAACAACTACATTTCAATGTTTGGTTTCATCTAATGTGAACATCAGTTCCTACTGATCTAGTTCCACATGGGCTGAACATCCATCACTTCAGGTGTGTTAACGATTGGTATGCACTCATGTAGGATACATATACCATTAGGCTCCACCGAGCAATGTGTATTAACTTCTTCCGTTGCGAAGGTTGCTGGCCCATCTCTCTACATCATAATTTATCCGGGATCGGATTTTTCATTGGGTCCGGGTTCTTCATTCCAACCAGAGGAGACCTGTAAAATAAATCATATAACTGGTGATAGCCTCCCCGTCACTGATCTCTATTAGATGATCGTGGCCATCGGCCTCGCTCAGAAAATACAGTGATCCTACTCTGTCAGGGACAGATGACTCAACCCATTGGTTATCATCAGGCCAAGACAAGAAAAAAAATCAACAAACAGAATGCGGAACCCCGCCCACCAGGGACACCTACTGGAATATCCCAATTATCCCTCATACTCAATTCTCAACTAGTAAAGCTTATCAACACTTCACTAATCTATTAACAACTAACAGAGCCAAGTATCACTTCCCTACTCTAGCTAGTTTTCCACTACCAGTGCTAATCATCACACTTTAGTTTTAACAAGGCTACAGCCTATATTAATTAGAACTAATTATAATAGGTTCTACCTTAGGCAACACCGCAGTTAGATCCAATTACATCCACTCTTGCCATGACAGGCACGTGTAAAATTAAATTAACTCAATTCGCACACGGTAGACATTTTCAAATCAGAACCACAGTGCCGAAGCACGTCCGCTAAAATCCAAGGTTTGAGTTCAACTGTCCTCTCCAATCATGGTTTTTGGCAAAACCTAAAATTGGTCACGTGACGGTATTCTTCCTGTCCACACAGGTGTTATTTGGACATATCATCCATTGTCAAGAATCCATTTTCCCTGGCTTAGTCACTGTCAGAGTTGTCATCACTTGTTTTGACTCCCACAACAAACTAACGAGTTACTGTATGATCCCAACAACAGTTTCCCCAACAAGCTGCCAATCTTCTTGCTGTCCGGAAACTATAAATTGACATACGGACTGTTTTCTTCCGAGCTGAGTACTTCCGGTTCCAATCCGACCTGTTTATGAACTGTCAAAGCGGTGTATGATTCAGCTCACCCACTTCCCCTACACATCTGCAACTGTTAACTTTGCCCGACATGTGATGGCTGACATCCGATTGCAACCAGGATCCGACGGGTTCCATCTGTATTCAAATGTTGACAAACTGTCAAAGCGATGCCGGGATTTGTCTCACTCACCACCGAATGTTCCCAATCCGTCGACCAGATGTAAACACGTGCAGCTACATTTTCTGGATTTGTTGAAACAACCTTTGACCTCGAACATCCGCTAATTCAGATCGCCTTTATTCTCATAATGGTTAAATCACGTTGGTCCATCATGTGACAGCCAGACTCTCATTTTTTTTTTTTCAAGAACCGTCCATTAGCCTTCGCAATGAAACCGCAACCACTCCGCCCGTTTCTTACCACTGATCCATCAGTATAGATCACTATGTCATCTTGATGTGTATTACTCTGGATCAGTTATTGCACCTCAAACTCTGTAAGGCCCGCTGCCCATTCTCTGCACTCACGACCCAGTGTTACTATTACATTGTGCCATTCCGTTCTGTCTGCCGGTACTTCAACCCACACCTTTTCACGATTGTTGGTCTCTAGATCACAAACCTGACGTATAGATATTTCCGCCTGTGCTATCCACGACCTGCCTCGCCTTAGTCTATGATCCTTGACCATAGCCTATGGCTTTGTGCAGGGGGGTGATCCCTATCTGCAGCAACTCTCTGGTACAATTTGGCTTGAAGGACCCTATGCCTATCCGCCATTGTTGGTAGTGCCAGGGTATGCCTCATGCATGTAATTGGTGTGCCCTTTAAAAAAAAAAAATATGTTAAAACAATAAAAACAAATAAAGGGCCCTTTAGACACGTACAGGCGCTTTGAGCATATGAAGGCAGATGTGTATGTTTATAGAGCAACCGACAATGGAGGATTTATGTGGTCAGTATCACACCGGCCCCCTTCACTTCCCAAGACATTTCCTGGTGCCCAGTTTAGGCTGGGTCGACCCGAGAGCTCAGGTTAATTGTAACAATCCGCTTGGGGCCGGCAGACATGCGTCTAGCCACAAGGCTGCCTCACCTGGCACGCTGTTAAGTTGCGTGAAGTTACACTTTCTGTATAGTTCAGTGAGCATTTCTGGAATGTCCTCTAGACATTGAACTGAAATAAAGGTAAGAAATTATGGGAGAACTCCTGCATCGTATTTGACAAGTATTTCTGCCCAGAGATCAATAAATAGACAAATTAGATCAATGGATAATCCTTTGTCCTTTCCATTCTTTGTTAAGATAATTGTTTATTATTTTTATAAACACACACACACACACACACACACACACATATATACACACACACACACACTCACACACTTATACATTGCAAATATGGTTAAATCAGACACATATTCGGCAGCTAAACAACGTGTTAGACTCTTGAAAACAAAAGCTACACACAGAAAAGTGTATAGAAACAAACAGAAGACGTAAATAGCATTCATTTGCAGCCACACGGCAAGAAGACTAACAGAGAAACGAAAATCGATAAAGGAAAACTAAAAACCAGACGGCGTATAATCAAATGGGAAGACCAACAGGAACTGCCTGTAGTGACGAACAGCAAGATCTGGGACTCATGTAGTCAGAATACGTGAGATCAGAGCCAATATAATTAACTTCGACCCACGCTAAACATCAAACTGCATCTTTGCAGACCAATCAGAGAAAATCAGTCAGACCCGTTAGAAACTATTACCGGAGTAGTCAAACCAGGTCACATTTAACTAAATAACAATATAGCAAAACGATCTGAAAACAACATACATAGATCACAGAAAAAGGTGACAATCACAACAGGCAGACAGTGGAAATGAATGTCAGTCTCGATAAACACACCTTTATTCTTTGCATTCTCCTCAGAAACCACTTTCCCAATGACAATACGTGTTTCTCATCTTGTCTGTTATGTCCCTGTTTCACGGGTATAGAGCAGACTTGGTTTTGTATAACAATTTAACCATCTTTCTTTCCGCGCTCCTATTGATATCCTTTTATTGGTGGCCACTGTGCAGCTTGCAAAAGGCAACTTTTGCAATGACGATTCTTGCTCTAATCTCTATAAGACATCTTCCGTTAGATGTTGTGTCTGTTACAAGATAATTGTATCGATTCAGCTGTTTAATATTTTTTTTTTCTATTGACTTGGACATTACATTTATGCATTTCTCTCTTCCCAGAGATAACTATGTCCGCCTCGTGTTACGTACGCAGTGTGTAATCCCGTATACCAGCGTTCGAAACACATTTGGGGGCGATTTGGCAGCAAACCACCTTGCGTTGGTTTTTTACGAAATGGTATGGGTGCCGGTCGTTCAGAAAGCAATGCCACACTACAAATACTGAACGTAAACTTGCCAAGAGATCACAACAGCAAAAAAACAAACAAAAAAAAACAACAACATAAATTTAAAAAAAATATTTGTTGTTGACTACGACGTCCTGTAAAGGATAGTCTGTTTACTTTTGTCTGCCCCAATATAAAATTCCATATCTCAGTAACCAACTGAGCGAAAATGATGAGATTTAGCATTTAACTTTGTCATGATGTCCACCCAAGAAAAAAAAATTTTGTTCTGGAGATTGTACAGCAGATTTCAAAGTTTGTTTATATGCGGTATATAATTTACGGGTCAGAGATGAAGTGCATATTATTAAATATATTACACCTTTGCACGGAAACATTAGCGTTGAATAGTTAATTTTCTCGTGGGACACGGGATTGGTGCAACGGGGAATGTTCAGAGGTGTTGTCAATAATGTGGGTGCTTTCATGAAACCTGATTATTTTTTAACATCTTACCATTTAATTATGTGGTTGTTTTGGGATTTGAAATTTAAATATTGAGCACAACCCACTACTGGCAACGCCGATCGCATTCTGGTATGAACCTAAGGCCTATCCACGTCAATATGGAAGCACTATACTCGAGTTTCACCCTCATTTTAGCTCGTCAGTAGTGCATATCCCTGACCGGATCCAGAAACAGTCCCGGATCACGCGCGTGAAGCGGGTGTGTAACCACGCGGCACACACTGGACACACCAAATTATCACAACAGAACATCACATGTACATGTACAACTGGTTTAATATTTGCAAAACATACAACATACAGGTGTGGAAAATACTATAGGAAACATTTTCCCAATCGCAAAACACATCAAATTGTCATTAACATCAAAATATTAAACATGTACGAAACATTTTATTGGCCACTGGTACCGGAGTTGGTTTTTTCATAAACATGGTGAGCTTTTTCTGAATTGTATGTTCTTTTTTCATCATAAATTTCACGTTACGGACGAAAGACATCGTGCGCCATCCGTTCAATTCTTGCAAATCGTTCGATGTTTGGGTCCATTGCTTCGAAATGAATAAGACGTTTATTCAGTAAAGATAAACCTTATGATAATGCCTTAGTGGTGCACTTTTCTTTCTGGCTCACTCTCTTCTTTCTTGGCTTCTCTCGTTCGACTGATAATTGAGGCAGAAATAAATCTGAAATCTAATATGGCTAGTGATTGTGGTCGTAAAGTCGAATGGTCGTAAGTAACATAGGTCGTATGCAATCCCCTGTATATATATATATATACATATACATATATGTATGTATGTATGTATGTATGTATGTATGTATGTATGTATGTATGTATTGTATGTATGTATGCATGCCTGCCTGCCTGCCTGCCTGCCTGCCTGCCTGCCTGCCTGCCTGCCTGCCTGCCTGCCTGCCTGCCTGCCTGTCTGTCTGTCTGTCTGTCTGTCTGTCTGTCTGTCTGTCTGTCTGTCTGTCTGTCTGTCTGTCTGTCTGTCTGTCTGTCTGTCTGTCTGTATGTATGTATGCATGCATGCATGCATGCATGCATGCATGCATGCATGCATGCATGCATGCATGCATGTATGTATGTATGTATGTATGTATGTATGTATGTATGTATGTATGTATGTATGTATGTATGTATGTATGTATGTATGTATGTATGTATGTATGTATGTATGTATGTATGTATGTATGTATGTATGTATGTATGTATGTATGTATGTATGTATGTATGTATGTATGTATGTATGTATGTATGTATGTATACTGACCAATAACAAGATATCAATTAAAACGAGAAAAAGAGTGTTGAAGTGCTACATAATACCTCTACTTTTGTATTGGCGTGAAGCATGGACAATGAGCAGACAAGCTGAAAAACAGCTGATGGCTGTGGAAATGTGGTTTCTGAGGAGAATGCGAAGAATCCCATGGACAGACTGAAAAAATAATGAACAAGTCCTTCAAGAAACACTTGAAGTTAATAAACTGATTAGAGACATTAGACGTAGACAGTCACAAGTTTTTGGGCATGTTATGAGACAAAATGACTTGGATAACTTTGTGACAACTGGCAGGATCGAAGGGAAGAGACTGAGGGGAAGACAGAGAAGTAAATAGCCTGATAGCTTGGCCATATGGCATGGTCAAGGCAGGAACATGGAGCTTATCCACGACATATGCATGTACGTGCCTATGATTCTGTCTCCCCCGCTCTATGTTTTCTCTTTCCCACCCCCACCCCTTCCCCTGTTTAAGTGTGTTAAACGTAGTGGGAATTCTATGTTAAGAATGTCAATATTTGTCTCAGTTCTGGTATCTCTGAAAGTAGCCCGAAGACTTGGTTCCCGTCGAGAGCCCACCAGCAATCAATGGATATCTTCTTGCATGTATGTCGTCTGCACGAAGTCAGCTGACTGATCGCCTGATCTTTGCTAAACCCGTATCGGCGCGATTTCACTGTAACGAGAAAAGCATTTTCTAAGACAGACAGACGTATGACGTATATAGACTGTGTTACATTATAGATAATGTGGTTGTATGATGTTGCAAATTATGGTTCTCTCAACGATATATATGTAATTAACGTAGAGATGTATGGGTTGCTGTGAAAGTAGGGTGGTGTTTTTTCTGAAAAAAGATGATCATGCATTTATGTAGAATATTTGATTACGTAGAATTGTGCAAACATGGTGTTGTCTGAGACACGTATCAATAGACGTGAGAAGATGTTTTGCTTAATTTACAACCTCGATGGCAAATTAAATAGAATAAAAAAAATTCATTTTCAGCCTGGGTTAAAGTGCCCTTAAATATGTATTCCATTATAGAGTTTTCCTAGATCTGTCACTAGACACTCCCTAGATAAGCGTTTGAAGATCTCAGAAGAGAAATGCATCTTTTCCTGTCCCAATTCTAATATCACACAATTCATTTAAATTCAAGACAGCGAAAGGACCGCCAGGAAAAAAAATACAGAATATAAATGACATCGGCAATACGGGGACACAGAAATCGGGATAGAGAGGGAGTCGAAGAACCAGAGTGAACTGGCGGTTTAAAACTACACTGCTGATATCGAGAGTGTCTAAACTGTTCCAGTAGATGTCTATAACATATACATTTAAAACTACACTGTTGGTAGCAAGAGTGTCTGAAACTGTTCCAATAGATGTCTATAACATATATATTTAAAACTACACTGTTGATAGGAAGAGTGTCTGAACTGTTGAACTGTTCCAGTAGATGTCTATAACATATACATTTAAAACTACACTGTTGGTAGCAAGAGTGTCTGAACTGTTCCAATAGATGTCTATAACATATATATTTAAAACTACACTGTTGATAGGAAGAGTGTCTGAACTGTTGAACTGTTCCAGTAGATGTCTATAACATATACATTTAAAACTACACTGTTGATAGTGAGAGTGTCTGAACTGTTCCAGTAGATGTCTATAACATATACAATTAAATCTACTGTTGATTGGGAGAGTGCCTAAGCTGTTCCAGTAGATGTCTATAACATATGCATGTCTGTCTGTCTGCCTGCCTGCCTGCCTGCCTGCCTGCCTGCAAATATGCAAATATGCAAATAAAACTACACTGTTGATAACGAGAATGTCTAAGCTGTTCCAGTAGATGTCTACAACATATATATTTAAAACTACGCTGTTGATAGCGAGAGTGATTGAGCTGTTTCGGTAGTTGTTTATAACATATACAATTAAATCTACTGTTGATTGGGAGAGTGTCTGAACTGTTCCAGTAGATGTCTATAACATATACATTTAAAACTACACTGTTGATAGGGAGAGTGTCTGAACTGTTGAACTGTTCCAGTTGATGTCTATAACATATACATTTAAAACTACACTGTTGATAGTGAGAGTGTCTGAACTGTTCCAGTAGATGTCTATAACATATATATTTAAAACTACGCTGTTGATAGCGAGAGTGATTGAGCTGTTTCGGTAGTTGTTTATAACATATACAATTAAAACTACACTGTTGATAGAGTGCGTGTCTGAGGGGTTCCGGTAGGTGTCTGTAACATATACAATTAAAACTACACAAACCGGCTAAGGAAACAGAGATGCATGATTGTTTACCAGATCTAATATGCTGACATTAGTAAAACAATTGTTGTAATTTAATGGTCTCCACAGCAGCACTTGAATATTTTGATGATACGTACCAACACGACCATTTGATTACATTTGTATAGCGAAGGATGAGCACTGGATGCTACAAAAAGAATAGAGTGATTAGTGATAGGTAGAAAAGCAATTTAATTCACGTGGAAGTATTCGCATAACAACTGCAGCAAGAATGATTCCATAATAGGGGCAATATTAGCTGCAGTTGAGAACTGATAAAATCAATGTAAACCCATTGGTAGTACATACAAATGTACTTATGTTCTCAAAGCACTTAAAAGACAAAAGGAAAGGCACCAGACAGAGGCAGGGTGAGAAACGCTAACCTAAAGCTCTATGTAATGCTGATCTTAAATAACGGTGAACTGCTTTAACCGCAGCATTTAAACAACGTCTATGCCTGAAGAGTCTGTAGTTATCTCACGCCACTCCCTAAACCAGTGTTTCCCAACCTTTTTTGTGCTATGCCCCACATAAGCCTTTCTAAAATTCTTATGCCTCCCCCCCCCCCCCCCCCCCCAACATATACATAATTTTTAATATTCAAAAATTGAAATGTTCAATAAAGAAACTTGAATGATATGCTTTAGGAACGAAATCACTAGTAAATTATTGAGCAAACATACACAGTAAGTAAATTTTCAAAGCATATAATGGAGAACTGAAATTCAAGTACAAAATAATTTTAATGAAAGATTTTTCTATATTATTTTAATTATTAGTAATTATTTATTATTTAAATTTAGTGAAATCCTTGCGCTCGATGCTTGCTGCAAAGAGATTTTATGTCAGGTTCCAATTTAGTTAACTTCAGTCTCAAATCTCCCCGTTTTGTTATATCCAGCCGATTTTTTTTTTTTTTAGCAGCGGATCATTTATGGTACTAAATCCGCAATTAGCTAAATATGAAGATGGAAAGAGTAACAATATTTCTCTTGCACATTTGGTTGCATTTGGATATTTGATTTTGGTTTCCTCACAAAGCCATGTCATCGCTCCTTTTATATTAAATAAAGTTTTAATTGACTCATCATTTTGCATTTCTGCGAGTTCTTCTTGATACTGCATATTTGAAATATCAGACAAATCCACTAACATTGGCTGCATCATCCAAGTTGGGAAATCAATTTGTTTCAAATCAGAAAATCTTTCTTTTAAATCAGCCGATAAAATTTTCAGATGATCGACAATAACATATATAGCGATATCAGTCACTTCACATTTTTGGAGCCAATTAAACTTTTCAAAATTATTGTTGTAAATGTATGTGTCAGAGTCTAGAACAGTGCAGTGATGCAGTGACATCGTTACGCCCGCCAGGCGACTTAGTCCCCAGCAGGGATGCCGTAACTTCGTTACGCCGCCAGGCGAGTAGTACTTACCTGCCTGCAGGTTGCTGGCTGACGAGACGGCCAGCGGTCAGGCAAGGACGACGCAAGACGCACGCATGCCTCGTGAAGCCACTTCAGGTGGGAGGCAAGTTGCGAGCTATAGGGAGACAGCTCTGGGACGTCGACTCGACTGGACGCATGATGAGAGAAAGGCGTTGTGTGGTTTCTGTGCATGAACGTCGAGTGTCTGGACATCTTGAGAGAAAGACTGTGAGCTGTATTGTGTATGTAAGTGTCTTGAGGTATCATGTATATCTTGTAGTGATCATCGTACTGTATATGATCTGTAAATAAATCCATTGAACGTTGTGTCGTTGAGTCTTAAGTCAAATCACGTTGTACTTGTACTGTCTCACATGTGTTAGGTTAGCGAGCCAAGTTTAAGACCCTGACATGTGTGGACGTGGTGGCATTCGTCCGGCTTTGAAATGAACGTGTTTATGTGATTAACATTTAAAACTAGAGTTTGTGAACTTAGAATTTTTGTCAAACTTTATAGTACATATAAATGTGATCGTGGAAGGCCCATTTTGATATATTACTACATTGTTTAAACATGGAGACTATTTGTAAACGTACAGTGCATACATATTGTTTGATCTTGTAAACGTGTAAAACATTTGTGATTTGTGAAACTTGTCACCGTTTTGACCTTGTCGACATTGTGATCTTGTCGCCATTGTGACCTTGTCGCCATCTTGTAAACTTGATGTCTATGTCCTTACTGAATGTCATCTTGATGTAAGTGATGTGTCATCAATGTTGTAGAGTGTTGAGATATATGTAGATTGTCTTTGTGAATTGAGTTGTGGAACGCAAAAAGTTTTTGGAAAGAAAGTGACTTGTGTTTTGAAAAAAAATTGACATAATTCAAGAAAGGTAATGAAACCAAATATCTTCGTTTTTTTTTCATCGACAAGATTTTATTTGTTCCCTTTAAGTTTGTTATTTAAAGTATTTTGCTTTCAAAGATATTTGGCAAAAACTCACAATGCCTTCCCTTCGACCGTTAACCAGATTTTTCATTTCAGTTTGTCGCTTAAAAAATCACTAGGGGTTTTCAAATAGTTTCCCCTAAAAAATTTTCAAGAAGTTTTCCCCTTTTTGGAAAAGGGTATCTTTCTTCGTGGGGGAGTAAAAAAGTCTCACATGTCTTCATTTTGTTCAATCGTTCCCACCTCTATCTGATTTAAAGTTCTCCTGGTTTTCCCTCTCAGTTTTGAGAGATGCTACCAGAACCCCTGCTAATTCCCCGCAATCTCATCCTTTTTACATACGGGTTCTCAATCTGTTCCTCCACATTCTCTACCTGGTCCCATAGGCGCATGCCCAACTCTCCCTTGTCCATAATCGACCACCAAGAGGTGCATTTTCTGCCAGCCTATCAGCCTGTTCATTCCCCCCGCAAAATATCCACACAAGTCTCACAATCTGTGACCTCTGAAGCAAGGTGAGCCATTCCACACGAAACATTCCTTACTCCACTTTACTAAGCATTCTCCTTGTGTCCGTGATGAAGACAATGTGTGTTGCAGTGGTCTCCTCTAGCCAACGGAATGCCGCTGTGACTGCTTCCACCTCCATTCTCATGCTAGAGGTCGTATTCTTATATGCCAGTGTCGTGTCCTCCTTTAAAGTGTCGTCCCTGGAGTGAGGAGAGTCAACACCCACATTATAATATTTTTCTTCCTTATCAATATCCTGGAGAATCCACCAGCTTCCGTCCAACACACTCCATCAGCCCGTGGACACCTTTTCCTATCACTCTCTCACTGTCGTACTATGCCCCCTCTCATACTTCCCCAACGCAACATACTCAACAACTCTTGCTTCTAAAAATTAATAAAGATTAATTTATTAAAAGAAAAGTGTAACGTATATGAGACGTGTATGCGAAGAAAATGTGTGTCGTGTATTATAACATAAATGTATATGTCAGCCTTCAAAGTTCAGGATCATAGTGCACACATCATGGCAAGGATTACACGACATCACACGAGTCAGTACAATAGACCTTCACCAAAGTCAGTATCCTTCTCTCCAGACATGTCCTCCTCCAGGAGCTCTGATGACCATGAGATCTGAATCCCATGTAAATATATAATCCGTGGAAAATACTATTATTGTTCCTAACACAAACGGTTCCTATTAGTTCTGTATTTTCACTCTTAAACAGTCAATGTATCTAGACACAAATGGCTTGCTTTATTCACTAGATATAGTCTGAAAGTTCTGATTTCCTAGATACGTGGAACAACTACACTTCAATGTTTGGTTTCATCTAATGTGAACATCAGTTCCTACTGATCTAGTTCCACATGGGCTGAACATCCATCACTTCAGGTGTGTTAACGATTGGTATGCACTCATGTAGGATACTTATACCATTAGGCTCCACCGAGCAATGTGTATTAACTTCTTCCGTTGCGAAAGTTGCTGGCCCATCTCTCTACATCATAATTTATCCGGGATCGGATTTTTCATTGGTTCCGGGTTCTTCATTCCAACCAGAGGAGAACCTGTAAAATAAATCATACAACTGGTGATAGCCTCCCCGTCACTGATCTCTATTAGATGATCGTGGCCATCGGCCTCGCTCAGAAAATACAGTGATCCTACTCTGTCAGGGACAGATGACTCAACCCATTGGTTATCATCAGGCCAAGACAAGAAAAAAAATCAACAAACAGAATGCGGAACCCCGCCCACCAGGGACACCTACTGGAATATCCCAATTATCCCTCAATACTCAATTCTCAACTAGTAAAGCTTATCAACACTTCACTAATCTATTAACAACTAACAGAGCCAAGTATCACTTCCCTACTCTAGCTAGTTTTCCACTACCAGTGCTAATCATCACACTTTAGTTTTAACAAGGCTACAGCCTATATTAATTAGAACTAATTATAATAGGTTCTACCTTAGGCAACACCGCAGTTAGATCCAATTACATCCACTCTTGCCATGACAGGAACGTGTAAAATTAAATTAACTCAATTCGCACACGGTAGACATTTTCAAATCAGAACCACAGTGCCGAAGCACGTCCGCTAAAATCCAAGGTTTGAGTTCAACTGTCCTCTCCAATCATGGTTTTTGGCAAAACCTAAAATTGGTCACGTGACGGTATTCTTCCTGTCCACACAGGTGTTATTTGGACATATCATCCATTGTCAAGAATCCATTTTCCCTGGCTTAGTCACTGTCAGAGTTGTCATCACTTGTTTTGACTCCCACAACAAACTAACGAGTTACTGTATGATCCCAACAACAGTTTCCCCAACAAGCTGCCAATCTTCTTGCTGTCCGGAAACTATAAATTGACATACGGACTGTTTTCTTCCGAGCTGAGTACTTCCGCTTCCAATCCGACCTGTTTATGAACTGTCAAAGCGGTGTATGATTCAGCTCACCCACTTCCCCTACACATCTGCAACTGTTAACTTTGCCCGACATGTGATGGCTGACATCCGATTGCAACCAGGATCCGACGGGTTCCATCTGTATTCAAATGTTGACAAACTGTCAAAGCGATGCCGGGATTTGTCTCACTCACCACCGAATGTTCCCAATCCGTCGACCAGATGTAAACACGTGCAGCTACATTTTCTGGATTTGTTGAAACAACCTTTGACCTCGAACATCCGCTAATTCAGATCGCCTTTATTCTCATAATGGTTAAATCACGTTGGTCCATCATGTGACAGCCAGACTCTCATTTTTTTTTCAAGAACCGTCCATTAGCCTTCGCAATGAAACCGCAACCACTCCGCCCGTTTCTTACCACTGATCCATCAGTATAGATCACTATGTCATCTTGATGTGTATTACTCTGGATCAGTTATTGCACCTCAAACTCTGTAAGGCCCGCTGCCCATTCTCTGCACTCACGACCCAGTGTTTACTATTACATTGTGCCATTCCGTTCTGTCTGCCGGTACTTCAACCCACACCTTTTCACGATTGTTGGTCCTCTAGATCACAAACCTGACGTATAGATATTTCCGCCTGTGCTATCCACGACCTGCCTCGCTTAGTCTATGATCCTTGACCATAGCCATGGCTTTGTGCAGGGGGGTGATCCCTATCTGCCAGCAACTCTCTGGTACAATTTGGCTTGAAGGACCCTATGCCTATCCGCCATTGTTGGTAGTGCCAGGGTATGCCTCATGCATGCAATTGGTGTGCCCTTTAAAAAAAAAAATATGTTAAAACAATAAAAACAAATAAAGGGCCCTTTAGACACGTACAGGCGCTTTGAGCATATGAAGGCAGATGTGTATGTTTATAGAGCAATCGACAATGGAGGATTTATGTGGTCAGTATCACACCGGCCCCCTTCACTTCCCAAGACATTTCCTGGTGCCCAGTTTAGGCTGGGTCGACCCCAGAGCTCAGGTTAATTGTAACAATCCGCTTGGGGCCGGCAGACATGCGTCTAGCCACAAGGCTGCCTCACCTGGCACGCTGTTAAGTTGCGTGAAGTTACACTTTCTGTATAGTTCAGTGAGCATTTCTGGAATGTCCTCTAGACATTGAACTGAAATAAAGGTAAGAAATTATGGGAGAACTCCTGCATCGTATTTGACAAGTATTTCTGCCCAGAGATCAATAAATAGACAAATTAGATCAATGGATAATCCTTTGTCCTTTCCATTCTTTGTTAAGATAATTGTTTTATTATTTTATAAACACACACACACACACACACACACACACACACATACACACACACACACACACACACTTATACATTGCAAATATGGTTAAATCAGACACATATTCGGCAGCTAAACAACGTGTTAGACTCTTGAAAACAAAAGCTACACACAGAAAAGTGTATAGAAACAAACAGAAGACGTAAATAGCATTCATTTGCAGCCACACGGCAAGAAGACTAAAGAGAAACGAAAATCGATAAAGGAAAACTAAAAACCAGACGGCGTATAATCAAATGGGAAGACCAACAGGAACTGCCTGTAGTGACGAACAGCAAGATCTGGGACTCATGTAGTCAGAATACGTGAGATCAGAGCCAATATAATTAACTTCGACCCACGCTAAACATCAAACTGCATCTTTGCAGACCAATCAGAGAAAATCAGTCAGACCCGTTAGAAACTATTACCGGAGTAGTCAAACCAGGTCACATTTAACTAAATAACAATATAGCAAAACGATCTGAAAACAACATACATAGATCACAGAAAAAGGTGACAATCACAACAGGCAGACAGTGGAAATGAATGTCAGTCTCGATAAACACACCTTTATTCTTTGCATTCTCCTCAGAAACCACTTTCCCAATGACAATACGTGTTTCTCATCTTGTCTGTTATGTCCCTGTTTCACGGGTATAGAGCAGACTTGGTTTTGTATAACAATTTAACCATCTTTCTTTCCGCGCTCCTATTGATATCCTTTTATTGGTGGCCACTGTGCAGCTTGCAAAAGGCAACTTTTGCAATGACGATTCTTGCTCTAATCTCTATAAGACATCTTCCGTTAGATGTTGTGTCTGTTACAAGATAATTGTATCGATTCAGCTGTTTAATATTTTTTTTTTCTATTGACTTGGACATTACATTTATGCATTTCTCTCTTCCCAGAGATAACTATGTCCGCCTCGTGTTACGTACGCAGTGTGTAATCCCGTATACCAGCGTTCGAAACACAGCCGTGGGCGATATGGCAGCATGCCACCTTGAGCTGGTTTTTACGAATGGTATGGGTGCGGTCGTTCAGAAAGCCAATTGCTGAACGTAAACTTGCCAAGAGATCACGAACAGCAAAAAAACAAACAAAAAAAAACAACAACATAAATTTAAAAAAAATATTTGTTGTTGACTACGACGTCCTGTAAAGGATAGTCTGTTTACTTTTGTCTGCCCCAATATAAAATTCCATATCTCAGTACCAACTGAGCGAAAATGATGAGATTTAGCATTTAACTTTGTCATGATGTCCACCCAAGAAAAAAAAATTTGTTCTGGAGATTGTACAGCAGATTTCAAAGTTTGTTTATATGCGGTATATAATTTACGGGTCAGAGATGAAGTGCATATTATTAAATATATTACACCTTTGCACGGAAACATTAGCGTTGAATAGTTAATTTTCTCGTGGGACACGGGATTGGTGCAACGGGGAATGTTCAGAGGTGTTGTCAATAATGTGGGTGCTTTCATGAAAACTGATTATTTTTTAACATCTTACCATTTAATTATGTGGTTGTTTCGGGATTTGAAATTTAATATTGAGCACAACCCACTACTGGCAACGCCGATCGCATTCTGGTATGAACCTAAGGCCTATCCACGTCAATATGGAAGCACTATACTCGAGTTTCACCCTCATTTTAGCTCGTCAGTAGTGCATATCCCTGACCGGATCCAGAAACAGTCCCGGATCACGCGTGTGAAGCGGGTGTGTAACCACGCGGCACACACTGGACACACCAAATTATCACAACAGAACATCACATGTACATGTACAACTGGTTTAATATTTGCAAAACATACAACATACAGGTGTGGAAAATACTATAGGAAACATTTTCCCAATCGCAAAAACACATCAAATTGTCATTAACATCAAAATATTAAACATGTACGAAACATTTTATTGGCCACTGGTACCGGAGTTGGTTTTTTCATAAACATGGTGAGCTTTGTCTGAATTGTATGTTTCTTTTTTCATCATAAATTTCACGATACGGACGAAAGACATCGTGCGCCATCCGTTCAATTCTTGCAAATCGTTCGATGTTTGGGTCCATTGCTTCGAAATGAATAAGACGTTTATTCAGTAAAGATAAACCTTATGATAATGCCTTAGTGGTGCACTTTTCTTTCTGGCTCACTCTCTTCTTTCTTGGCTTCTCTCGTTCGACTGATAATTGAGGCAGAAATAAATCTGAAATCTAATATGGCTAGTGATTGTGGTCGTAAAGTCGAATGGTCGTAAGTAACATAGGTCGTATGCAATCCCCTGTATATATATATATACATATACATATATGTATGTATGTATGTATGTATGTATGTATGTATGTATGTATGTATGTATGTATGTATGTATGCATGCATGCATGCATGCATGCCTGCCTGCCTGCCTGCCTGCCTGCCTGCATGCATGCATGCATGCATGTATGTATGTATGTATGTATGTATGTATGTATGTATGTATGTATGTATGTATGTATGTATGTATGTATGTATGTATGTATGTATGTATGTATGTATGTATGTATGTATGTATGTATGTATGTATGTATGTATGTATTGTGTGTATGTATGTATGTATGTATGTATGTATGTATGTATGTATGTATGTATGTATGTGTGTGTGTGTGTGTATGTATGTATGTATGTATGTATGTATGTATGTATGTATGTATGTATGTATGTATGTATGTATGTATGTATGTATGTATGTATGTATGTATGTATGTATGTATGTATGTATGTATTTATGTATACTGACCAATAACAAGATATCAATTAAAACGAGAAAAAGAGTGTTGAAGTGCTACATAATACCTCTACTTTTGTATTGGTGTGAAGCATGGACAATGAGCAGACAAGCTGAAAAACAGCTGATGGCTGTGGAAATGTGGTTTCTGAGGAGAATGCGAAGAATTCCATGGACAAACTGAAAGAATAATGAACAAGTCCTTCAAGAAACACTTGAAGTTAATAAACTGATTAGAGACATTAGACGTAGACAGTCACAAGTTTTTGGGCATGTTATGAGACAAAATGACTTGGATAACTTTGTGGACAACTGGCAGGATCGAAGGGAAGAGACTGAGGGGAAGACAGAGAAGTAAATAGCCTGATAGCTTGGCCATATGGCATGGTCAAGGCAGGAACATGGAGCTTATCCACGACATATGCCTGTACGTGCCTATGATTCTGTCTCCACCGCTCTATGTTTTCTCTTTCCCACCCCCACCCCTTCCCCTGTTTAAGTGTGTTAAACGTAGTGGGAATTCTATGTTAAGAATGTCAATATTTGTCTCAGTTCTGGTATCTCTGAAAGTAGCCCGAAGACTTGGTTCCCGTCGAGAGCCCACCAGCAATCAATGGATATCTTCTTGCATGTATGTCGTCTGCACGAAGTCAGCTGACTGATCGCCTGATCTTTGCTAAACCCGTATCGGCGCGATTTCACTGTAACGAGAAAAACATTTTCTAAGACAGACAGACGTAAGACGTATATAGACTGTGTTACATTATAGATAATGTGGTTGTATGATGTTGCAAATTATGGTTCTCTCAACGATATATATGTAATTAACGTAGAGATGTATGGGTTGCTGTGAAAGTAGGGTGGTGTTTTTTCTGAAAAAAGATGATCATGCATTTATGTAGAATATTTGATTACATAGAATTGTGCAAACATGGTGTTGTCTGAGGCACGTATCAATAGACGTGAGAAGATGTTTTGCTTAATTTACAACCTCGATGGCAAATTAAATAGAATAAAAAAAATTCATTTTCAGCCTGGGTTAAAGTGCCCTTAAATATGTATTCCATTACAGAGTTTTCCTAGATCTGTCACTAGACACTCCCTAGATAAGCGTTTGAAGATCTCAGAAGAGAAATGCATCTTTTCCTGTCCCAATTCTAATATCACACAATTCATTTAAATTCAAGACAGCGAAAGGACCGCCAGGAAAAAAAATACAGAATATAAATGACATCGGCAATACGGGGACACAGAAATCGGGATAGAGAGGGAGTCGAAGAACCAGAGTGAACTGGCGGTTTAAAACTACACTGCTGATATCGAGAGTGTCTAAACTGTTCCAGTAGATGTCTATAACATATACATTTAAAACTACACTGCTGATATCGAGAGTGTCTAAACTGTTCCAGTAGATGTCTATAACATATACATTTAAAACTACACTGCTGATATCGAGAGTGTCTAAACTGTTCCAGTAGATGTTTATAACATATACATTTAAAACTACACTGCTGATATCGAGAGTGTCTAAACTGTTCCAGTAGATGTCTATAACATATACATTTAAAACTACACTGTTGGTAGCAAGAGTGTCTTAACTGTTCCAATAGATGTCTATAACATATATATTTAAAACTACACTGTTGATAGGAAGAGTGTCTGAACTGTTGAACTGTTCCAGTAGATGTCAATAACATATACATTTAAAACTACACTGTTGATAGTGAGAGTGTCTGAACTGTTCCAGTAGATGTCTATAACATATACAATTAAATCTACTGTTGATTGGGAGAGTGCCTAAGCTGTTCCAGTAGATGTCTATAACATATGCATGTCTGTCTGTCTGCCTGCCTGCCTGCCTGCCTGCCTGCCTGCCTGCCTGCAAATATGCAAATATGCAAATAAAACTACACTGTTGATAGCGAGAATGTCTAAGCTGTTCCAGTAGATGTCTACAACATATATATTTAAAACTACGCTGTTGATAGCGAGAGTGATTGAGCTGTTTCGGTAGTTGTTTATAACATATACAATTAAATCTACTGTTGATTGGGAGAGTGTCTGAACTGTTCCAGTAGATGTCTATAACATATACATTTAAAACTACACTGTTGATAGGGAGAGTGTCTGAACTGTTGAACTGTTCCAGTTGATGTCTATAACATATACATTTAAAACTACACTGTTGATAGTGAGAGTGTCTGAACTGTTCCAGTAGATGTCTATAACATATATATTTAAAACTACGCTGTTGATAGCGAGAGTGATTGAGCTGTTTCGGTAGTTGTTTATAACATATACAATTAAAACTACACTGTTGATAGAGTGCGTGTCAGAGGGGTTCCGGTAGGTGTCTGTAACATACACAATTACAACTACACAAACCGGCTAAGGAAACAGAGATGCACGATTGTTTACCAGATCTAATATGCTGACATTAGTAAAACAATTGTTGTAATTTAATGGTCTTCACAGCAGCACTTGAATATTTTGATGATACGTACCAACACGACCATTTGATTACATTTGTATAGCGAAGGATGAGCACTGGATGCTACAAAAAGAATAGAGTGATTAGTGATAGGTAGAAAAGCAATTTAATTCACGTGGAAGTATTCGCATAACAACTGCAGCAAGAATGATTCCACAATAGGGGCAATATTAGCTGCAGTTGAGAACTGATAAAATCAATGTACACCCATTGGTAGTACATACAAATGTACTTATGTTCTCAAAGCACTTAAAAGACAAAAGGAAAGTGCACCAGACAGAGGCAGGGTGAGAAACGCTAACCTAAAGCTCTATGTAATGCTGATCTTAAAAACGGTGAACTGCTTTAACCGCAGCATTTAAACAACGTCTATGCCTGAAGAGTCTGTAGTTATCTTCACGCACTCCCTAAACCAGTGTTTCCCAACCTTTTTTGTGCTATGCCCCACATAAGCCTTTCTAAAATTCTTATGCCTCTCCCCCCCCCCCCCCCACCCCCCCAACATATACATAATTTTTAATATTCAAAAATTGAAATGTTCAATAAAGAAACTTGAATGATATGCTTTAGGAACGAAATCACTAGGAAATTATTGAGCAAACATACACAGTAAGTAAATTTTCAAAGCATACAATGGAAAACTGAAATTCAAGTACAAAATAATTTTAATGAAAGATTTTTCTATATTATTTTAATTATTAGTAATTATTTATTATTTAAATTTAGTGAAATCCTTGCGCTCGATGCTTGCTGCAAAGAGATTTTATGTCAGGTTCCAATTTAGTTAACTTCAGTCTCAAGTCTCCCCGTTTTGTTATATCCAGCCGATTTTTTTTTTTTTTTTAGCAGCGGATCATTTATGGTACTAAATCCGCAATTAGCTAAATATGAAGATGGAAAGAGTAACAATATTTCTCTTGCACATTTGGTTGCATTTAGATATTTGATTTTGGTTTCCTCACAAAGCCATGTCATCGCTCCTTTTATATTATCATCATCATCAAGTGCCGTGCCGGCTGGCGTAGGCGTTCATGGCTCTCCATAGATCTCGGTCTTTGGTTTTCTGGATCAACTCTGCTGCTGATATTCCTCCATGCCACCGTCTCAATCCATCCAGCATCACTTCTCTTGGTCTACCTCTGCCTCTCTTCCCCTCGATCATTCCAGTTGTTACGATGTTCTCCAATGCCTCTCTTCTCATCACATGACCGAGGAAAGCTGTTTGTCTCTGTCTTATTGTTGTATATAATGTTCTAGTTTCATTAGCCTGTTTCAGGCAGTCGTCGTTAGTTACTCTGGCAGTCCAAGGAATTCGCAACATTCGTCTCAGTAACCACATCTCTGTTGCTTCTAATTTCTTCTTAATTTGTTCATTTACATTCCAAGATTCACTGCCATACAGCAAAACTGGTTCTACATAGCATTTCAGCACTCTCTTTCTTACATTCAGTGACAGTGACTTATTGCATAAGATACTCTTCATTTTATGAAATGCGGCTTTTGCCTGCCCTATTCTGCTCCTAATCTCTGTTGTACATCTTCCATCTGATGTTATAAATGCCCCTAGGTATCTAAAATTATCAACTTGGTTAAGGATTTTCCCTTCTATTTCTATGTCACATTTTGGTGTCACCATTTTCTTTGATATTACCATTGTTACTGTTTTCTTGATATTCAAGTTGAGTCCTTTCCTTGCACTCTCTGTTACTACAACGTCTAATAATTGTTGTAGGTCTGTTGAATTATCCGCCACCAATACTGTGTCATCTGCATAGCGTATATTATTTATATTATAACCTCCAACTAGTATTCCTGGCATCTCTTTGATCTCTCTCATTATTACTTCGCTATACAGGGAGAAAAGATCTGGTGACAAGACACACCCTTGTCGTACTCCTAGCTTTATCTGTTCGTAACTACCCTCTTTATTTCCCATTTTAATTGCTGCTACTTGGTTCCAGTAAATATTCTTTATTATTCTTAAATCTTTTCCATCAGTGTTGATATCTTCCAACATTTTAATCAGTTCATCATGTTTTACTTTATCAAATGCCTTAGTATAATCTATGAAGCACAAATATATGTCCCTCTGTTTCTCTATTGACCTTTCTATTAGTGTCCGCAATGTATAAATTGCATTGTTTGTGCCCTTTCCTTCCACAAATCCATACTGTTCTTCACTAATTTCCATTTTTATTTTCTTTTTGGTTCTTCTCATTATGATTCTGAGTAGAAGCTTAGTGATATGGTTTATAAGGTTAATTGTACGAAAATCTTCACAATCAATTGCTCCTGGTCTTTTTGGTATAGCTATAAATACAGATTTCAGCATATCACTGGGTAAATATCCACTGCTGTAAATATCATTCAACATTTTGGTTAATATATCTACTCCAAATTCTCCCAATACTTCTAATTCTTCTATTGTGATTTCATCTGGCCCAGCTGTTTTTCCTTTCTTCATACGTTTCATAGCGTCAGCGACTTCTTCTTTCAGAATAGGTGGACCTTCTAAGTTACTATCTTCTGTTAATTCTGCCCTTTCTCCTTCATATAATTCTCTTATATACTCATTCCACCTCTTCATTATAGCATCTTCCTCTAATATTATCTTTCCTGTTTTTGATTTCAAACACCCTGTATTTATTCTTATTTTTTTTCCTGTAAGCTCACTGATTTGTCTGTGCATATTTTTTGTATCTTTAATGGAATTTAATTCAATTTTTTTGCATTGCTCGTTTAACCAACTTTCTTTAGCCTTCCCACATTTATCTTTTATTTCTTTATTTATCTTAGCGTATTCTTGTTTGTCATTTTTATACTGTTTTCTTTTGTCCATCAGGTTTAAGATATCTTCATTCATCCATTTTTTCTTAGCTATTTTGCCTCTCTCTGGTAATACTTCTTTGCTAGTTTGATGAATGGAGTCCCTTAACATTTCCCATTGTTCATCTATACTCTGTATTTTAGTTATTGCATTGTACCTATTTTTCACAGTCACTCTGTATTGTTCTTGCATTTCTTTATCTATTTTTAGAACCTCTTTATTAAGTCTCATGTTCTTAACCATTTTTTTCCCCTCTTTTAATCTTACTTTTATTTGTCCACATAGTGGTACATGATCACTATTACAGTCAGCACCAGGCATTGTCTTTACATTAATTAAAGCATTTCTAAATCTTTTATTAATTAGTATGTAGTCAATTTGGTTGCGTATTTTCTTATCAGGGCTTATCCATGTGTACAGTCGTCTTTTATGGTGTTTAAACCATGTGTTTCCAATTATCATATCATTGATATTTGCCCATTCTATTAGCTTTTCCCCTCTTTCATTTCTTGTACCTAAACCATAATTCCCCACTACATCCTCCATTTTTCCCTTTCCTACTTTTGCATTAAAATCACCAAGTATTATCTTTATTTCTTGTGATCCAATTTGAGCCATCGCCATTTCTATTTCGTCGTAAAAGTGTTGTATTTCTTCATCACTACTGCTTGCTGTTGGTGCATATACTTGTATAATATTTATGTCTATTGGTTTGCCTTTGATTTTTACCATAATAACTCTATCTGAAATACACCAGTATCCATTAATTGACTTGGCTGTTTTTTCATCTAATATTATTCCTACCCCTTTCTCATGTGTCTCCCCTCCAGAATAAATTATTGTGTGATTGTCAGCTATAATTTTGCCCGATCCCTTCCATCTCATCTCACTAACGCCTAGTATATTCATTTTCATGCTATCCATCTCACTTATAACATTGGTCAACTTTCCTAGCTCATTTAATGTCCTAACATTCCATGTTCCTACTCTAAATTTATTTATTTTAGTTAAGATTTTGCCATCAGTAGCTGGATGACGGTCTGGTGTCACCTGTGGCTCATGACTGTCCCTACCGGACGAGGATGCCCTAAGACAGCCATTAACGTCCTTCACTAACTTTGATTTATGTTTTGCCATGAAGTCTTGGGAAGATAATGTGGTGGTTTCCCCTTGCCTTCCACATTCACATGGTGGTCTTTTTTTAAATATTAAATAAAGTTTTAATTGACTCATCATTTTGCATTTCTGCGAGTTCTTCTTGATACTGCATATTTGAAATATCAGACAAATCTACTAACATTGGCTGCATCATCCAAGTTGGGAAATCAATTTGTTTCAAATCAGAAAATCTTTCTTTTAAATCAGCCGATAAAATTTTCAGTTATCGAAAATAACATATATAGCGGTATCAGTGACTTCATATTTTTGGCGCCAATGAAACTTTTCAAACATTTTTTTTTTTTTTTGGTAAATATATGCCTGACATAATTCAATAAAGATAATGAAACCAAATATCTTAGCTTTTGCATCGACAATAGTACAAAATAATTTTAATGAAAGATTTCTCTATATTATTTTAATTATTAGTAATTATGTATTATATAAATTTAGTGAGATCCTTGCACTTGATGCTTGCTGCAAAGAGATTTTATGTCAGGTTCCAATTTACTTAACTTCAGTCTCAAGCCTCCCCGTTTTGTTAGATCCAGCCGATGTCTAGTTTTTTTTCTTTTTTTTTTTTTTTTTTTTTTTTTTTAGCAGCAAATCATTTATGGTACTAAATCCGCAATTAGCTAAATATGAAGATGGAAACGGTAACAATAGTTCTCTTGCACATTTGGTTGCATTTGGATATTTGATTTTGGTTTCCTCACAAAGCCATGCCATCGCTCCTTTTATATTAAATAAAGTTTTAATTGACTCATCATTTTGCATTTCTGCGAGTTCTTCTTGATACTGCATATTTGAAATATCAGACAAATCCACTAACATTGGCTGCATCATCCAAGTTGGGAAATCAATTTGTTTCAAATCAGAAAATCTTTCTTTTAAATCAGCCGATAAAATTTTCAGATGATCGACAATAACATATATAGCGATATCAGTCACTTCACATTTTTGGAGCCAATTCAACTTTTCAAAATTATTGTTGTAAATGTATGTCTGACATAATTCAAGAAAGGTAATGAAACCAAATATCTTCGTTTTTGCATCGACACGAGTTTTATTTGTTCCTTGAAGTTGTTTATTTAATGTATTTAGCTTTTCAAAGATATCGGCTAAATAACTCACAAATGCCTTACCATCGACCGTTAACAGATTTTTCATTTCAGGTTTGTCGCTTAAAAAATCACTAGGAGTATCAAATAGTTCCATAAAACTTTTCAAGAAGTTCCCTTTCGAGAGCTATCTTACTTCAGTGTGGAGTATAAGTCTCACATGGTCTTCATTTTGTTCTTCACAAAATAACTTGAAGAGACGTTCACATTTGGCACTAGCTTTAATAGCATTGATACACTTTATAACTAAATTTAGTACTTCATTTAGAACAGGCGAAATGTTTTTAGCTACAAGGATTTCCCTGTGAATAACACAATGCACAAGAAGCATTTTTGGATTCTCGTCTTTCCTCAATTGTTTTCTTCCCCATTATATTTAGAGCACCATCTGCAGTATAAGATGTTATATTTTTCATTGGTGTATTATTGGCATCTAAGTAGTTTTTGAGCTTACTATATATATATATCTTTGGAGGTAGTGGTGCTTCTAATGATTTACAGAACAACATTTCTTCAGCAAAATCACCTTTATCAATATATCTTACGTAAGTTATAAGTACGGCCTCATTGTCTCTCAAAGTTGATTCATCCATTCGCACCGAGAGTTTTCTTGTTTTCAACTTTTCAACAAGTTGAATTTCAATATCCTCACTCATTTCGTCTATTCTTCTGATAACAGTATTGTTACTTAGTGGCATAGCTTTAACGTTTTTGTCATCTTTTTCCAGAACCGTTTTACGAAATGCTGATATTGATCGTTTAGTTAGTTAGTTAGTTAGTTAGTCGACAGATCATCCTCGTTGCACATCGAACCATTCAGTCCATAAGTGCTCGGATTCCCTCCTCAGCAAATCCCGCAGCGTGTAGCGGCTAACGACGCCAGTTCTGTGTTGGTTTATCAATCTTCTTTGGCTTCCTGCGTAGTGTTCTGTTTGGCCACCCCTCTTTTAATTTGCTGCTCCTGCAGTCTGGCCATTGTTGTAGATTCACAGTCATCACTTGGTTCTCGCAAAAGTCTCACTTCTCGTAGAGCATTCAGCATGTCAGCCTGGTCCATGGCGCGTCCGCCCTCCACAGTAGCCTCACCTGCGAGCTTGTCAGCCCGCTCATTTCCTTGTACTCCCGCATGACCTGGCACGAAGATGAAACTAATCTTTGCCAGCCGAGACCGCTTCAGAGGCAGCAGCCATTCTCTTCGGATCGACCCCTCCTCTATCCTCTTGATCATGTTCATTGAGTCGCTAAGGAAACAAGCCCTAGTGAATGTCTGTGTCTCGAGCCATGTTATTGCTTTACTTACTGCCATGACTTCCATGGTCAGGCTACTTGTGGTTTCAGTGAAAGCACCAGAGTCCTCCTTCACAATTCTCCCTCCGGCCCGAGCTGTAAAGGCCCATGAGCTTCTCACATGTCGGACGACCGACCCATCTGTGTAGATGACCGCGTCACCGTCTAGCGAATTCTCGAAAATCAACGCTTGTACTTCAGCCTCAACAGCAGCCGGATTTTCTTGTCTGCATTTTCTATCTAGTTGGATGCAAACTGAAAAGGATGTGCAGAAGTCTGTTGGCACTTGCACCCACTCCTCGCCAGGTTCTAAGTCCTCAAGTGAACACACCTGTTGAAGAATGTCTTCGGCTTGACCCATCCACGACCGTCCTCTTTTTAACCTGCTGCCCTTCACCTTCCTAATTTCACTATGCAGTGGATGTTGTGTGTTTGCGTTAATTCTGAGGTAGGCGCGTGCCCTGCAAACTTGTATTCTCTCTTCAATGGTTGGAAAATCAAGAAGGTAGCGCATCGCCCTGCATGCTGTATCTCTTGTACATCCAAGAATAATGCGCATAGCTTCATTCTGTATCCTTTCCATCCTTTCTATCTGCTTATGGCTGAGAGTCAGGATTGCCATTGCATACTCCAAAACAGACATGACCAGCCCCTCGTACAGAAGACATAGATGGCGCTGCTCACAGTTTGCTGCCGCCATCACCCGCATCGCTGCCAAACCCCGCTTGGCCTTTGTTATCACCTGGTCTATGTGCACATTATAAGCAAGGCTTCGATCAAACCGTATCCCCAGGTAATTCATTGCCTGCGTTCTTTCCACCGTCTCTGAACACAGCATTACAGTTGGTGTTGGATTGTTGACAATATGATTATTCAACGAGAACCAAGTCACTGTTGCCTTTGTTGGGTTGACCATTGCCCCAGCTTCATCACACCAAGTACTTATGCGATTGAGTTCGGTTTGTAGTTCCACAGCAACCTCCTCTCTATCCTTACCCTGACGATACACTAAAACATCATCGGCATACGACAATGTCCTGCCAGGTCCAGTGATCTGCTCACTGGTGATTCTCACTGTGTAGGCGTTGAACAGTACCGGAGATAATGGTGATCCCTGTGGTAGGCCAGGATATATTGTTGTTGGTTCCGAAGTCCAACTGCCACATCTAAAAACTACTTTCCGTTGGTAGAGGGCTGCAGCGATCCAACTAAGGAGGAATGGACTTACGTTTAGTTCAAGAAGCTGAAACATTAAAAAATCCAGTGGTACTCTGTTGTATGCGTCCTCAAGATCAATCGCTGCAGCAACGGTTTCAGTGCCTGAGTGGAAACCTTCATAGACATCATGGGCAAAGACTGCTGCATTGGTCCAGGTTTCTCTTTTTGGACGGTACCCACCCAGGGTAGGTGGGAAAACACCTTGCCTCTCTAGTTGGCTTGATATTTTCCTGGCAATTACCTTCTCCAGCAGCTTGCCTATTGTATTCTGCATGGTTATAATTCGATATCCCTGAATTTTTTTGTGGTCTTTGTCAGGCTTCGGCAAGGGAATCAGATAGCTGTGTAACCATTCCTCCTTGATGCTAGCACTCCCTATACTGTTGTTGTACATGTCTGCTAGTTTCTCTAGCTCATTGTCGGTACACCTATTTATGTCGTCGTATCTTATGCCATCAGGACCTGGAGCACTGTTTTTTGATCGTCGAAGCACAGCCTTGATTTCTTTCACTGTCACTGTGTCTTCCTCCGAAGTGTTCTGGGCCTTGCATCTGTCTGAGGTGACCTCCTTGGCCAGATTTCGGCCTCCCATGTCTGTCTGGTTGCCCTGCTCAAGGTAGCGTTCAAAGAGGGCTTTGCCCTTGTCCTCGTCAGTCCTCTGCCAGGTGAGGTCAGCACCTTGGAAGTCTGAAATGCTCTTATTCTTGACTACACCACTCATGCTTTTATGTAGTCGCCAGAACAATTTCAGTGACTTGTCTGTGCTTACTCTTTGACACACCTCTGCCCATTTTTCGCTTTTAACCACCTTGACCAGTTTTTTGAAATAGCTTACTTTTGTGTGCATCTCTCTTTCTAAGTGCAAGCAGGGACTAGGATGACCAGCTCTGTTCTTCTTGGCATTTTGCCATCTCCTTACAGCACTACGCTTATCCACCCAAGCCTTCTCCACCTCGAAACTCCACCACGGTGGCTGCTCCCAGCTTTTTTTCCTGCCCTGAAACGTTCTGCGCTTGTCACGTCTTATTTTACTCACCACATCTTGCCCTGTACTGTCATACTGGAACGTCTTTACCTTTAGCTTGTGCTGCCTGGTTCTGCCTTTCTCCACCAATATGCTGCAAGGGTGGTGGTCGCTGCCATGGTGTCCTAGGACACCCCATCTACACACTGTAGTGAGTGAAGGTGAAACTAGCGCCAGATCAATAGCACTGTCCTCATCGCCTGGACGGCTTGCTGTCCTGGTGACACAGCCACTGTTGATACAAACCAGGTCGATGGTTTCCAGTGCAGTCTCGAGCTCCTCCCCTTGTGTATTGGAGGAAGTGTTTCCCCATGATCTGCCTTTAGCGTTGAAGTCACCACAGAAAATAACATTTCTCTCGTGGCCTAATATGCCACTTAAGCACTGCCACTTCTGGGCGTCCATACTCGCATTGCGGGCATAAACATTAACCAACACGAATGGTATACTGGAATGAACTCTCAACGCCTGTATTTGTATATCGTCACTGTCCCAACTGGACATGTCTAGCTCTGACGCCACCATGCTGTCGCGAACGAGAATCGACGTTCCCAGATGTCGTCTGTTGTAGAAACATTTGAAGCCGGCAATTCGGAGTAGCTGATCGCCCAGTCTCGTCTCCTGGAGTGCTACAATGTCGTTCCTGTAAACTAGGGTTTCTAAAATAGAGCCCCGTTGTTTTACACTGGCACAGTTCCAATATAGAATACGGATGTTCCTGAGTCCTAGACGGTGACACTTGAGTCTAAAACGTCTCAAACCCCCGCGCTTACCTTGCTTCTTTGTCCCTGCGCGGCTACCATGCCGCTTCGTTATGTTGACTGCTGACCGCTCGGAAAAAACACGTTCTTCCGCCATGTTGAAAAAACGTAAACACAGACTGCTGAGAACCACACACGCTGCTGAAAATTCACTCAAGGATGGCTTCGCTCGATGCACGAACTCCGTAGCACCCGCGCAGATCTTGAGTAGAAACTCCTGGTTTTACATCCTGGCACACCAATTACACGCAAGAGATGAATAAATCCATCCCCTACGCGAAAAAGTTAACGAACACAAAACAACACGACCGTCCGTCGCCATCTTGAAACCGGAATTTGATTAAACTCTCCCCTATAGTATGAATTTTCCCAGATTTAGCGATGAGTAATGAAATTTGATAACTAGCCTCAAAAGTACGATTGATAGTTGCATTATGAGCAGTAATTATAGACTTTAATGTTACTGTTTTTTTTCAAAATGTTTCTTTAAAGTTTGAAAGTAATTCAAATCTGAATTAATATGAGCATTACATTTCGCCTTCAAATCTATATATATAAAACAAAGTGTATGTATGTAAATATATATGTAAATATATATGTATGTCCTTTATTTGTTCGCGAACGGCCCATCCGATTGAGATGAAATTTTCTACACGCCTTCCTTTCATTCCAGAGCTGTCAACTGTCATAGTTTTTTTTTCTTCTTCCTCCTCCTCCCTCCTCCCCCTCCCAAAATACGTACGTAAATATATGATGATGATGATGAAAGAATCCCCGAACCAAAACGCTAGGGAAAGGGAAGAAAATGACGTGACTACACAGAATCGTCACACGGCAATCATCATCATCAAGTGCCGTGCCGGCTGGCGTAGGCGTTCATGGCTCTCCGTAGATCTCAGTCTTTGGTTTTTTGGATCAACTCTGCTGCTGATATTCCTCCATGCGACGGCAATATCAATAACAATTCATCTTTTTATGTGTAAGGAAGTTATCTACAGTCGTGTAGAAGGGAAGAACTAGACGAGTATGAATTCGGAATGGCGAACTCTCTCCCCCTCTCTTCTCCTCCCTCTACCTCCTCCCTCCACCCTTCTCCTCTTCCTCCTCCCTCTCATCCCTCTCCCTCCTCCTTCTCCCTCTTCCTTCTCCTCTTCCTCTCCCCTCCTCCTCCATCCTCCTACTCCCTCCGCCTCCTCCCCCCTCCTCCCTCATCTTCCCTCTCCCTCCTCATCCCTCCTGCTCCTCCTGCCTCCTTCTCCCTCATCATCCTCCCTCCTCCCTTCTTCTCCCTCCTCCCTCCACCCTCCTCCTCCCTTCTCCTCCTCTTCCTCCTCCCTTTCCTTCCTCCTCCTCCTCCCCCTACCTCTTTCCTCCTCCCTCCTCCTCCTCTTCCACCTCCCTTTCCTTCCTCCCCTCCTCATTCTCCCTCCTCCTTCCTTCTTCTCCCTCTGCCTCCTCCCTCCTTCTCCTCCTCCCTCCTTCTAATCCTCTCCCCTCCTCCTCCTCCTACCCTCTTCCTCTTCCCCTCCTCCCTCTTCCTCCTCCTTCCTCTTCCTCCTCCTCCCTCCTCCATCCTCCTCCCTCTTCCTTCTTCCTCCTCCTCCCTCTTCCTCCTCCTCCCTCCTCCTCCTCTCTCCTCCTCCCTCCTCCCTTTTCCTCCCTCCTCCTCCTCCCTCTACCTCCACTCTTCCTCCTACGCTCTTCCTCTTTCCCTCCCCCTCCTCCCTATCCCTCCTTCTCCTTCTTCCTCCCTCCTCCCCCTCCTCCTTCCTCCTCCTCCCTCCTCCTCCCTCTACCTCCTCCCTCCTCCTCCCTTCACATTCCTCCTCCTCCTCCCTTCTCCTCCTCCCTCCTCCTCCTCCTCCCTCTACCTCCTCCCTCCTCCTCCCTTCACATTCTTCCTCCTCCCTCTTCCTCCTCCTCCTCGCTCCTCCTCCCTCCTCCTCCTCCCTCTACCTCCTCCTCCTCCCTCTACCTCCTACCCCCTCCTCCCTTCACATTCCTCCTCCTCCCTTTTCCTCCTCCTCTCTCCTCCTCCTCCCTCTACCTCCTCCCTCCTCCTCCCTTCACATTACTCCTCCTCCCCTCCTCCTCTTCCCTCCTCCTCCTCCCTCTTCCTTCTCCCTCCTCCTACTCTCTCCTCCTCCTCCCTCTCCCTCCTCCTCCCTCTCCTCCTCCTGCTCCCTTCTCCTCCTGCGTTCTCCTCCTCCCTCCTTCTCCCTCCTTCTCCCTCTTCCTCCTCGCCTCCTCCTCCACCCTACTCCTCCCTCCTCCTCCTCCCTCCTATTCCTCCCTACTCCTCCTGTCTCCTCCCTCCTCTTCCCTCCTCCACCTCCCTCTTCCTCCTCCCTCCTACGTTTACCCAAGACAGACAGACAGTCAGACAGATAGTCGGGAACGGGATCTTATATGACTACTTATATAATTTAAATGAGATGCTCTCCACCATGGGCTGGGCCGGGTCAGACAGACAGATAGACAGACAGACAGACAGACAGACAGACAGACAGACAGACAGTCGGGAACGGGAACTTATATGACTACTTATATGAATTAAATGAGATGCTCCCCACCAGGAGTTGGGCGATGCCGGGCCGGGTCAGACAGACAGACAGATAGATAGTCGGAACGGGAACTTATATGACTACTTATATGAATTAAATGAGATGCTCCCCATCAGGGTCTGGGCGAAGACGGGCCGGGTCAGACAGACAGACAGACAGATAGACAGACAGACAGACAGACAGATAGTCGGTAACGGGAACGAGAACTTATATGACTACTTATATGAATTAAATGAGATGCTCCCCACCAGAGTCTGGGCGAAGCCGGGCCGGGTCAGCTAGTGTGCCTCATAACGACCTCGTTTCATTGATTCCTTGGTCAAACAAAAGACAAAAAAGGTGACCGTTCATCGTGGACAGCGGGTATGAAACCGAATTTTAAATATTCCTCCGAATACTGTCGAACATTTTTCTTGCTTGCACCACTCATTTCAATATTCCTCCAAATACTGTCGAACTTTTTTCTTGCTTGCACCACTCATTTCACTATGTGCTGAAAGAAATACATATAAGATCAATTACAAACTTTTAAAAAAATATGAACTGGAGTAAACGTAGACTAAAAATGCATATTTAAATATGTATGACATATTTATCCCAACGCAAAAAAAAAAAAACATACTTTGTCATTTGACAAATTTTTCTGGAAAATGACGCTTCTAAAACTGAAATTAATACAGGGACTCTAGATCCGAGTCTACACAGGTGGGTCAACACAAAATGCTTTTCGAAATGGAGGAGCTGAAGTGTACATAGAATACCCAAATAATACTAGGGACACGGCCAGAATTCCAACAGGAAAGTACTGCAATAACTATGATGCTGAAATTGAGGCAATCACGATAGCAACAGAGAAATTACAAAATACAAGCCACGGTACACAACCTGTAGTGATATTGACAGATGCGAAATCTGTAATAGAGTAGCTCCTGTCTGGGAAATTGCCAGTTCTGACACTACTTTCTGAACTTAGCAGTCAGCATAAGGTCACCATACAGTAGATACCATCTCACTGTGGAGTACCCGGAAACGACAGAGCTGATCGATTGGCTAAGGAAGGAGCAATTGAAGAACAACCTGATGTGCCCATTACATATCACTAAAAGAAAAGAACGATCAAATCAGTCAGAAGGCCACCAAAACCTGCTCAAGACGGCTACCACGTTATGGACAGACCAGAACAAGTAATCATTCTGCGCCTCACAACAGGACACAATAGATTACGCAACAAAATTCAAGATGGGTGACTCACCCATGTGCACATGTGGTTTGGTGTCGCAGACAGCAAAGCACATACTCCAGGACTGCCAACACTACAACATATCCAGGCGAACCTTCTGGCCTAGAGAGACAACAGTGGAAGATAAACTCTATGGACCTCTGAGTGAACTAAAAAAGACTGTTAGATTCATACAAGAGACAACATTGCAAATATAATTATATTTCATGCGAAGAGGAAGAAGAAGAAATTAATAAAAATTACCAATTGAATTTACATACCAGTTATATATCACTTGTATTTATACAATGTATATTTTTTTTAAAAACAACGAGGCTTTTACAACAATTTAACGGACGCTTATTTTAAATTAACACCAACGGTGAATGCTGAGCGTTATATTGCATAAACTGAGATCCCGGCACTAAGCATTTCGCGCCATTCAGAACAAATAGCGCGAAATGCTTAGTATCGGGACAGTATAACCCAGTGTTTCCCAACGTGGGGCCCACGCCCCACAGGCGGGCAATTCGATTGTTAAGGGGTGCAATTCGAAAATGGAAGAAATCGGCTGGATATAACAAAATGGGGAGACTTGAGACTGAAGTTAACTAAATTGGAACCTGACATAAAATCTCTTTGCAGCAAGCATCAAGCGCAAGGATCTCACTAAATTTAAATAATTACTAATAATTAAAATAATATAGAAAAATCTTTCATTAAAATTATTTTGTACTTGAATTTCAGTTCTCCATTATACGTTTTGAAAATTTACTTACTGTGTTTGCTCAATAAATTCCTAGTGATTTCTTCCTAAAACCTATCGGTCCTTTGGATAGGATCGGATGCATTTGCTGCTCTCCCCCCAGCAGTGCGCATGGTATGGTCGGGGACCGGGATGATCAAATAAAAACTGATCACATATCTTCACCTTAGATGTGGGCCTGGTGGACCACTGTGGGCAATAGCTCACAGTGAGACTAAGGGTCCACACAAAAAAAGGGGAGGCGGGGGAACCAGCTTGTCAGGGGTAACCGTCATACCAAAAAAAAAAAAAAAATTCACCCAACACAACCGACACACAGGAGGGGGGTGGGGCTCTGGCGCCTCTGGGAAATGTGAGCCCTTCTAAAAAAAAATCAAGTTTCTTTAATGAACATTTCAATTTGTGAATATTAAAAATGATACATGTGTTTGGGGGGGGGGGGGGATAAAATTTTTAGAAAGGCTTAGGTGGGGCATAGCACAAAAAAGGTTGGGAAACACTGGTATAACCACTAGTTCAACTCTTAACGTCTAACAATGAGTCACGGCTACTAACAGGGCGGGCACAAGTTACTTATACTGGGCGTTTGCCCAGCTCGAGTAGCGATTGAGAGTCGCCATACGGTTAACTTAAACTCTAGGCGAGTCCATTTTCGAAGTGCCTCCCTTAACAGTCGAATTGCCCCCCCCCCTCCCCCCCCCCTGTGGGGCGTGGGTCCCACTTTGGGAAACACTGCCCTAAACCGAAAAAGACCATTATAGTCAGATTTAATGGATATAGATTCGTTCTTTTACAAGAGACTTAATAAGGTGTTGCAAAAGATATTTGAGAAAAGTTAAAATAATGCTAGATGATTGGAAAAATATACATTTCTCCAAATGAGATTGAGGAAGTATAGATAAAGAAAGGAGATTTTCGCAAATGCGTCAACCCTAGAGCTTTAATGTATGTGGAGGCTTTAAGAATAAGCGTGAAACTATGTTAGCATCCGAAGATGAAGAAGGTGCGTGCAGATGCACACCAATGTTATACGTAAGCCTGTCTTTGGAACGTAAACTGGATTGCAAATGTCTGACATGGACACAAGGTTGTTCTTCCAATAGATAGTTGGAACTCTTGAGTCAAGAATTGCAGCACCGGGGTTATCACAGTGACTTACAATCTCACCGGCACTTTTCATTGCCTACACAAGATTGATAAAACAATAGATGCATAAGGTACTATAAAAATATTGACATTTATTGATGCCATTACTTGCATATAGACAAGGAAGAAGGACAGATATGTCCAGAGAAGTGTAGACAACTATAGACAATACATGTGAGCACAGAAACAGACTGTCACACACAATAAACGCAAATAACAGCCGCTCAGTGCATCCTGGTGTCGGATAAATAGTTGATGGCTCAACCCCATAGAGATCAAGGATCCAGACTTCCTCTTTCTCAACGTGATCCTGCCCGTTAAAATTAATATAGCTGTCACTAGCTCAATGATTTGAGACCATTAAATAGAGTTTTGGAGAACGAAGGAATACCTCAAGGAAAAAATGAAATTTTTACTGAGTATCCCAAATGGAAAGGGAAAAATGGAGGATGTAGTGGAGAATTATGGTTTAGGTACAAGAAATGAAAGAGGGGAAAAGCTAATAGAATGGGCAAATATCAATGATATGATAATTGGAAACACATGGTATAAACACCATAAAAGACGACTGTACACATGGAAAACCCCTGATAAGAAAATACGCAACCAAATTGACTACATACTATTTAATAAAAAATTTAGAAATGCTTTAATTAATATAAAGACAATGTCTGGTGCTGACTGTAATAGTGATCATGTACCACTATGTGGACAAATAAAAGTAAGATTAAAGAGAGGGGGAAAAATCACTCATAATACACATCATATCTGTAGGAATGACAATCATGCCTATGTAGGTGCTTCACACAGAATAAATTCACAGTTTCAGCAAGAATGACATTACAGGGAAATGTCATCCTTCAACCTAACTTGTACTATTTCCTGGATATTTAGTCATGCATGCTGATGGGTTTTATCAAATGATATATTCACATCTGTTTAATAACGATGAACCACACATAACACAAGCATGCTCTTCAATGACGTAGACATGTGATAATTAGGCACACTTATGAAATTCACCCAGAGTTTAGCAACATGAAATCCATGAGTCACCTCATGCTTTCATCAAATACAACCAATTTATGTGATATACTCAATCCATATTCAGGCATTATGAATCTTAACCATTCTAAGATGCCGGTTGACTAAGTATTATTATTGTGTGGCACAAATATTACATCCCCATGTTTACAACACTGAAATACTTTTGACTCACCAATTGGGTGCTTTAACTCAACACACAAAATTATGATCCATGTAGAATCTATTTGGTTCTCATGGGTACATGAATTACAATAAACTACTTGTTTGTCCATGTGCTCATGTCAAAAAGTAAATCTACTGACTAATGTGCTCAATCTACTTGACTATACACATTACACTCATTTCTCTATCAGTGCTGGCACATTTAAATGAGTTTCCTCTGACCAGTGTGGGTACATGCACCATATGCACTTACCACTGTACTAAGAATTCTGAGTTTAAGTCTTATATTACTCTAATTCATTGTAGATTGAGTTTCATGCTTAAGAAATAAAATTTGTAACATGTGTCTAATGTTTTATAAATTAACTAAGTTGTTTAGCTGGGAGAAAATAAAACTCACTATGGTTATCCTTAATGAATAGTTTATCTATACACTATAGCAATTAAATATATTATAATTAACTTCTTAAGGAATCACCACACATGTTCAACAAGTCGACTTACCAACTCTTCTTCTGGGAAAAAGACCCACACTAATCTATGATTTAAAATAAATTAGGGACGCAGAGGTGTTTCCAAGGCACCAGGGCCGGGATATATATACTGGCCAAGACCTGCTGACACGTCCACGTCGTGCGTCCTGGGCAACAGATCTCTTCGGAGACCTGGCTAACATCAGTAGGATCGATGATTCTTCCGAAGTCGGGGAGTATCTGCCTGCATGGCGAGGAACCACCAGTCTGCACACCAATAAGCCAGACATGGGACAACGGATACTCACGCAAACCTCAGGTCCTGTGTGACATCATAATGATGTTGGACAACAGGATGCCTTCATCCGACATACAGGACTTTTGCGTTGGAGCTCAAGCCAACGAACACAAGCAAGCAAGCAAAATAAATTAAATATGGTGTTTACCTTATTCATCAGAATGACTTCCACATACTTCGGCGACTGGTTTCAGAGTCCGATTGCGATGTCTTTGTTGGCTGAGGCTTTCCTCTTCTTAGTAATCAAACTATGTTTTATTTTACTATTTGTTTGGGAGGGTGCACTCACTCCTGCATCTGCATCTGATCTTCCTGCCTCGTGTGTCTGTAAGTTGGTAAAAAAAACAGACCGTTTCATTGTTGGCATGCCGTATTTATTTGGTTAGTTGTGTTTCGGTTGTGACGTCACAATGGGTCGATGAAAAAGTAGGATCTATCGCAGCGAGGAACAAATTATCCTCTGCGGTGTCAACCTTTGAATCGTATTGGAAATATCTACCGCGATGTTACACCTGTGAGAAATTATATCACATGGCTCCCCTCTCAGACTGTTGTTCGCTTGAAAAACAGTAGCTTTGAGTAACCGCAACAAGCTTATATTTCCTCTAATCCTTTCTTCTCCCATTATTTCTTTTCTCCTCTGATTCTTGTATAGAATCTTCAATAGGATGTCTGCTGAGAAAGTCTGCTCCTACGTTAATCCTTCCTCACAGCAGTTGTTGGTTTTAATCTGTTAGAGTTTTGGCTTTGGCGTATGGAATAGGGTAAGTCTTTGACTCGCCCAGGTGCTGAATCCTTCAACTTCATGTTGAATTCTACTAGATCTGTCAGTCTTAGCTTGTCTGTTAGTATCGCTGCATAATTATCTAAGCACTCTCGAATCTGCTGTTGCTGATCCGTCGTTAATGTCGAACTAATGTCCACGTCTCGATAAGTCTTTTTGAACTGCAGAGGATACTCCACTCCCCTTGAAGTTCCATGTTCAACTTCTGTTGTTACTGCCATCGCTATCAAATGTGCTGTCTCGGTGGCGGATCTCTCGTTTTACTTTCGTAACAGGTTGAAATGAAAGATTTTCTCTTTCCCCTTTATAGCGATCTTGTAGTTTGTTCTGGAAATTTTCTCGTTTGCTACATAAGGTTCTTTCCAACCGATCTGCAACTTGTTTTGACTCGTAGGAAGAAGTAGTAACACTTTTTCTCCCACCGCTAACTCTCCATCTTTCGCTTTCTTGTTGAAATGTTTGGCCATTCTACGCCGTGCTTGTCGTAGAATGATTGCGGCTAATTTCCAGCCAAGTTGAAGTCGATGTTTTAACTCTTCCACATATTCGGATGCAGTCACAATAGTTTCATCAACTGAATCATCAGTCTATGTACGAAGCAAAGCTTCTAATGGTCCCTTGATTGGACGACCGAACAACAATGTTGCTTGTACAATTCCCGTAGATTTGTGTTGTACTTCGCGGCAAGCAAAAAGTGCTGCCGGAATGTATGTATCCCACGCCTCTGGTTTTTCTTGAGCTAGTTTCTTCAAGATGGTTATTAGGGTCCCATTAAATCTTTCCACCGCTCCGTTTGAAACAGGGTGGTATGGAGAAGTACATATCTGCCTAGATTGGAACAATCTAAACACATCCTCAATCAACTTCCCTTTGAACTTTGATCCGTTGTTAGTCAGAATCCGGATTGGAAATCCTAATCTGGTAAATATACCAAGTAGAGCTTCTGCTACATGCTTGGAATCACTCGATGGCATCGGCACAGCTTCCACCCACATCGAGCATTTGTCCACAAGTGTTAATATGAATCGATTCCTCTTCTTTGTCTTGGTGAGAGGTCCGACTATGGCCACAGCCAGTTTCTCGAATGGTGTGCCAGTCATGGGCATTTCCCCTAATGTCGCTGGTGGTGTCCAGTGCTTCGGGGCTACTCTCTGACATTCTGGGCATGATTTGACATGTTGTTGAATATCCGTGTTCATTCCCGGCCAGTAGTAGTGAGCTGAGATTTGTTGCATGGCTGCGTTGATTCCCATATGTCCGCTAAACGGCATACTATGTCCCATCTCAAGTATTTGTGTTCTGTAAGTACTTGGAACAACCAGTTGAGAATACTCTTGTCCTAACTTTCCTGCCTTTCTGTGAAGAATTCCATTCTTCATGTAGAAATCACCCTTCCTAGGAGATGTATGTGATTTTGGCAACATATGGAAGCACGTCCCGAGTGAACTATATGTTGCTTGGGCGTGTTTTAAATCTTCGGGTTGAAGATTTGCTGGTGTCGTAGTCGTTGTTGAAGTTTCCTTGGCCTGTTGGCGCGTAGTCACCGCTGATGCTATCATTGGCTGTACATGGCTCTCCTAAAAAGACGAAGCTACATCCAAGCAAGACAGGGTAGATTGGGTCTTCCATGACCGCTGCTCTGATTTCTCACGTAACATAGCGTGAAGTTATGCTGACCGTGGCAACAGGAAGTGTCATAGGTACGGAACGTTTCAGAAATCCCTGTATTTCGACAATTTTATCTGTAACTTGCTCTGGTTTGCCAATGAGGCTTGTACAATTGCGTCGAAAAATAAACCTGTATCATAGAGACATTCCACTGTCCATCCATTTAGGTTGACAAATGCTATGACTGGCAGTTTTGAGTTGGTGTTCAGTTGCGTGTCCATATTGGAATGAGCATTACGGTTCTTTCCGCTGCTTTAGGTTTTACCGCACAGGCTGTGGTAAGAGATTGAGGCTTATTTCTGCAATCCTTTGTGTTATGAGTATGAGTGTTACAATGGATGCAGTAGAGCTCCTTCTCCCACTCGACCTGCTGGTTCTGATTTGTAGTGGTCTTATTTGATCCATTCGATCCTTTTGGTTTGCTGGATTTCGGTTCTCCTTTATCTTTGGTCTTCTGAGGGAATTCGCGAAGAGGATTATTGGTAGTTCGTTGATTACCCCCCGCCTCTTTCTGCGACTTTTCATATCTCTCTGCCAAAGTAATGATAGACTCCAATCTCTCAGCTCTATTTTGTGTTAGAAATGCTCTCATTTCCTGAGACATTTTCTGTTTGAGTTGATCTATTAGAAACATTTCTTCTAGATTTTGGTAGGTTTCCTCAAATATAGACATGGTACGCCATTTGTTTAGGTAGGATTTTAGTCGTTCTACGTATTGAGAAAAGTTCTCTCCGGCTTCCTTCCGGGCAGTCCTGAACCGTTTCTTGTAGTTCTCTCCGTCTATTTCAAATCTGGCTAATAAGGCTTGTTTTAGGATGTTATAATTGCCCTACTCCTCCGGTCGTATCCTAGAGAATACTTCGTAAGAAAGTCCACGACGTCCTTGTGACAATTTAACTGCCCATTTGGTCTCCTCCAATCCGCACATTATACACATCCTCTCGAATCTTGATAAGTAATTTTCGATGATGTCTGTTTGTTCGTTGAAAGGATCCAATGAAAAAGACATGGCATTCACTTGAACTGAAGCTGCTTCCCCTGGTGGTTCAGGTGAAGATCTACTTTGATCTGTTTAGGGATTATGTTGGTTCACGATTTCCAGTCGTCGTAACTCGGTTTCATTGTCCAACTTCCTCATTTCAAGTTCATGTTTTTGTCTTCTTTCTTCTTGTTCTCTGTTTGCCTGTCTATCCTTCTCCTTATTTTCATTCTACGCTTGTAGAAGTCTTTCCTCCTTTTCCTTCTCAGCTTGTAGACGCTTTTCTTCCTTTCTTTCTCAGCTTGTAGACGTTCATGTTTCTCGAATTCATCACTAACCTATTGAGCTAACTCCTTACCTGTTAGGTCGCACTGCTTACCAGTCTCCATGAAAAGATTTCTCAGTCTGGCGGTGTCTGCCATTCTTACCTTTTTCTTGACTTCTCTGAAAGTGAATACGCCTGTGTACCTGTAGAATAGACTTCAAGCAAAGCACGTATGACTGATTAGAGTTCTCTACCTAACTTTACCAATATCTAATGATATTATAACTTCTGACTAGGTGAATGTTACTATGACAACATGCTAAATTCTACTTCATGATTAAATAAATCCTCGGACTTAACTCCCCCACTTGTCGGATAAATAGTTGATGGCTCAACCCCATAGAGATCAAGGATCCAGAGTTCCTCTTTCTCAATGTGATCCTGCCCGTTAAAATTAATTTAGCTGCCTCTGGTTCAATGATTTGAGACCATTAAATAGAGTTTTGGAGAACCAAGGAATACCTCAAGTAAAACATGACATTTTTACTGAGTATCCTAAATGTCCTTATGGATGGTTCCTTGCCTCTCCTCTACCAACTAAATAATTAATTTAAGGTAATTGATTACAACAATTTTACTATGACAAGAGAACTCTCAAAAGAGAAAATAACCTGTAATTTTCATCATTTAGTATATCTATATGAGTAGTATACATGTAATAACATACAACAATCAATGCAGTACATCTACCAGATTATTTACATATTCATCTCTAACTAATTGTCTATCTCCTGGCTGTGCCACTGTATCATACATGGTCCTCAGAATTGCATCCTTTCGTAATTATAAATATTGGGCCTCTTCTGCTGGCCTAATTCTAATCTGTGGAAAGAAACAGGGTACACCCTGGTTGGTTTCCCATCCAATTCTTGGATCTCGGTAGCATAAAGTCAGTTTAGAATATTCTGGAGAGTTCTTTTAATTTTTCCCCCCGTTTATTTAATCTTTTGGCTCACTGTGTTTCTTCCACCTATACCTAGGAAAAATGGTATTTAATACCTGTCCTGGAAAAGTGGTGAAAATTGGCAGGAAGATGCTGTGGAATAGTATTTGGCCTCACTATCTCAGCTGCCTCACTCAGTTAAGTGGCTACTGCATTCAGTCAAGCTGCTACAACTACTTTCACAAAGTGCTGCATTCACAAAGTCAGGTCTGGATATTGACCGCAACCTGATATATTAGCATCCATCATAAATCAAAAAGTATCAGCAATGTGAACATCAGAACTGAAATGTTCTATATTTTTCTCAAGAACATCACAAAGAAAATACCTAAAAGAATTGTGATCCTAGGAAAATAAACAGTGGAAGGTAAAGAGTCTTGGTGCTCTCAAATAGTTATCCACAACATAATTGGTTGCTCTCCATTCCATCTTCCATTATATGGTGATCAAGTTTTAGACTAGCAGATGTGCAGTTTCATCTGCACCTATGCCTGTCCTCAGGTCTACCGGTTAAGTCATACCTTGATTGATTTGGAATTGACAACTATATTTCCCATCCCATTCTGTACCTAGTTAATTCTCTTCTTCATCTTTTTCTATTCAAGAAAAAGGGTCTCATACATTAAGGGCTTTTAAAAATCAGTTCCCATTTCAATGAGTATTTGCTTATAAACAATATAAGCACATTATGGTATTATTCTTGTATAGCCTTCAAGTGCAATTAAATGCTTCAAGTGAGAAGTTTTCTTCCATTCTCATGGATGTAATATTTATTATCATCATCAACATCATCATGATTTCCATATATCATTGTAATTACAATCATTATCATTATTATCATGCTCATTATCATTGTCATTACAATCATTATCATCATAATCACTACAGTCATCATCATCATTACGTTATTATCATTACCATCATCATCATGCTCATTATAATCATTACATCATTCTATCATTATCAACATCATCATCCTCCTTGTAGTACATTATTATCATTACACTAGATCATATGTGTTAACAGGAGTGACATGAACTGCAAAGTGGGATTTTGCTTAAATTACAAACACAGATGCTGGTAGTATGCGTAATGTATGATATTGGTTGTGTCGTGCTTAGCGCACAAAACTAGATGATAGTAACATGAATGATATTTTATACAAAGTGTTGTTATGCGCCGGAGTGTACTAAATTATTATTTAGTTTATGGGTTACGCCGAACCAGTTCTCCGGTGATCGTCATGGCATTTAACATTAAGTTGCCGGCTATCCTGAGATTGACTGTTGGCCTATACTCCCTCTCTCTCAGCCTGTAACTTCACTCACTCACTCAAACTCCTCATGCATCAGTCAACATATCCATCTGTGCATGTGGGGTCAATTCACTCATCTCAGACATCATTCATATGCATGGATGATCATTTCACTCAGTCTATAGACACATTCATATTGGTATGGGTGATCATATAGGAATCATTCATCACACATCCTTCATACTGGCACATAAGGTGGGTAATTATACTTATGTGATTTCCCAATGATAACTTAAAATGTTTATCATCATTGAGATCACAATGAAATATCACCTTTCATAATCACTCATCATACACATCATATCTGTAGGAATGACAATCTTGCCAATGTAGGTGCTTTACACAGAATACATTCACAGATTCAACAAGAATGTCATTACAAGGAAATCTCATCCTTCAACCTAACTTATACTATTTCCTGGATATTTAGTCATGCATGCTGATGGGTTTTATCAAATGATACATTCACATCTGTTTAACAATGATGAACCACACATGACACAAGCATGCTCTTCAATGACATAGACATGTGATCATTAGGCACACTTATGAAATTCACCCAGGATTTAGCAACATGAAATCCATGAGTCACCTCATGCTTTCATCAAATACAACAAATTTATGTGATATACTCAGTCCATATTCAGGCATTATGAATCTTAACCATTCTAAGATGCCGGTTGACTAAGTATTATTATTGTGTGGCACAAATATTACTTCCCCATGTTTACAACATTGAAATACATTTGACTCACCAATTGGGTGCTTTAACTCAACACACAAAATTATGATCCATGTAGAATCTATCTGGTTCTCATGGGTTCATGAATTACAAAATCTATTTGTTTATCCATGTGCTCATCTCAAAAAGTAAATCTACTGACTAATGTGCTCAATCTACTTAACTATACACATTACACTAATTTCTCTATCAGTGCTGACACATTTAAATGAGTTTCCTTTGACCAGTGTGGGTACATGCACCATATGTACTTACCACTGTACTAAGAATTCTGAGTTTCCTTAAGTCTTAAGTTACTCTAATTCATTGTAGAGTTTCATGCTTAAGAAAATAAAATGCATAACATGTGTCTAATGTTTTATACATTAACTAAGTTGTTTAGCTAGGAGAAAATAAACTCACTATAGGTTATCATTAATGAATAGTTTATCTATAAACTATAACAATTAAATATATTATAAATAACTTCTTAAGGACTCACCACACATGTTCAACAAGTCGACTTACCAACTCCTCTTCTGGGAAAAAAAAGACTCACACTAATCTAAGATTTAAAATAAATTAAATATGGTGTTTACCTTATTTATCAGAATGACTTCCACATACTTCGGCGACTGGTTTCAGAGTCCGATTGCGATGTCTTTGTTGGCTGAGGCTTTCCTCTTCTTAGTAATCAAACTATGTTTTATTTTACTATTTGTTTGGGAGGGTGCACTCACTCCAGCATCTGCATCTGATCTTCCTGCCTCGTGTGTGTGTGGGTTGGTGAAAAAACAGACCGTTTCATTGTCGGCATGCCGTATTTATTTGGTTAGTTGTGATCCGGTGGTGACGACACAATGGGTCGATGAAAAAGTAGGAACCTATCGCAGCGAGGAACAAATTATCCTCTGCGGTGTCAACTTTTGAATCGTATTGGAAATATCTACCGCGATGTTACACTTGTGAAAAATTATATCACACCTGGTCGAAGTGAAGCAAGTGCAGCAGAAGATTGAGCGGGATGTCGCTCGAATGGCTGCAATAAAAGATGAGACAGAAGAAACTCTGACAAAATATAAGACAAAAGAGAAAAGAGTCACATTTCTACAGGAGAGATGAGTTGTGTTTAATAGTAAGTTGGCGTAACTTGTGTAGAATATCAAAGTCTAACCATCAGCAAAGTGAAGTGCTGAGGATATAACCACGGGGCGACTTGATGATGATGAAGTTACAACTAATACCCCAAAGCATATGATCCATGCATCAAACAAGTTATCGAACTGTGGCAATATCTAAAAAAGACTGGCTCAGAAACAAGTGAGAAAATGGCCTAGATGACACTCAAAAGCATAGGTAATAACATGCGGACTCCTAATCGAATTACTCCTGGAATGGGAATTTTTCTTTGATTGTTTGAAGAGAGGGACGGTACGTGGGTTGGGGTATATAGAGTGCAGGGTTGTTGATTCGTAGATTAGGTATTCAGTACGCAAGTATTAACAAATGTGATTACAAATAGGCTATACACTTTCACTAATTGGTGCTTGCGCGAAAGAGAAGAAATAAAATGGTATGACAGCATCACCAGTATGGAACTCACGGAAAGAATTAGACAAATACCTGTGAACCAAAAGGTGAAGAGAAGACCCTGTCGCTGGATAGGACATTGAGAACACATGAGAATAGTATAACTATACAGGCATTTGTCTGAAATCCACGGACAAATTGAGGAAGACTAAAACACACGGAGAAGAGAAGTCGAAATATAAATGAATGTTACTGGGAGAACAATAATGTCGCTACATGGAGTAGCTAAGAATATGAGTATATGGAGTGAGTTAGAAGAAAGCGTATAATAAAGGGTGAAAGAAGAAGAAAATGTAAGTATTAATACTTAAGCAAGTGTATCCAACAAGCACCCGTAACTACAAGATATAGTATCCCAAAAATGTTAACCCCTTTTGGTGAAGGTATACCAGAAATTGGAAGTGCTGAAAAAAAATGATGACACTAGGATACACAAACTGGATCTTCCGGATACATATTTGGAGCGTTCATATGAAATCCGTTCGACCCGCACAGTGCGTAATTGCGTATGTTGAACATGATCATGTCACAGTCATATGATGAGTACTGACCAATGAATAAAAGAGCACGTGCTTATCGTCTCATGATGCATAGGTATTGTTTCTGACCGTTGAGAAAATAGCCGGGTTGATCCAAAATCCGTCCAAAGAAGCTCAAAGAGCGGTGATTCAGTTTCTTTCATTTGAAGGATGTCGACCAGTGGACATTCATCAAAGAATGCAGGCAACGTACGGTAACAAATGTGTGATAATACAACAGTGACAGACTGGCACGAATGTTTCGGAAAGGACGTCAGTTCTCGACCGGGTCAAGCGAATATTGTTGCAACTGAAAAAAAATAAAATCTCCAAAATTGTTGCAGCAGTACAGATGAACAGTTGTCGAAGCATACGTTCGCTAGCGAAAGAATTTGATGTGTCAATTGGGATAATTCAAATGGTCGTTCGTAAGACACTGCAATATCGTAAGGTGTGTTCACAGTGGATACCACGAATGTTGACGGACCACCAAAAAGAGGAACGCATGGGATGGTGTTTGAACCACTTGCTGCGTTACAGAGTGGAGGGTGATGCATTTCTCATCCGCATAGTGGCAGGCGATGAATCATGGTTTCACCACTTTGAGCCGAGCAACAAAAGAGAGAGCATGTAATGGAAGCATGCTGGATCACCAAAAGCCAAAAAATTCAAGTTACAGGTTTCCGCTGGCAAGGTTTTGCTGAGCGCATTTTTTGACCATGAAGGGCTAATGTTGGCCGACTTTAAAGAACCTGGTGTCAACATCAACTCTACCCACTACTTGCAAACACTAGACAAGCTGCAAAAAAGTCATCAAGAATAAACGAGCCGGCATGCTTTCTCGCGGTGTGATATTGTTGCACGCTAATGCTCGTCCGCATGTCGCAAAGATTGTGCAGGAACCATTAGCTTGGAAAAAGTGGGAAATTCTGCAACATCCAGCCTATAGTCCTGGTTTGTCACCATGTGATTTTCATTTGTACGGACCTCTAAAAAAAGCTCTCAAGGGGCAACAATTTCACACAGATGCAGACGTAACGAACGCGGTAAACACTTGGTTCAGTGAGCATACACAATCTTTTTTTTTGCGGATGGCATTCGCCGCCTACCTAAGCAATGGGATGCTTGCCTGAATGCCTAAGGCGACTTCTTCTGACCGACCTATGGTGCATAATTCATTCAAAATAAATGCTTTGTTTAATTCTACCACACCTGTTAATGTTTCTTTCATGCTTTTGTAAAAAAAGCTATTGTAACGGGTCTCAAATGAACGACTCTTATATTTTACCAAAATAAACATCTAAAAGATTAACACGCAAAGTAAGTCACAATTTCAGCCAGCCACAACATGACTATTACATATGTTGCAAATCTCGAATGTTAATGTTTCATGCCCTGAACAAAATACAGCCAACACAATAGTCACATATAAAAAAAGCCAAAAATAGCTTCCAGTGCAATGAGAGAAGTCGATTTTATGGTCGAATGAAACAATACTAGATGTCAAACTAAATCCAGCCTACAGGATCTGCCGACCGCAATAAATTAATGAAGTACATTCAATTGCAGATATAGACAGAATCCAAGCGAGCGAAAAGTAGAAGATAATGGGGTGGAGGAAGAAGAAGAAGATGTGGAAGAAGACTGATAATAATACATGGTTTATTTTTAATGACTATGCAGTTTTTGAAAATATTGCCGCTCCAAGTTGTGTGTTCGCCCTCTGTGGAGCTCATGCAACATAATAGGTAAATACACAACTTGAAACGGCAATATTTTCAAGAACTGCACAGTCATTAAACATACACACTATAGTAAAATAAGTTATTTGAATCATCTGAGAGGCGCTGTTGTCTCTAAGCTGTGAACATGTTTGTTGTTCATGGGTTTGGCTGGTGTATAGTGTATAGGATAGTGTTGGTAGTGTATAGGATCTGTCATAAACTATCTTGGTTTTTGCAGATTCTTCAAAATCGTTTAACTTTAGTCATCCTCTTTGAAAATGTTAAACCTCAGGGCTTGCTGCAACCTGTTGTTTATCTGTACTAATATATTCTTCAGAAGTTCACTATGACGTCTGCATAGATGGAGGTGTATACTTTGGCTGGGAAATTGTCCCTATGTGATGTCATTTTTACATACTACGGATGGATACTGTTGGTGAGAGAATTCCCCTTTGGGAAAAACCGTAATCCTAAACCATATTCTTGCTTTCTGGTCCTAGTACTTTTGTCTTGACAGATCTGTTGTCAAGATAATAATTAATTCATTTGTACTATTTTCCCCACACCATTGCAATTTTTGGAATTTTGATTTCAGTATCGCCTTCCATGCTTTCACAAATGATTTTTCTAACTCTAAACTGATCACTTCTGTGTGATTTTTACTTTAAAAAGCTAATTTCTCTTTACTTTCTGAATTATTTCTGTAGTGGAGTTGGAGTTAAGATGCATTTTCTGCCAGATGCCACATTAACCTGCTATTAACAATGCAGATGATTAGACAGACTGGTCGGTAGCATTTAGTATCCCTTACCACTTGTAATGATGATATGAATTCAACTGTTAGCGTTCTGAATTCTGCGAAACGTAACGCCCCAAATTCCTTGCAACTGTAGATGGTTTAGTCTGTTGGAAGTGCTTATTACGCCAATGATTCTGCTTTTCGTCTTCTGAAGTCTCATGATTGGAATTGTATCCATCAAGCAAATACGCATACATATATACGGGGGAGAGTCAATAAGTAAGTCACACAGTTCTGTGGGATTTCGGGTAAATGTAGTTGGTGTTTTCTACAGGTGTCATTAGGTGACAGCAACATCGAACTTTATATTCCCGTTCGTCAGGTGGCCCTAAGTGTCTCATGCGCATGCACAGCGCATAATCAAAATGGCGACTGTACTAAAGAAGTGTTCATCGAAAGAGCAACGTGCTGTTTTGCGTTTTTTTTTCTTTTTTTTTCACAAAGACTGCTTGCAAAGGACATTCATGAGGAAATGCTTCCTGTTTATGTTGACTACCAGCCCGAATCAAACCGTGGTTCAATGCAATGGAAACATCCTTCTTCGCCTTGTGTCCAAAAATTCAAGGGTATGCCATCAGCAGAGAAGGTTTATGCTGACAGTATTCTGGGCGTGTCAAGGAGTGCTTGTAACCAATTTCAAGAAGAAAGGTGACAATGTGAATTCTGAAATTTACTGTGAAGTTCTATCGATGTTTCATGACGCAATTCGATGAAAACTGTCCATGACTGCTGATTAGAGGCGTGTTATTTCTTCATGGCAATGCCAGACCACACACGGCTCGATTAATTTAGGAGAAAATTAATCAGCTATGGTGGGAAGTTCTGGAACATCCACCTTACAGCCCCGACATAGCCCCTAGTGATTTCCACCTTTTTGATCCACTGAAAGTTCACCGTGGCGGGAGACATTTTGCGAATGACGCCGAAATTGAATGTAAAGTGAAAAAGTGATTTAGAAAACAGAGCACGCAGTTCTATGAAGCGGGTTATGAAGGACTATAAAAGCGATGGGATAAGTGCATCAATGTTGGTGGAAATTATGTTGAAAAATAAAGGGACAATGTATGTATAATAATAAACTGGTTTCAAGTTGTTATCATATTTAGTTATTTTTCTACAGCCATTTGTGATTTACTTATTGCCTTCCCCTCTCGTGTGTGTGTGTATCATCATCATCATCATCATCATCATCATCATCATCATCATCATCATCATCATCATCATCATCATCATCATCATCATCATCATCATCATCATCGTCATCATCATCATCCACTTCTGCCGTATGTTTCTCTGAAGCTCTGCCCAGGCATTGTGATGGAATATTGGCCACATTTCAACTTACAAAATTAGGTCTGTCAAGACTGCAAGGTGCCACTCACTATATCTATCTATCTATATATATACACCTAAATACAGGGTGTTTGAAATCAAAAACAGGACAGACTTTATTGGAGGAAGGTGCTATAATGAAGAGGTGGAATGAGTATATAAGAGAATTATATAATGGAGAAAAGGAAGAATTAACAGAAGAAAGTAACTTAGAAGGCCCACCTATTCTAAAAGAAGAAGTCGCTGATGCTATGAAACATATGAAGAAAGGAAAAACAGCTGGGCCAGATGAAATCACAATAGAAGAATTAGAAGTGTTGGGAGATATTGGAGTAGATATATTAACCAAAATGTTGAATGATATTTACAGTAGTGGATATTTACCCAGTGATATGCTGAAATCTGTATTTATAGCTATACCAAAAAGACCAGGAGCAACTGATTGTGAAGATTTTCGTACAATTGACCTCATAAACCATGTCACTAAGCTTCTACTCAGAATTATAATGAGAAGAACAAGAAAGAAAATAAAAATGGAAATTAGTGAAGAACAGTATGGTTTTATGGAAGGAAAGGGTACAAACAATGCAATATATATATTACGAACACTAATAGAAAGATCAATAGAGAAACAAAGAGACATATATTTATGCTTCATAGATTATACTAAGGCATTTGATAAAGTAAAACATGATGAGCTGATTAAAATGTTGGAAGATATCAACATTGATGGGAAAGATTTAAGAATAATAAAGAATATATACTGGAACCAAGTAGCAGCAATTAAAATGGGAAATAAAGAGGGTAGTTACGAACAGATAAAGCTAGGAGTACGACAGGGGTGTGTCTTGTCACCCGATCTCTTCTCCCTGTATAGCGAAGTAATAATGAGAGAGATCAAAGAGAAGCCAGGAATACTAATCGGAGGATATAATATAAACAATATACGCTATGCAGATGACACAGTATTGGTAGCGGATAATGCAACAGACCTACAACAATTGTTGGACAGTGTAGTAACAGAGAGTGCACAGAAAGGACTGTCCTTGAATATCAAGAAAACAGTAACAATGGTGATATCAAAGAAAATGGGGACGCCAAAATGTGACATAGAAATAGAAGGGGAAATTCTCAACCAAGTGGATAATTTTAAATACCTAGGGGCACTTATAACATCAGATGGAAGATGTACAAAAGAGATTAAGAGCAGAATAGGGCAGGCAAAGACAGCATTTCAGAAAATGAAGAGTATCTTATGCAATAAGTCGCTATCAATGAATGTAAGAAAGAGAGTACTAAAATGCTATATAGAACCAGTTTTGCTGTATGGCAGCGAATCTTGGAATGTAAATGAACAAATTAGGAAGAACTTAGAAGCAACAGAGATGTGGTTTTTAAGACGAATGTTGCGAATTCCTTGGACTGCCAGAGTAACTAACAACAATTGCCTGAAAGAGGCTAATGAAACTAGAACACTATATACAACAATAAGAAAGAGACAAACATCTTTCTTTGGTCATGTGATGAGAAGAGAGGCATTGGAGAACATCGTGACAACTGGAAAGATCGAGGGGAAGAGAGGCAGAGGCAGACCAAGAGAAATGATGCTGGACGGACTGAGACGGTGGCATGGAGGAATATCATCAGCAGAGTTGATCCAGAACACCAAAGACCGAGATCTGTGGAGAGCCATGAACGCCTACGCCAGCCGGCACGGCACTTGATGATGATGATGATATATATATATATATATATATATATATATATATATATATATATATATATATATATATATAGTGAGTGGCATATATATATATGATCACTTCTGTGTGCTTTTTACTTTCATCATCATCATCTTCCACTTCTGCCGTCAAGCGTCGTGGGGAGGAATAATTTGCGTTCCAGCGCCCGGTGGGCGGCACTGGATAGTGTCATTCCGTGTGGTTGTACAATGTCTCGGATGTCGTCAATCCATTTTCTTCATGGACGTCGTCGTGGTCTCGTCGCAGATGATCTTTGATGTAAGGCCAGTGATGGTAGTTGCTGATGTTGCATTCTAACGACATGGCCAAACCACTTGATCTTCTATCTTTCAATAAATGTGGCACAAGGTGTTGATCCCACAGTCTGTCTGATAGTAGCATTTCTTACTCGGTCTCGGACTGTTAAGTTGGCAGCTCTCCTCAGGCATCTCATTTCGCAGGTGTTGATTTTGCGAAGGTGTAATTTGGATAAAGTCCAGGTTTGAGATTGGTAGCATAGGGTTGGTGTGAATATGCTGTTTATTATCTGTCGTTTTGCGGACATGGGTATGTTTGAATGTTTCAGTAAGGGTGATAGTTGATATGTAAGTGCACTAGCTTTCTGACATCTGATTTCAATTTCTCTGTCCAATCTGCCATCTTCTGTGATCATACTTCCAAGGTATTTGAATTCTTTAACTTGTTTCAGAGGTGTGTTATTTATCTGTATACTTAGTGGACCTGGCGATCTGCTAACTTGCATTACTTCGGTTTTGGCTGTGTTTATACTCATATTGTATCTGCTGCAGGTTAAACTCAGATTAGTAATATTATCTTGTAGTCTGCCCTCGTCGCTGTAAAACAGGCACTGATCGTCTGCAAATAGAAGTTCATTTATTCCCTGTGGGTCAGTTGTTTCATCTGGAGTAAAGAGTTCTAAATTTTCTGAATGTGTTCTGTCGAGACTTGCTTCTTTGGAAGTTCTGTCCATGTAGATATTGAATAGCAGGGGAGAGAGCACACATCCCTGTCTCACTCCTGTATTGACTGTGAACATATCTGATATACCTTCTTGTGTTCTTACTGCACTTGGCTCGAGTGGTACATGGCTATGATGTTTTCTAGCAGTTACCCTTCCTATCCCATAGTCTTTAAGGATGGTCCATAATTTGTATCTGTCTACTCTATCGAAAGCCTTTTCCTGATCTACAAACACAATATTCTGCTGGTCACTATATTCGATAGTTTTTTTCCACAAATTTGTCTAAGTGTAAATAATGCATCAGTGCAACTTTTACCTTTCCGAAAACCGAATTGTGCTTTGCTTAACTGTTGTTCAACTATTGGTCAAGCTCTTTGTTCCAAACGTTTTGCATACATTTTCCCTATATGGATTAGGAGTGATGTCGTGTCTTCCTTTAAAGTGTCGTCCCGGGAGTGAGGGGAGTCAACACCCACATTATAATTTTTTTTTTCCCTTTATCAATATCCTGGAGAATCCACCAGCTTCCGTCCAACAGACTCCATCAGCCCATGGACACCTTTTCCTATCAATCTCTCACTGTCGAACTATGCCCCCTCTCATACTTCCCCAACGCAACATATTAAACAACTCTTGCTTCTAAAAATTAATACATATTAATTTATGTAAAGAAAAGTGTAACGTATATGAGACGTGTATGCGAAGCAAATGTGTGATGTGTTCCATAATGTGTGTAGGATCGGACTCTCAGATAATAGCATAGTCAGTTCATCCTTGCAAAGACACACCACAGCACGTTAAGTCAGAACAAGTCCATCTCACCCGGTACTGTATCTCTCCTGCCGGACACCGACTGTCATCTGTAGCTACCTGGTAATCCATCGTCCTGATCATCCGAAATAGATACTGTTTGTAAATTACAGCTGATCATGGACCGGTTGCACAATGCACATAAGTTCCTATCGGTCCTAAAAATTGGACGAATCCTTTGTTGTGTGTACTTAGGTATCACCGTTATTGTTAATATACTTGATCCTAACTAGTGTCTATCTAGTTTCAGGTATCATGTCTTTTGAACTATTTCACTAGAATATATCACACCATGTGACTATTATATTTTAATGTTCTTGTTTAGGTACCATTGTTCTTATGCTGTGTGTTGCATCAACAATCATCACCCATCTTAGGTGAACCTTAACACGCAGGAATCGTTATATTGGTTGGCTCTTCTAAGTCATGTTATGGTGAACCCTCCTGATTATGAGTCCAGCGTAAACATAATACCATCTTTCTTCTCGGACGTTATTCCTTTTTAGTAAGAAACATTTTAGTGTCCAACTGGTGTTATGTCTAATTGAAGTAGCACTTCATCCAACCCAGTGTTGAACTTCCTCGTAACTGGTAGGGAACCTGTGAGAGAAACAACACATCCTGTGATAGTACTAGTCACTGATCCTACCGGCTGAGTGTAAGCCTATTGCCTTGCTCAGTTATTTTACAGCTAACTCCATCCATCCATCATGTGCCATGCCGGTAAGCGTGGGCGGTCATGTTCTGCCATCTCACTCGATCAACAGAATCGTGGATCAGTTCCGTGTTTTTGTCTCGACCATGCCACAAGGCCAAGCCATCCAGATACTTGTTTCTAGGTCTTCCCCTTGGTCTGTTCCCCTCGATCTTACCAGTTGTCACCAAGTTCTCCAAATCATTTCTTCTCATAACATGCCCAAAAAATTGTGACTGTCTACGTCTAATGTCTCTGATCAGTTTACGATCTTCATTTGTTTCTTGAAGGACTTGTTCATTGGTCTTTCTGGCTGTCCATGGTATTCTTTGCATTTTCCTCAGAAACCACATTTCTACAGCCATCAGATGTTTTTCAGCCTGGCTGCTCATTGTCCAAGCTTCACATCCATATAAAAGTACAGGTTCTATGTAGCATCTCAACACTCTTTTTCTCGTTTCAATTGACATCTTTTTATTGGTCAGTATGTTTTTCATCTTGCTAAAGGCTACTTTTGCCATGGCGATTCCTTGTTCTAATCTCTTCAAGGCATCTCCCATCAGATGTTATTACTGTTCCGAGATAATTGTACCTATTCACTTGTTGAAGAATATTCCCATTTACTTGTATATTACACTGTGGTATTTCGTTCTTCCTAGTGACGACCATAATCTGTGTCTTTTTACAATTTAATTCTAACCCTTGTTGTTCACTGTGTGTAACAACCGCATCTACTAAATATTGCAGGTCCTGTTCATTGTCCGCAATCAAGACTGTATCATCTGCATATCTAATGTTATTGATGCATCGTCCCCCAATGTTGATTCCTTCCATATTTTCAATATTTCTGAAAATATTTTCACTGTACAGGGAAAACAGATCTGGAGACATTACACACCCCTGTCTCACACCTCTCTTAATAATACAGCTAACTAAACTCTGTCATAGAGCATATTAGCTCCTCACCTACGTCCGAATCAGGCGATGACAAGGAAAGACCCATAAACAGAGTGCACAACTTCAGTGGGCAAACCACTGAAAGATCCCTCCATTGGACACTTTCCCCATCTTAATTCTCTCCAATTATCACCCCTCTATCCTATTCATTCTAGCAGAGCCAATTATCACTTCACTACTCTAACTAGTTTTCAACTAACAGTGCTAATCATCACACTCTAGTTTTAACAAGACTACTGCCTACATTAATTAGGCCTAAATAGACTATATTGACTACCTTATGCAAAACCGCCTCATTCCGGGATGGCTGCTATACTTTGCCATAACGACACATGCTAGTTAATTTTAAATTAATCTAACACTGTATTGCTCTCCCACAAACTCGTCCATCCTAATCCACGGTTTTTGTCAACACTAATTGTCCCCAAATCAGGTTTTTGGCAACCGCCTGAAATTGGTCACGTGACGTTATTCTTTATGTCCACACAGGTGTTATTTTGGGCAGATCATCCCTTGTCAGGAATCTATCTTCCCTGGCTCAATCAATGTCAGAGTTGTCATCACTTGTTTTGACTCCCACAACAAGCTAGCGAGTTCCTGTATGCTCCCAACAACGGGTTTCCACAACAAACCGCCAATCTTCTGTCGAGTGGTGACAACCCCAGCCGCCATTTCGCTTGATGTCCAGAACTCTAAATGACAGACGGACTGTTTTCTCCCGAGCTGGCCACTTCCGCTTTCAATCCGACCTATTTATGAACTGTCAAAGTGGTGTATAGATTCATCTCACTCACTTCCTCTACACATCTGCAGCTGTTATTTTTGCCCGACCAGGGGTGGTCTGATATCTGATTGTAACCAGGATCTGACGGGTTCTATCTTAATTTTGTACAACTGTTGTGGCCTAGAAAATATGCGCTAAGCAAACTTTCTGTATTATCATTATCTGGTTAACTCATGGCGATCTCGTGACAAGTGATATAGCTCTGTATGTTTCGCACTCTCTCATATTGCCTTTCGTTTTCCATATTGGTACTATTATTGCCTGTTGCCAATCATCTGGAACTTTTCTTTCTTCCCAGGCTATATTAAAAAAGTCTTGTTAGCCATTTAACTCCTGTTTCCCCACAGGCCTGACTAGCTTCTGTAGTTATTCCATCTGGACCTGGTGATTTGTTTTTAGGACTTTTCTGTATAACTGCTTTGACTTCTGCAGGTATGAAATTTGGTTCTTGCTGTCCCTGGCATTTAGGCACAAAAGTGAGGTTTTCTATGTTATGTGTGGGGTAAGTAGTTCTTGAAAGTATTCTGCCCACCTTGCTAGTCTTTGTTGTGGATTAAATATCGGTAAACCTCCTTTGCTTTTTACTTTAAAAAGCTAATTTCTCTTTACTTTCTGAATCATTTCTGCAGTGGAGTTGGAGTTAAGATGCATTTTCTGCCAGATGACACATTAACCTGCTATTAACAATGCAGATGATTAGACAGACTGGTCGGTAGCATTTAGTATCCCTTACCACTTGTAATGATGATCTGAATTCAACTGTTAGCGTTCTGAATTCTGCGAAACGTAACGCCCCAAATTCCTTGCAACTGTAGATGGTTTAGTCTGTTGGAAGTGCTTATTACGCCAATGATTCTGCTTTTCGTCTCATGATTGATTGAATTGCATCCATCAAGCAAATACGCATACATATATACAGGGCGAGTGAATAAGTAAGTCACACAGTTCTGTGGGATTTCGGGTAAATGTAGTTGGTGTTTTCTACAAGTGTCATTAGGTGACAGCAACATCGAACTTTATATTCCCGTTCGTCAGGTGGCGCTAGGTGTCTCATGCGCATGTGCATGCGCATATATATATATATATATATATATATATATATATATATATATATATATATATATATATATATATATATATATATATATATATATATATATATATATATATATACAAACAAGACTGTCGTGCTACTTTCCACATCACCCAGGAAGTTCCGAATGTTCTATATAAATATGGATATAACACTTTTTAACGAAATGGCCCGTAAGCGTGTAATGGGCCATGTACTTTTACCAACTCCCAGCCTCTCCTACGTCTGCTGACGACCGACTCACGCGCGGCAATCTAATCTTAAAGCATAATTAAACAATTATTCTCAGTCACAGGAGACAGCGAACAGTAATTGGATGGCATACATAAATGTGGTCAACAAGAGGGAAGTTATATTGCTGACGTGACACGCCTTAACATAATTGTGTGTGTTTTTAATTTTTTTAAATTTTATTATTTCATCCTGACGGTAAGTTGTATACTTTATGTTCTAAAATACATAAATTGCAGTAGTTCATCAACTCATACGATCACCACAGTCGTGAATCAGCTTCTGTGTTCCTGTGTATATGTAAGACATGTCAACATGATGAAGATGCTTGCATATCTACAAATGAATGGAAAATACCGTAGACATGTAAACAACATATATTGAAAACAACAAGCTGCCATGAAGACTGATAATAAAGTAGACCAATATCAGCCAGGTGGTGCTGATACTCGAATTTATACTTCACCTCGACACAGCAAGGTACAAGAGGAACTTGATGACATGAGATGAATATCAGCCTATGAAGAGAGGTGTGAGACAGGGATGTGTAATGTCTCCACATCTGTTTTTCCAGTGAAAATATTTTCAGAAATTTAGAAGATATCCGAATAATCACCATTGGTGGATGTAACATCAGTACCATTAGATATGTGGATGATACAGTATTGACTGCAGACAATGAGCAGGATCTGCAACATTCAGTAGATGTGGTTGTTGCATACAGTTAACAACTAGGGTTAGAATTAATTGTAAGAAGACGCAGATTATGGTAGTCACTAGGAATAAGGAAATACTACAATATACAATAAACATGTAATTTGGGAATATTCTTAAACAAGTGAATCGGTACAATTATCTCGGAAAAGTCTTAACATCTGGCGGGAGGTGCCTTGAAGAGAGTAGAACAAGAATCGCCATGGCGAAGTTGACCTTTTGCAAGATGGAAAACATGCTGACCAATAAAAAGATGTCATTTGCAAAAAAAAAAAAAAAAAACAGTGTTGAGGTGCTACATAGAACCTATACTTTTGTACGGATGTGAAGCCTGGACAAGCTGAAAAACATCTGATGGCTGTGGAAATGTGGTTGCAAATTATAATTTTAAAAATGCAATATGGAATAATGCAAACAATTCCGTGGACAGACAGAAAAGCCAATGACAAAGTCCTACAAGAAACGGATTAAAACCGTAAACTGATCAGATAAATTAGATGTAGACTGTCACATTTCTTTGAATACGTTACGAGAAGAAATATATTGAGAACTTGCTGACAAGTGACAAGAATGCGGGAAAAGAACAACGGGGAGGCAGAGAAGTAATTACCTGGATGGTTTGGCCATGCGGTATGGTCGAGACAAGAACACAGAGCTGATCCACGATTCTGGTGATCGTGTGAGATGGTGGAACATGACTGCCCACGATTATGCACATGATTATATATATATATATATATATATATATATATATATATATATATATATATATATATATATATATATATATATATATATAGTCAGTTAGTTAGTTAGTTAGTCGAAAGATCATCCTCACTGCACATCGAACCATTCAGTCCATAAGTGCTCGGATCCCCTCCTCAGCAAATCCCGCAGCGTGTAGCGGCTAACGACACCAGTTCTGTGTTGGTTTATCAATCTTCTTTGGCTTCCTGCGTAGTGTTCTTGTTTGGCCACCCCTCTTTTAATTTGCTGTTCTCGCAGTCTGTCCATGGTTGTGGATTCACAGTCATCACTTGGTTCACGCAAAAGTCTTACTTCTCGTAGAGCATTCAGAATGTCAGCCTGGTCCATGGCGCGTCCGCCCTCCACCGTAGCCTCACCTGCGAGCTTGTCAGCCCGCTCATTTCCTTGTACTCCCGCATGCCCTGGCACGAAGATGAAACTAATCTTTGCCAGCCGAGACCGCTCCAGAGGCAGCAACCATTCTCTTCGGATCGACCCCTCCTCTATCCTCTTGATCATGTTCATTGAGTCGCTAAGGAAACATGCCCTAGTGAATGTCTGTGTCTCGAGCCATGTTATTGCTTTACTTACTGCCATGACTTCCATAGTCAGGCTACTTGTGGTTTCAGTGAAAGCACCAGAGTCCTCCTTCACAATTCTCCCTCCGGCCCGAGCCGTAAAGGCCCATGAGCTTCTCACATGTCGGACGACCGACCCATCTGTGTAGATGACAGCATCACCGTCTAGCGAATTCTCGAAAATCAACGCTTGTACTTCAGCATCCACAGCAACCGGATTGTCTTGTCTGCAAACTGAAAAGGATGTGCAGAAATCTGTTGGCACTTGTACCCACTCATCGCCAGGTTCTAAGTCCTCAAGTGAATACACCTGTTGAAGAATGTCTTCGGCTTGACCCATCCACGACCGTCCTCTTTTTAACCTGCTGTCCTTCACCTTCATAATTTCACTATGCAGTGGATGTTGTGTGTTTGCGTTAACTCTGAGGTAGGCGCGTGCTCTGCAAACTTATATTCTCTCTTCAATGGTTGGAAAATCAAGAAGGTAGCGCATCGCCCTGCATGCTGTATCTCTTGTACATCCAAGAATAATGCGCATAGCTTCATTCTGTATCCTTTCCATCCTTTCTATCTGCTTACGGCTGAGAGTCAGGATTGCCATTGCATACTCAAAAACAGACATGACCAGCCCCTCGTACAGAAGACATAGATGTCGCTGCTCACAGTTTGCTGCCGCCATCACCCGCATCGCAGCCAAACCCCGCTTGGCCATTGTTATCACCTGGTCTATGTGCTCATTATAAGCAAGGCTTTGATCAAACCGTATCCCCAGGTAATTCATTGCCTGCTTTCTTTCTACCGTCTCTGAACACACAGCTTTACAGATGGTGTTGGAGTGTTGACAATATGATTATTCAACGAGAACCAAGTCACTGTTGCCTTTGTTTGGTTGACCATTGCCCCAGCTTCATCACACCAAGTACTTATGCGATTGAGTTCGGTTTGTAGTTCCACAGCAACCGGCTCTCTATCCTTACCCTAACGATACACTAAAACATCATAGGCATATGACAATGTCCTGCCAGGTCCAGTGATCTGCTCACTGGTGATTCTCACTGTGTAGGCGTTGAACAGTACCGGAGATAATGGTGATCCCTGTGGTAGGCCAGGATATATTGTTGTTGGTTCAGAAGTCCAACTGCCACCTCTAAAAACTACTTTCCGTTGGAAGAGGGCTACAGCGATCCAACTAAGGAGGAATGGACTTACTTTGAGTTCAAGAAGCTGAAGCATTAAAAAATCCAATGGTACTCTGTTGTACGCGTCCTCAAGATCAATCGCTGCAGCAAAGGTTTCAATGCCTGAGTGGAAACCTTCATAGACATCATGGGCAAAAACTGCTGCATTGGTCCAGGTTTCTCTTTTTGGACGGTACCCACCCAGGGTAGGTGGGAAAACACCTTGCCTTTCCAGCTGGTTTTATATTTTCCTGGCAATAATCTTCTCCAGCAAGTTGCCTATTGTATTCTGCATGGTTATAATTCGATATCCCTGAATTTGTGGTCTTTGTCAGGCTTCGGCAAGGGAATCAGATAGCTGTGTAACCACTCCTCCTTGATGCTAGCACTCCCTATACTGTTGTTGTACATGTCTGCTAGTTTCTCTAGCTCGTTGTCGGTACACCTATTGATGACGTCGTATCTTATGTCATCAGGCCCTGGAGCGCTGTTTTTTTGATAGCCGAAGCACAACCTTGATTTCTTTCCCTGTCACTGTGTCTTCATCCGAAGTGTTCTGGGCCTTGCACCTGTCTGAGGTGACCTCCTTGGTCAGATTTCGGCCTCCCATGTCTGTCTGGTTGCTCTGCTCTAAATAGCGTTCAAATAGGGCTTTGCCCTTGTCCTCGTCAGTCCTCTGCTAGATGAGGTCAGCACCTTGGAAGTCAGAAATGCTCTTATTCTTGACTACACCACTCATGCTTTCATGTAGTCGCCAGAACAATTTCAGTGGCTTACTCTTTGACACACCTATGCCCATTTTTCGCTTTTAACCACCTTGACCAGGTTTTGAAATAGCTTACTTTTGTGTGCATCTCTCTTTCTAAGTGCATGCAGATACTAGGATGACCAGCTCTGTTCTTCTTGGCATTTTGCCATCTCCTTACAGCACTACGCTTATCCATCCAAGCCTTCTCCACCTCGAAATTCCACCAAGGTGGCTGCCCTCAGATTTTTTTCCTGCCCTGAAGCTTTCTGCGCTTGTCACGTCTTATTTTACCCACCACATCTTGCCCTGTACTGTCATACTGGAAAGTCTTTACCTTTAGCTTGTGCTGCCTGGTTCTGCCTTTCTCCACCAATATGCTGCAAGAGTGGTGGTCGCTGCCGTGGTGTCCTAGGACACCCCATCTACACACTGTAGTGAGTGAAGGTGAAACCAGCGCCAGATCAATAGCACTGTCCTCATCGTCTGGACGGCTTGCTGTCCTGGTGACACAGCCACTGTTGATACAAACCAGTTCAATGGTTTCAAGTGCAGTCTCGAGCTCCTCCCCCTGTATGTTGGAGGAAATGTTTCCCCATGATCTGCCTTTAGCGTTGACATCGCCACAGAAAATAACATTTCTCTCGTGACCTAATATGTCACTTAAGCACTGCCACTTCTGGGAATCCATACTCGCGTTGCTGGCAGAAACATTAACCAACACGAATGGTATACTGGATTGAACTCTCAACGCCTGTATTTGTATATCGTCACTGTCCCAACTGGACATGTCTAGCTCTGACGCCACCATGCTGTCACGAACGAGAATCGCCATTCCCAGATGTCGTCTGTTGTAGAAACATTTGAAGCCGGCAATTCGGAGTAGCTGATCGCCCAGTCTCGTCTCCTGGAGCGCGACAATGCCGTTTCTGTAAACCAGGGTTTCTAGAATTGAGCCCCGTTGTTTTACGCTGGCGCAGTTCCAATACAGAATACGGATATTCCTCGAGTCCTATGACGGTGACACTTGAGTCTAAAACGTCTTAAACCACCACGCTTACTTTGTCGCTTTCTGTCTGCCCGGCGCCCACGCCGCCTAGTTAGGTTGACTGCTGACCGCTCGGAGAACACACATTGTTCCGCCATGTTGAAAAATCGAAAACAACAGAACCACATACGCTGCGATAAATTCACTCAAGGATTGCTTCGCTCGATGCACGAAACTCCGTAGCATCCGCGCAGATCTTGAGTAGAAACTCCTGGTTTTACATCCTGGCACACAAATTACACGCAAGAGATGAATAAATTCATCTCCTACGCGAAAAAGTTAACGATCACAAAACAACTCCACCGTCCGTCGCCATATATATATATATATATATATATATATATATATATATATATATATATATATATATATATATATATATATATATATATATATATATATATATATATATATATATATTATCTGCCGGCTCCCTGGACAAAGGGTTAGCAGCTTTCTCCGTTAACCCCGAATACTCCCGTGGTTGACGTGAGCGCACGAGAATTAGAAGTGGTTCGAGTCGCGCCAGTGACTCATGAGAGTATGAGGCCGGTCGCTCAGAAAGTTGTGGCGTGCTGATGAGCGTAATCTAGCCGAGGAATCATCAACATACAGCTGAAAGATGCTGGTGTTGACCGCAATATCCTGAAACAGGAGGGAAACGCGGGGGAAATATATATATATATATATATATATATATATATATATATATATATATATATATATATATATATATATATATATATATATATATATATATATATATATATGCCGGTCACCTCGACCAAAGACTTGCGAACCGAGGTTCGTGAGCCGCTTTCTAGGTGTTCGAAACGCAGCCGCGACCGATTTGTGCAGCAGACCGTGTCGCGTTGTGTTATAACGTGTTGGTAAGGGAGACGGTCGTTCGGAAAGCAATGGCAAACTAATGAACGTAGATGCTTGTCCTAATGGATGCATGTTAACACAACGTCATTTTCAACATCATGCACCATCTTATCATCATGAGGTTCCTGAGAAGAATACTAAACGTATCAAGAAGAGATAAGATCAGAAATGAAGAAATCAGGACTAAATTGGGGGTTACAGCAGCACTAGGTTTTATTAGAAAGCAGCAAGTCAAATGGTTTGGCCATGCAAGTAGGTTACCAATCAACAGCATACCACAACAAGTAATGATGTACAGACCAGATGGAAACAGAGGAAGAGGCCGACCACGTAAACGTTGGACGGAGGAAATAGCAGAGTCCATGGTAATATCGATACATGAAGCCCATAATCGGAGCACTCTCACGATGTTTATACTTCACCTCGACATCGCAAGGTACAGGAGGAACATGTTGAGATGAGATGAGATGATGAGATGCACCATCTTACGTCTCACGCGCTTGGTGTGTGACCTATCTGCAATAATTGTCTCCTTTGTCTTTATTCCATTTCTGACATTTGCCCTCAATGCAACACTTTCGGCGGCTGCTTGCTCCCAATGTGCATTGTCAATGCATGTATCAATCATTTAGACATATCTTTGTATCGTAGTAGAGGCCGACCCTGAGGTCTCTTACCCATCTGTAATTTCATCTAAGATGTCCTTTGATATTCTACCATCATCCATCCTCCTAATGTGTCCTATCCATTTAAGTCTACGAAGACTGAGGATAGAACAAACCGCCGCACAACCTGATCTTTCCAAATCAGTATTTGTGATTTTGTCTTGTCACTTAATACCAAGTATTCTTCGCAGACACCGCATATGAAAGCTGTTTAAACGTTTCTCTTGGTGTGAGTAAGTTGACCAGGCTTTACTGCCATAAAGAAGAGTACTAAGGACACAGGCTTGATAGACAAGGATTTTTGTTTTGGCAGTAAGCTTCCTGTTCTCCCAGACTCTTTTTGTTAATTTGTTCATTGTTGTTGCTATCTTACCAATCCTGATGTTGATTTCCTGATCTAGGGATAATTTGATATTTACCTCTCATCCTAAATGTGTAAATGGTCTACTATCTTCAGTTCGGCGTCGTCAATAAAGATTGATGGTACCCCATGTGCACCTTGTGACATAATCTGTTTCTTCGTTTTGCTAATTGTTAGACAAAATTCAGAACAATCATTGTAGGATGCAAATAGTAGACGTTGTAATTCTTCCTTTGAGTGGGTGGTAATTGCAGCATCATCTACAAACAGCAACTTTCTGATCAACACCCTCCTAATTTTGGTCTTGGCATTCAATCTCTAAGCATTATAGAGGCTGCCATCTGAGCGTGATTGAATGTTTATGTATATACCACTATCCTTATCACGAAAGACATATTTCAGTAGAAGTGAAAAGTATATTCCAAAGAGGGTAGGGGCAAGTACACAACCTTGCTTAACTCCACCCTTGATTTCAAATTCTTCCGAGGTTGCACCATCAAACTTGATTACACCATTCATTCCTGTGTCGAATGATTCCACAATTGACAGAAGATATTTTGGGCAAGCCAGTCTTCTTTAGTGCCTGAACAGACCCTTACGACTAACCAAATCAAATGCCTTTGTGAGGTCTATGAAGGTAATAAGCAGTGGTTGATTCTGTTCACAACATTTTTCTTGAATTTGTTGCAATGAGAATATAAATGGTAGACTGGTTCCACCGAAAGCCAGACTGTGATTCGGGATAGACTTGATCTCCCGGGACTTGAAGTCTGCGCATAATAATTTTGGCAAACACTTTCTCAACAATTTATAGAAGTGAGATACCCCTATCTTTGTTACTGTCACTCCGATCCATTTTTTTCTTGTATAGTGTTAGATACTTGAATCTTTGAAATCCTGTGGGACTTGTCCTTCTCGCCAGCATAGCTCTATTAGCTGATGGATCTATAGATAAAGTGTGTCTTGCCCACTCCTGATAACCTCTATTTGAATCCCATCCTTACCTGGAGACTTGCCATATGAAAGTTAATTAATAGCACACTTAACTTCTGTTATGGTGAGAAGTGTGCCCATGTGGTCAAGAGTTGGCAGGGCCTCTTTGAAGTTGAGAGCATCATCCGCTAGTTTGGTCTCGCTTGAGTAAAGCTCCAAATAGTGCTCTACCCATCTATCCATCTGCTGTTTCTAATCAGTGATTATTTCACCAGTTAAGGTCTTCAGGGGTGCACCTCTTTTGATCATTGGACCACAGGCCTTCTTTATCCCTTCGTACATACTTCTGATATTTTCCTTACCACTGGCATTTTGAATGTACTCGCATAACCTGATCCAGTAGTCATTTGCACACTGACTGGCAGCCTTTTGCACATCCTTCCTAGCTCGCTTCATCTCACTGAGGGTGTTTAGCCTTGTTCTTTCCTTGTTTCGTAAGAGAGATATCTTCATTTTAACAATCAACGGGCTTGCAGTGTCTGGCTGTTAACAAATAACAAACCAGTTATATGTAAGAGACATATCCTGGCACTACCAACAATGGCGCATTGACATAGGGTCTTTCAAGCCAAATAGTACTTGAGAGTTGCTGCAGATAGGGATCACCCCCTGCATGAAGCCATGGATATGGTCAAGGATCATAGACCAAGACTAAGGCAGGTCATGAATGGCACAGGCAGAAATATCTGTACGTCAGGTGTGTGATCTAGAGACCATCAATCGTGAATAAGAGTGGGTTGAAGTACCGGCAAACAGGATGGACTGGCACATCTGTCATAGACCTACTTTTACTTATTCACATATATGATGGTCTTTGACAAGTAAAGGCTATCCGCTCATACAATAATTCAACACCGAGGCAAGCTCGTGATCCGTTCCGGTCCGGAACGTTTATTAACTGATCTCGAGCGCCACAAATACAGCAGGGATCGTTCGCTACACAAAATGCAGTGCCGACTCAATAAATAGTGTCGGAACGAGTAACATGATATTTCAAAAGTATGTACTCTTAGCCATCTTTATACAAACGCTCACGCTCGTACACAATCTGGCCATAGCACTCAAATGGTATACAACGTCTCACTGTCTCACAGTAATCATATAAACTTATAATCAAATTGCTACTGGTACTATTGGGGTTGGAACTCTTCGCTGGTTTCTGAGGATGGGGACGGAGCGCTTATGAGAATGACCCGAATGCCGTGATGTCGGTTCCTAAATCAGTCAATCAATCAATCAGAGCACGCCCTGTGTCTCGCAGTTGTATCGCTCGTATTCTAGAAATTACACAACGTAGCAGTCTCAATATCACACGTCTATCCAGTCTGATACAAGCAGTCTTCTCTCAAACATGTCCGTCTCCATCGCTGGTCTAGCACAGTCTGTCTGGTCCTCGGTCCGGTCTTTTCTCTCACGTGTTCTCGGGCCACGTGATTCGTGCCTGACCTCCCTTAGTCCGTCCGTCTCGAGTCTGTACTGAGTTGCAGGTTCACCTGTCCCTGACCCCTTGGTGTCTGTCAACAGTCGTGACCTGTCCCATTACTTATACCTACCTGTCTCATACTGCAGTCCCTGTTGGTTGACTGTCTTTACTCTATACTGTCCTGTCTCTTGCGTCTATACTCTATTAGCTCTCTGACAACACCGTAATAGTATCACTTTGTCGTGAGTGTAGAGAATGGGCAGCGGGCCACACAGAGTTTGAGGTGCAACAACTGATCCAGAGTAATACACATCAAAGTGACATAATGATGCAATCTGATGGGTCAGTGGTGAGAAACAGACGGAGTGGTTGAGGTGTCATTGCGAAGGCTAATGGGCGATTTTTAAACAAGGAGAGTCTGGCATATGAGGTCACGACCTCCATCTAGCATGAGAATGGACGTGGAATCAGTCACAGCGGCAATCGTTGATTAGTGGAGACCACTGCAACACACATTGTCTTCATCACGGACTCAAGTGTATGCTTAGTAACGTGGAGAAAGAAAAGTTTCGTGTGGAATCTCTCATCTCTCTTCAGAGGTCACATATTGTAAAAATATTATGGATGTTTTACCCAGGCAATGTGAGAGCGTGGGGGAAATAAACAGGCTTATATGCTGGTAGGGAATGCACCACTTGGTGGTAGATTACTTATGGACAAGGTAGTTGGTCGTGTGCCTGTGGGACCAGGTGGAGAAGGTGGATGAACCAGATTGAGAACCCGCATGTGGAAAGGATGAGATTGCGGGGAATGGACGGTGGTTCTGGTAGAATCTCAAAACTGAGAGGAAAGACAAGGAGAACTTTCAATCAGATAGCGGTGGGAACGATTATTAGCGTGACTCTTCACTGGCTGTGAAACGAGTTGACGGAGCGTATGGGAGTGTCATGAGTGTCAGTTATGTCAGTTCTTAGCTCAACTCAACTCAACTCTTAGTTTTTCTATAATTTATTAATATATCATTTGTAATACTTAAATCATTTTACCAAAAACGTTACAGTTACGCACTGGCAATTTGGAATTTCCGTTTGTTCCTATTAATCTATTTATATCTTGCAGGTAATGTTCGTTGAAAATTCACTCTTTAAAGCGGCGTAGAGACTTCAATAACAGACTGGTAAAGCTAGTTTTAAAGATCTAACTAAGTATCATGACGAACCACCACCACTACCACTACTACCACTACCACCACTACCATTAACACCACTACCACCACCACCACCACCACCACCACCACCGCTGCCGCTGCCGCCGCCGCCACCACCACCACCATCATCCACCATCATCATCATCATGTACTATGCCGAAAGTCATTGACGGTCAAGGTTCGCAGCGCACACGATAACCAGTCTTGGATCCAAATCGGTGGTATTGTCACGATTAGTGGGTGTGGCAAGTCATTCAGATACGTCTCACTTAGTCATCTTGTGATCTTTCCACATCATGTTTGCATTTTGTCACTTATGTCTTCAAGCTTACTTTTCATCTTAATGTGCCCAGATAATCTTGACTGTTTACGTCTAATTATTCTTTTTAAGTACCGTCTCATTCATTTTTTCTCAGTCCAGGTATTGTTTGCATTTTAGTTAGAAACCATGTTTCCACTGCTATTAGATCTTGTTAAGCTTGTTTTTTAATCATACATGCGGAATCCAACTGAACATGTTTCATAGTTTAAAAAACAATATCTCAACATTCATACTACAATACCACAACACAAGACACACACACACACACACACACACACACACACACACACACACACACACACACACACACACACACACACACACACACACACGCACGCACGCACGCACACACACACACACACACACACTAAACACACGACACACAACACACAACACACGTACACATAAATATGTAATAGACACAAGGGGGAAAGACACAAGGCACACATTCATTCATTCAGTAGCATGTCCTTTGCAGAACCTCGCGCCCATAACAACCTTCCGGAAAACTTCTAGAATCTAGTATCATAAGCAAGATGTTCCACGCCCGACACACCAATCTGAAGATCATCAGCCATATCCTGCACCCATCTTCTCTTTGGCCTTCCTCTCCTTTCTTCCCAGGCATATACCCCTCCATTATTGTTCTCACTAAACTTTTATGACGTTTCAGGTGACCAAAATATTTCAATTTTCTTTGTTTTGTCGTCTGTGGTAGCCAACCTTCTTCAATATTCATCTCTTGAAGTTGAGATTCGTTTGTTCTTTTCTTTATCCAAGGTATTCTTAGAACTCTTCCGTAACATGATATTTTCAAGGGCATTTATGCGCTGTTCAGCTTGTTTAGTAAGTGTCCAGGTCTCACAGGTGTATGTTGCAATGGGGAAGATGCATGCTCTTAAAAATCTAATTTTTGTAGTTCTATCTGTCCCACTCCATAATTTGTTCAGTTGTTTTAGTCTTTGAAGAGCAATAGATATTCGTCTTTTAATTTCTTTCATTGTGTCACCATTGTTCTTAATCAATGACCCAAGATATTCGAAATTTTCCACCACCTCACATTTTCCCTCATTAACATATATTTCTCTCTCTATAGTAGTTTTATCTGTATATATTATCTCTGTTTTTGCTACGTTAAGATATAAGTTGTGATTGTCACTATTCCTTTGGGTTGAGGTTATTAGATTTTCTATACCATTCTGTGATGTGGATAGTAATACTATATCATCAGCATATCGAATATCTGGTATTTCATGACCACCGATATTTAGGGCATCATATTATTCCAAAAGCACACATTCACATACACAAATATAGACACAAGGACGACAACACACGCACACACACACACACACACACACACACACACACACAACACACACACACACACACACAGGAACACAAATGAATCGGCATGTTAATGTTCTTCTGTTTCCTGTCTGAGAACATGTGTGTTCTTTCCCCCGGCTCCTGTGTCCGTCTCTGCTGTCATAGCATCCAGCTGCTTCACGTCTCCTTCAATTGTCCTCAGCGCTTCTTCTGTCTCCCATGTGACACATTTTGCAGCATCTGATGCCTGTAGCTCGGATTCTTGTTAACATCGTCCTTGATCCCGGTGTAGAATAACATTCTTAAGTGATTTTAGCTCATTGAATTGGACTTGGGTCTGTTTCTTTTTCACCTGTGACAATCGCTGTCTACTGCCTTCACATTTCCATTAACAGTACATTTGTTGTTATTTTTTTTTTTTTTTGCATATCCTTTACAGGACTTAGCTGTCAACACCAGCATCTTTCAGCTGTATGTTGATCTCTTGGCAAGATTACGCTCAGTAGTTTGCCATTGCTTTCTGAGCGGCCGGCTCAGTATCCCGCAAGTCACGAGCGGGGGTCGAACCGCCTCAGCTCTCGCTCCGCTACGAGACTCTGCGTGATAAACTGGATTACAGAGAGAAAGTGCTGTAACCCCACAGCCAGAGAGACCGGCATTTGTTGTTATGGTAGATAGTATTGTTTTCTTGAAGTCTTACATGCATGGGGTTCCCTTATACCCGTTCTAGTTGTCTCCAACGGCAAGGGTTAGTTTGGATCGGACAACTACCCCAATCACACCAGTTTTCTTTTATTCAAATCGATTCACTCCGACCGGGAAGGATTACCCGGTCAACAAATGCCCGCAGAAGTCGGATGTGTCGGCCTAACGGCGCAAGAACGCAGCTCTGCTGTAAACAGGCACAACGCAATCACGTCCGAAATGAAACTCCGGATGAACGCAGCAGCAGCAACAGAAGAAGAAGAAGAAGAAGAAGAAGAAGAAGAAGAAGAAGAAGAAGAAGAAGAAGAAGAAGAAGAAGAAGAAAATTCACTGCATGTTGAAAAGTAGCACATATGTGTGTAGTGTGTATGTGTGTGCTCGTGTGTGTGCGTGTGTGCACACGAGTGCGTGTGTGTGTGTGTGTGTGTGTGTGTGTGTGTGGTATCATGGCATCGAGGGACATCTGTATCAGTAATATTTGACAGTACTCACGGCAGAAGGCTGTGGAAAACAATGATGACCAACATCACAAGTCTTGAGATATAAGAAGGAAAAGAAGAAGACGTGTGTGTTCGTGTTTGCGCTATTTGTGCGTGCGTTTGTGTTCATGTGTTTGTGATTATACTTATCTTTGTGTGATTCTGTTATCTCAGTGTAACTGACTAAGCCGAACATTCCTATAAATCAACTCATCTAAATGAATGTGCTTTGATTATTTACTTACAATCAACTGTGTTTGTTTTCACTATTCTTGTCAGTCACTAGCACATGATGTATTTTATTGTTGGAAGCAGAGTTGCACATATGTTTCCAATACCATGTTTACATTGAGGTCCACCGCATCGATCGATATCATACCCTATCTCGAACAGACCCTCCTGCAATAGCGGGTGATCCGGGTTCGTCAACGCAAAATGGATTTAGCAATAGATTGATAAACCACGGTTTTAAAGCACCATTATATGGCATATTAAATTACTTAAATAATCATATAGTAGTATTTCATGACCTCCATGTGAAAAGTGTACATTTTGTAGGATATACAGGGATGCAAGGTTGAAACGCAACATGAGTACAAGAAGAGATTAAATCAACCACCACTAATGACGCCGGAAGTTAGTTAATTAGTTAGTTAGTTGCGGTTCCAACTTTACAGTAACGGGTTGTCCCCATTATGCTCCGTTCCTATGCCAGTGTATATCACACAAAATGCTCCTCCCTGCCCAATGTGAAAAGTGGAAAAGACAGGAATCTCGGCAAGCCAATAGCCCGTACAGGTCCACTGTGCATAATGCCGCCGCCAGAATGCCAACACGGAAGCCCTCCTCGAAAAATACAGCTCACCGTCGATGGAATCGACAGTCACCAGAAAGACTTCATTAAGCAGGGATTTATCCCATATGACTCGATATCTTTCCGCAGGGCGACCCGCCGAAAGCGCCGCGTTGCACAAAGCACGAACTCCGTAGCTCCAGCGCGACTCCCAGGAGTCTCCTGAAAAATGCACCCGTGAACCGAAAAGGACAAACCAGCCAAATCAGCCGACAGCCGGCCGCGCATCGTTCCAAACATGCAGTTCAAGCTACAAACAACCAAGGACAGATGTAAAAGCATTCCACACGACATTCACAGCTCACAGTTTTGCGCCACGTGTTTAATCAGTAGCAAGAAGTATGGCTCTTTAACAGATCTAATGTTTACGTTTCGCGATATAATACATTCTATATTTTATTGCTGTTTCCATCTAATAGGTCAATAGGATTTTAAGCGACACAGTGTATAGAAGTCCGTGTGAGAATGGAAAATAAGTATAAAGTATGAATACCACCGGAAACCTCTAAAGAAAATAGAAGAAAGAAACAATTAAAAACCGCAGACTTAGTTAACAGCAAAACCAGAACTGCTACATACGCAGAGTCCAAAGAAAGTACTCAGAAGCTAATATAGAAGTTATGTAACACACTTTGGTGAATTAAAGACAATATTTAGATGGCCTGTGAAGAAAGGCAGAGAGTAGGGAAGAGAAACCTCGGAGACCTTTCAGGAAATTGGCAGGTAAATTTAATAAATCAAGTGGACAAATACATCAAGTGGACATAAATAAACAAAGTAAACGGAGAGATTTCACCAACATTAAAGATCAAATGAACAGATGGGTTAAATACTTTAAGGATCTTCTGAACATCCCTATTCCAAATGACTCTCCTGATATCCGACCGGTAGAACTGGAAATGGATATAAAACTTTGAAAACCATCTAAAGAAGAAATTAGAAAAGCTATTCAACTACTGAAAGATAGGAAAGCTGTTGGCCCATACGGTATCCCAGCAGAAGCTATAAAATCCAATATAAACACTTCACTTCAATTGCTGCACAAATTGTTTTGTAGTCTAGGAAACCAAAGAAATAACCAGCAAAATAGAGAACAGGATATCTGATGAAGTTGCCGAAGAAAGGTGACCTGCAGGTGTTTGAAAATTAAAGAGAAACAATGCTTTTGTCAGTGCCTGGATAAATACTAAGCAGGATAATTCTGGAGAGATTAAGCGATGTCACAGACAAACAACAAAGGGATGAACAATAAGGCTTCCGACCTACCAGATACTGAACGGACCAGATAGTCACATTACGCATAATAATAAAGCAATGTATTGAACTGTATTCGTCACTTTTTGTTGTATTTCTGGAATAGGAAAAGGTCTTTGACAGCATTGACAGAAAATTCCTTTGGAGGCTGACGCGGCACAATGGAATCTCACAAACATTCATTAACTTAATACGAAGATAAGAAGTGTACAATTCTTCATGAGGGAAACCTGACAGCTGCATTTGCAATAAAAACAGGAGTACGACAGGGATGTATTTTGTCACGATTAATATTTTTACTGACTATATATTGAGTTATGAAGAAATGGCAAGAAATGGAATTCAATGAACTCCAACAAAACAACTTAATGATTTGGACTTCGCCGACGACAATGTCTCACACATGTGATACTGCTGAAGGATAAACTAATCACACTTGTAGAGATGTCACGACAACTGGGTCTAAAATGCATAGAGGTAAGACAAAGATTATGAGATTAAACCAGCAAAAATTTCCTTTGGTGAAACCTTCACTTGAAGAGGTGGAATCATACATCTATTTGGGAAGCAATTTGGGAAGCAATGCGGGCAAAAAAGGAAAAAGACAAAGATACTAAAATAAGAATGAAAACAAAAACAAAAGAGGAGCTTTCATAGCACTAGGAAATTCGTAATTAAACATAACACCAAACTTTGCATTTTTACCTACAATGTTAAATTGATACTGCTGTATGGGTCAGAAACACGGAGAACACTAACAGAATTACTAATAAGCTACAAAAAGTCACTAGTTGCTTGCACAGAATAGAGGGAATACAATGGTTTGACAGAATCACCAATGTAGAGCTCATGGAGAAAACTAATCAAATCCCAGGGAACCAATAGGTAAAGAAAAGTCGATGGTGCTGGATAGGATAACTAGACACTGTCTTGTCTGGAACCCACAAGGCGAACGAAATAGCGGGAGGCCTAAAAGACAGGAAGAATCAGAATTACAAACAGAAATTAATAATAGGCCTGGATGGAGCTGCAGGATATAGCTTGTCGGAGTTATGCTTAGTACCTCACAACAAATTCGACATTATAGGTAAAATAGAGACCTCTTATGGTGCGGTGATGTAGGAGGTTCAAGTCATACAATAGTTTTATAAAATCAATAGGATCCATTGCTAATAATGAACACATACCTTCCCTGCTGTTACACGGGGGTCATCACGGGTTCGGTGCCCTGGCCCGGCAGCCAACAGTCGTACCATTAACAACGAAGACTGGTTGTAGTAACCGGCCCTTAGTGACGACCAGTAATGTCCTCTTAACAACGAAAAACTACCAACGATCAGGCTTCGAACTTAACACCTCCATATAACGACGGCGCCTTGCTGTAATACCCTCACATCCGTTATGTTATGTTTAGTTTAGTGCACGTCGGTAAAACAGAGACCAGTAACATCGGGAGTTCAATTACTATAACAGAGATATAAGGCCACTACAGCCAGTGGGGTCCCCTCGGTTAAATCCCTACTCGATGGACGGACAAGATAGATCCGCTTTTACGTTTCCAGCTCACACACCAACTAGCCACTCGTCCACCCCTTAACAACGACTGAATCCTTCAGTTATTACCGGAACGTCATTCTGTAGCATTAAGAGGCATAGACACACCACAAAAATCACGTATGTGCAGCAACGCGCGTGAAATTGTATCTATTCAGTCTGTGAGAACACGGGAAGAAAGGCCATCTTCCCTTTTATTTCACGACCTCTGTGAAATGGTGGACAAAGACGAGATCACTGCTGCAGGCCTGATAATTTTTATTTTTCCTTCAACAATCAGAGGATATCTATCTCATTGCGAAGACAACATTTATACGTACTTGAACATAATTAAAGAAAAGAGCGAGTATGTTAAAGGGGACGAAAGAACGATGTTTCAAACATATACACCTAACACGTTTCAATAGTCGCCAATACTGAGACTGTATGTCTCTGCACATCAAAACATTATGGTCATAGTTTATAACTCTGCCATACATCGGTATGTGCTTGAGCTTGTACGGCCCTTGCATCTGGAAGACTGAGTTTCACAGCTCTGATGTCTTAGACTAATATTTACCTTTCTCTCACCTCATGCTGCTGGGGCTTACAGATATGGAGGAAAATAAGCTTTAACGAGAACCAACCGCTATTAGTTGGTTCTTGCCGTAATAATCGAATCTAGGTTAGGTTATTTATCAGTATTGAACCACTGGAAAACATACTCCAGGTTTCTTCTTTCCGTCTCGACCTTCTCTTCTTCTTCTCCTCTTCCTCCATTTACTTCAGCGAAGTGTTGGAGGAGATCTACAGATCTCTTTGTGATGTTTGTTAGTGTCGTAAGTTATCCTTTCTTACTTTAGTGTCGTCCCTGGAGTGAGGGGAATCAACACCCACATTTTTTATTAACCCAATATTATTGTCCTAGAGAAACCACCAGACTCCGCCCACAAAACTCCGTCAGTCTGCAGACACCTCTTTCTCACTCTCACTCACCCCTAGATCATAGCCCCCTCTCACTCTTCCCCAACACAACATACTCAACAACTCTAGCTTTAACAAATAATTACAAAATAATTTATTAAAGCAAAGAGTATGGGTGTGAGAGGTATGTGTGTGTGTACTGTGTAGAATGTGTGTCGAATATTCTAGTGTGTATGTAGATTCAGAGCAGCAGATCAGGAGCCAAGTCAGATAATCATCATAGCAAGGGTACGCCACAGCATGATAGCTTAGTAAGTGAACACCTCACCGATTGATGCGTCTCTTCTTCCAGACGTTGACTTTCTCCGGGATCCACTGGGTCGACTAGATGTTTGATCCACCAAAAAATAGTTATTGTATAACCTTAATCATGGATCTGCCACTCACTATAAAGACTACAGCCCCTATAACTCAAATAAGTACGGATCACTGTACCGTGAAAACTATGTTTCAATGTCACAGGTCTCACATTTGTTCTAATCCATGTTCATAGATTGTCACACACAAACTGTTCTAAAGTACTTCTTCACTGTACTAAATTATTCCACGAGAACTTCATGTTCAATGTTCTTCTTTAGACTAACTTATTCCACGAGAACTTCATGTCCAAATGTCTTTCTCTAGACTCTATTGTTCAGTGGTATGTGGTGAAGAAACGAGTATCACCCGACCTGGGTGAATCCCTATTGTAAAAGAATCGTTTATAATGTTTCTCTCACTTGAGCCCGGTTCGTATGAACCCTCTGGATTCTAGGCCTAGCATAAACAGTGCTGATTGTACTTTCTTCTGGGTATTTATTCATATTATAAACATAACGTGAATGTTCATTGTATGTTCTTCTTAAGGAGAGTTGACCTCCATCAAACCCAGTGTAGAGCCTCCTCATAGACGTAGGGGAACCTGTTAGAGAAAGAGACCACATCTGGTGAAGGCCGCCTGATACTAATCCCTACTAGCTGAATGTAGGCCTACTGCCCTGCTCAGAGATTTTTATCAGTGAACCAACTCTGTCATAGAGCAGAGTGGCTCATCCCTTCAATCTGAATCAGGTTATGACAAGGAAAGACCAATAACAGCGTGCAGAACCCCAGTGGGCACCCACTGCAAGATCCCACCATTGGACACTTCCCCCATCTCCCAACACATTCCTAATTCTCTCCAATTATCACCCCACTACACGATTCTCACTAGTAGAGCTAATTCTCCCTTCCCTACTCTATTCTCAACTAACAGAGCTAATCATCACTTCACTACTCTAGCTAGTTCTACGAAAGCTACTGCTTATATTAATTAGGCTCAAATATCCTATCAATACTACCTTATGCAATACCGCATCACTCCTGGATGGCCTCTACAATTTGCCATGAAGACACATGTTATTTAATATGTAATTAATCTAACACTGTAGAGCTCTCCGAACTTCATAACTGCGGTAACAAAACACGGCAATCCTAGTCAATTTTCTGGTCTACACTAATGTACCCAAGTCTTGTTTCTGTCAAAGTGCCGGGAGTGTTCCAGTGAAGTCTTTGATGTCACGTAGGTGTCCCCAAGGGCACTAACTATTTCCAGAAATCTTATGTCCCCTTGGTTTAATCAATGCAAGAGTTGTCTTTCTTTGTTCACAACCAAACATTCGTCGGTCCCTTTCATCTCGCGAGTTTGGCAATTCTACTTAGACCCGACTTGTTTTTCTGTACTGGTTGAAAACAATTGTGGCCTTGAAAACATGCCGTGAATCAGACTGTCTGTATTATCATCATCTGGTTAATCCACAGTGATTTCATGACAGTTAGCTGGTATTCATTGCATGACTTAGTCGCTTTCTAATTCCCTAATTCTTCCTCCACGGTTATTCCCGTAGCCTTTCTGAGACAGCTCATCTCTGTTGTTATGATGTTTTGCTAATTAGTTGCAACAAGCGTCCATGTTTGATATTGGTGGCATAACTTCCACCAGAACAATAGTTCTTGTGCAATTTCATTTAATACGCCCCGTGCGACAAAGTGGCGCTAATTGTCCCAGTATCAAGATTCGCCTTTGCGAAAATTGACCCTAGGCATTTAAATTCGCTGCTTTGTTTTGTTTCCGAGTTCTTTATTTTTATTGGCAGGGTTTCTGACTGTCTGCCTATCACCTTTATTTCTGTCTGTTCTGTGCGTATTGTCATGTTATATTTCTCACACTTGGAATTGACTTGATTTAATTTGTTCTGAAGCCTCTCTTCGTCTTCTCATATTAACACTTGGTCATCCAGAAGTAATAATTCTGAAATGTTATTTTCTTCTTCGCTCTATGCTTCTCGGCCTATATTGTCAATGTATGTTATAAAATGAACAAATTAGGAAGAGATTGGAAGCAACAGAGTTGTGGTCCCTGAGTCGAATGTTGGGAATTCTTTGGACTGCCAAAGTAACTATCAACTGAATGCCTGAAAGAGGCTAATGAAACTCATCATCATCAAGTGCCGTGCCGGCTGGCGTAGGCGTTCATGGCTCTCCATAGATCTCGGTCTTTGGTTTTCTGGATCAACTCTGCTGCTGATATTCCTCCATGCCACCGTCTCAATCCATCCAGCATCACTTCTCTTGGTCTACCTCTGCCTCTCTTCCCCTCGATCTTTCCAGTTGTTACGATGTTCTCCAATGCCTCTCTTCTCATCACATGACCGAGGAAAGCTGTTTGTCTCTGTCTTATTGTTGTATATAATGTTCTAGTTTCATTAGCCTGTTTCAGGCAGTCGTCATTAGTTACTCTGGCAGTCCAAGGAATTCGCAACATTCGTCTCAGGAACCACATCTCTGTTGCTTCTAATTTCTTCTTAATTTGTTCATTTACATTCCAAGATTCACTGCCATACAGCAAAACTGGTTCTACATAGCATTTCAGCACTCTCTTTCTTACATTCAGTGACAGTGACTTATTGCATAAGATACTCTTCATTTTCTGAAATGCAGCTTTTGCCTGCCCTATTCTGCTCCTAATCTCTGTTGTACATCTTCCATCTGATGTTATAAATGCCCCTAGGTATCTAAAATTATCAACTTGGTTAAGGATTTTCCCTTCTATTTCTATGTCACATTTTGGTGTCACCATTTTCTTTGATATTACCATTGTTACTGTTTTCTTGATATTCAAGTTGAGTCCTTTCCTTGCACTCTCTGTTACTACAACGTCTAATAATTGTTGTAGGTCTGTTGAATTATCCGCCACCAATACTGTGTCATCTGCATAGCGTATATTATTTATATTATAACCTCCAACTAGTATTCCTGGCATCTCTTTGATCTCTCTCATTATTACTTCGCTATACAGGGAGAAAAGATCTGGTGACAAGACACACCCTTGTCGTACTCCTAGCTTTATCTGTTCGTAACTACCCTCTTTATTTCCCATTTTAATTGCTGCTACTTGGTTCCAGTAAATATTCTTTATTATTCTTAAATCTTTTCCATCAGTGTTGATATCTTCCAACATTTTAATCAGTTCATCATGTTTTACTTTATCAAATGCCTTAGTATAATCTATGAAGCACAAATATATGTCCCTCTGTTTCTCTATTGACCTTTCTATTAGTGTCCGCAATGTATAAATTGCATTGTTTGTGCCCTTTCCTTCCACAAATCCATACTGTTCTTCACTAATTTCCATTTTTATTTTCTTTTTGGTTCTTCTCATTATGATTCTGAGTAGAAGCTTAGTGATATGGTTTATAAGGTTAATTGTACGAAAATCTTCACAATCAATTGCTCCTGGTCTTTTTGGTATAGCTATAAATACAGATTTCAGCATATCACTGGGTAAATATCCACTGCTGTAAATATCATTCAACATTTTGGTTAATATATCTACTCCAAATTCTCCCAATACTTCTAATTCTTCTATTGTGATTTCATCTGGCCCAGCTGTTTTTCCTTTCTTCATACGTTTCATAGCGTCAGCGACTTCTTCTTTCAGAATAGGTGGACCTTCTAAGTTACTATCTTCTGTTAATTCTGCCATTTCTCCTTCATATAATTCTCTTATATACTCATTCCACCTCTTCATTATAGCATCTTCCTCTAATATTATCTTTCCTGTTTTTGATTTCAAACACCCTGTATTTATTCTTATTTTTTTTTCCTGTAAGCTCACTGATTTGTCTGTGCATATTTTTTGTATCTTTAATGGAATTTAATTCAATTTTTTTGCATTGCTCGTTTAACCAACTTTCTTTAGCCTTCCCACATTTATCTTTTATTTCTTTATTTATCTTAGCGTATTCTTGTTTGTCATTTTTATACTGTTTTCTTTTGTCCATCAGGTTTAAGATATCTTCATTCATCTATTTTTTTCTTAGCTATTTATTTTTAACTATATATTAATGAAACTAGAACATTATATACAATAATAAGAAAGAGACAAACAGCTTTTTTATTTTTTGGTCATGTGTAGTTTCTCATGTGACGAGATAGAGGGGAAAAGAGGCAGAGGCAGACCAAGAGAAATGATGCTGGGTGGATTGCGACCCTGGCATGGTGGAATATCAACGGCAGAGTTGATCCAAAAAACCAAAGACCGAGATCTGGGGAGAGTCATGAACGCCTACGCCAGTCGACATGGCACTTGATGGTGATGGTATAAAAAGTAGACAGAAGAACACACATCCTTGTCGTACACCTTAACATATGTCGAAAGGTGTTAATATACCTACTTTTACATTAATTATATATATTAATATTTTAAATGTTTGCATATCCTTTCACAAGACATTGCTGTCAACATCAGCATCTTTCAGCTGATTATTGATTTCTTGGCAAGATTACGCCCAGTAGTTTGCCATTGCTTTCTGAGCGGCCGGCTAAGTTACCGACGCGATTCGAACCACTGCTGATTCTCACCGTCGTCACGTTACTTACGAGAGTATATGAGATAACGGAGAAAAGTCGCTAACCTCTAGGCCAGGAAGCCGGCATATTAATACCTACTTATACATTACTTAGATGTTTGCTATTTATTTTGTTTTCTAAGGCAGCCCCGCAGCATGCTACTGTAAACTCTGTCAAAGGCCTCTTCCTGGTCTATAAATGCGACCTGACAAGTCTTATCATGGTCAACTACTGTTTATGTCAGTTGTATAAGCGTAAACATTGCGGCTTGTACAGCTTCTGTTTGGTCTAAAATACATTGTGGCTACTGATAATTGTTCTTCCAGTAATGGTCTTACAGTTACTGTTCTTTCAATTATTTTTACATAAAATTTGCCTGTATGGCTAGGCAGTGAGATTCCTCTATAATTAGTACAATCTTTCTTATTGCCTTTATTTTTTCCAAAATTGCTACAATTATTGTTGTTTGCCAATCATCTGGTGTTTCTTGGTCTGACCAGGCAATCTAGAAAATTCGTCTGAGTCCTTTTGCCCTTATTTCTCCGGATGCTTTGATGACTTCCTCAGGTAAATTATCAATGCCTGTCGCTGTGTGATGTGGTGCAATTTTAATCAATTATTCTACTTCTGACAGTGATATTTCTGGTTCCATCTCATCTATCTCTGTATTTTTGTCTGTTTTACTGAAAATGAGCAGTTCTTTAATATAATGTATCCATCTGTCTAGAATTATGCAGGGTCCTAATATAGGTTGCCCGATGTCATCATTTAGTATTTCTGCTGGGTTATATTTCTCATAGTGTTGTCTACTTCCTCTAACTTTCTTGTAGTAGTTTCTTAATGCGACATTTTCTTCTTTTGCGAACATTTCTTCGAATTTTTCGCACGAATTTCTCTTAGCTCTGCTTATTGTTCTATTCCTTTCTCTTCTAATTTCTCTGTAGTCTGAATATATTGCTTCATCTTGGGCACCTCCGTATAGATAATTGAATCTCTATCGGCTTGCCGGACCTGTCGTAGGTTCACCTTTAACTGATTCATTGACAAACAAACATGTTGGTTTGGACCAAACATGATACACAATCATATTTGGGAAAGACTGGCCACTTATTATTTTCCGCGTATTCAGGCTTACACAATGTGATGGCTATATCACATCACAGACCCGTAGAAAAAGAAACTGCTTCCGGAAATAATATGATGTATGATGAGATGCAGGGAAATATAGCAGGCGATAAATCGTGCAACATATTGTTTGTAATGTCTGTGTTTAAACCAAACATCCATCATGTGCCATGCCGGAAAGCGTGGGCGGTCATGACTCGCCATTTCACTCGATCACCAGAGTCGTGGATCAGCTCAGTGTTCCTGTCTCGACCATGCCATGTGGCCAAGCCATCCAGGTATTTACCTCTCGGTCTTCCCCTTGGTCTATTCCCTTCGATCTTGCCAGTTGTCACCAAGGTCTCCAATTCATATCTTCTCATTTCATGTTAAAAAATGTTGACTGTCTACGTCTAATTTTTCTAATCAATTTACGAATTTCATTTATTGTACTTGATCATTGGTTTTTCTGTCTGTCCATTGTATTCTTTGCATTCTCCGCAGAAACCACATTTCCACAGCCATCAGATGTTTTTCAGCTTTACTGCTCATTGTCCATGTTTCACATCCATACAAAAGTACAGTAGAACCTCAACACTCTTTTTCTCGTTTCAATTGACATCGTTTGATTGGTCAATATGCTTTTTAATATTGCTAAAGGCTACTTTCGCCATGGCGATTCTTGTTCTAATCTCTTCATGCATCTCCTATCAGATGTTATGACTGTTCCGAGATAATTGTACCGATTCACTTGTTGAAGAATATTCCCATTTACTTGTATATTAAATTGTGGTATTTCTATCTTCCTAAGTAATGACCACTGATCTGTGTCATTTTACAATTTAATCCTAACCCCAGTTGTTCACTGTGTGCAACAACCGCATCTACTAAATGTTGCAGATACTGCTCATTGTCTGCAATCTATACTGTATCATCTGCATATCTAATGTTATTGATATTTCGTCCTCCAATGATGATTCCATTTATATCTTCTACATTTCTGAAAATGTTTTCACTGTAGAGGGAAAAAAGATCTGGAGATAT
>JACEFZ010000844.1:152500-156863 GCA_014155875.1 Cepaea nemoralis
GGTTTCTGGAGAAAATGCAAAGAATACCATGAACAGACCGAACAACCAATGAACAAGTCCTTGAAGAAATAAATGAAGATCGTATGCTGATTAGAAACAGTAGACGTGTAGTCAAAATTGTTTCATCATGTTATGAGAAGAAATGAATTGGAGAACTTTGTGACAACTGGCAATATTGAAGGGAGGAGACTGAAGGGAAGACCGAGAAGTAAATACCTGAATGGCTTTGCCACGTGTTATGTTCGAGACTTGAACACGGAGCTGATCCACGACTCTGGTGATCGAGTGAGACGGCAAAACATGACCGCCAACGCTTATCGGCATGGTACATGATGGATGGATGGAAACTAATCCGAGCAATTAGACGTAGACAGTCACGATTTTTGTGGCACGTTATGATGAGAAACAAACTGGAAAACTGACTGACAACTGACAATACTGATTGTAAACAGAGCAAAACGGAAGCAGAGAGAAAAATACCTCGATGGCTTAATCAGATGACATAATAGAGATAAGAACACATACGTCACCCACGGCTCTGATTATCATATGAGATGGCAAACCATGATCACCCAAGCTTATCGGCAACGCATATGATAATGATAATGAAAATGGTTATATGACGTGATAAAGGTATAACTGATTATAAGCGTCAGTCGCGTGATATTAAATGTTCAACATTGTAATGGTATTAATAACAATGATGATGATGATGATTGTGATGATGATGATAATGATAATATTAACAATAGTAATTATTATAGTAGCAGTATTTGCAATAGCAGTAGAAGTCGTAATAGTAGTAGCAGCAGTGTTAATGAAAAGAACAATTTAGTACGCAAGGACCTGAATCCCATCCCAGCAATGTATTTCCGGAATCACTAACTCCAACGTTATTTTACATTTCACCTATTGTCAAGTCGCGCTGCAGCCAAAATGCCATATAAAGATGGCGTCACGGGAATATGTGGGTGAAGGGAGCAATCAGGTTATTCATTAAGCAAGCAAACATTCTGTTAACGTGTGGAATGAAAAAGACAGATCTGCGAAATTTAAAGAAGATTCAGAGAAGTGTTTAGAATTTGTACGAATCGGGGAAGCGTCAGTAAATAAATATATAAAAGCTGTTGATAGAATGGGAAATACAATTAAGTAGCATTGAAATACAGGGCACAAGAGCTTAGAATAGTTGCTGAGCAATCATGATTCCAAACGTTGCTTTACATATTATATTCACAACCATACAAGTTTTTTGGTGCAAGGCGATGACAGACAGACAGACAGACAGACAGACAGACAGACAGACAGACAGACAGACAGACAGACAGACAGACAGACAGGTAGGTAGCTAGATAGATAGATAGATAGATAGATAGATAGATAGATAGATAGATAGATAGATAGATAGATAGATAGATAGAAATCAAATCAAATCAAATCAACTTTATTAGGGTCACAAATTGGGCGCGCAGGCCCGTCTTACATTCGGCCCTTCCAATCACTCGTCTTTCGTTCATCAAGAGCATTATACATTTACATAGGAAGAAAATAAACATTGTGAAATGAATGTTGTAAACATAAACAAGGCTAATTACCATGTTATGAAGCCCATCTCCCACCTATCCATACATCACCCCACCCACACAACACCCCCACCTACCCACACACACGCGCACCAAGGGACACATACACACCCCCACCTACCGACACACACGCACACCAAGGGACACATACATACCCCACCAACCGACCCATCCCCCTCCCGCACCTCCCCCACCCACACACACTGCCCTCACCTGATCCCCCAACCAAAACACACTCGCCACCCACAAACATTCCCCCACCAACCCACACATCCCACGCCCATCCACATACACATCCTACCCCACACATCCTCTCCCCACCCACACCTCAAACCACCCATCCCCCAGCCACATCTCCATCGACAACATATTCCCCACCCATGCACACAATCCCCCACCAACCCACACATCGCACATCCACTCACACATCCCCAAACCATACACACACATCCCCACCAACTGACATGTCCCTATTCCCCCCCCCCCCCCACACACACATCTCCCTAACCACCCATACATCCATCCCCAATCCACTCACACACACCCCACCACCCACACATACAACTTCCACCCACCCACACATGCCTTAACCTAATCCCCCACCACACAATCCCCCACCCGCACATCACATACACCCCCTACCACGCACTATTCCCAACCCACGCACCACACACACACATATCCCTCACCAACACATCCCCACTTACACACCACACACATATCCCCCACCCAGATACCACACAATATTCCCACCCACACCCACACATATACCCTTACCCATCCACCCCACATACCCCCACTCACACACCACAAAACCCCCCACCCACACACACACATACCTCACCCACACAATATCCGCAACCAACACACCACACACCTCTCCCCACCCACACACGCATTCCCTACCCGTCCACCAACACACACTCACTCACGCATACATCCTCCACTACGCACCCACACACCCCCACCCACCCACCCCCAACCAAACATCTCTCGATCACAATACCCCTACCCCCACACACATCCTCCACCCACTCACACATCCCACCCCGACACATACAACTCCCTCACCCACCTACACATCCCTAAGCCACTCACACACCCCCACCCACACATTCCCCATCCACACACACACACATCTCCCACACCACACATCTCCACATACTTCCCCCAACCACCACAATCCCCTACTCACCCACACATATACCCCACCCATACGCACATTCCCCGCACCCATCACACACATCCCCCACACCACACACTATCCTCCACCCATAACACCACAAACATACCCTCCACCCACACATCATTCACACATCCCCCACCAACACACCACACACATATCTCAAACCCACACACCATACACTTCTCCCCACCCGCCCTTGCATCCCCAATCCACCCAACACAATCTCCTACCCACACAACCCCGCCTCCCACACATACTTCCTCAAACCATCCACACATCTCCACCCACATAAACACACATCCCCTGCATCCGTCCCATACACATATCCTCCACCCATACACACATCCCCCACACCCATTCCAACACCCCTACTTTCACCCCCACACATCCATCCACACATCCCACCAACACCCACAAATACCACTACCCACCAAAACCCACACACCCCAACCCATCCAAACGCATACCCCCACCCACACACCCCCACCCACACATATACCCACACTCACACACATCCTCCATATACACTCACACTTCCTCACATCTAGACACATACAAAATGTCTCACGTTAGTATTGAAACTAGTATGAACAAACTCCCACACTTTACTCACACACATACACTAACACTTGTCATGAGCAGTCTCATAAAAATGTTAAACATGGAGAAAAATGTGTACATAAAATGTATGTGACGTAAAAATAGTGATGCTCTCTCTCTCTCTCTCTCTCTCTCTCTCTCTCTCTCTCTCTCTCTCTCTCTCTCTCTCTCTCTCTCTCTCTCTCTCACACACACACACACACACACACACACACACATTCACTCTCACGCTCACACATTCACTCTTCGCTCATTCATTCACTCTCACGCATTCACTCTCCCGCTCATTCACTCTCACGCTCACTCATAGATAGATAGATAGATAGATAGATAGATGGATGGATGGATGGATGGACGGATGGATGGATGGATGGATGGATGGATGGATGGATAGATAGATAGATAGATATATAGATAGATAGATAGATAGATGGATGGATGGATGGATGGATGGATGGATGGATGGATGGATGGATAGATAGATAGATAGATAGATAGAAAGATAGATAGATAGATAGATAGATAGATAGATAGATGGATGGATGGATGGATGGATGGATGGATGGATAGATAGATAGATAGATAGATAGATAGATAGATAGATAGATGGATGGATGGATGGATGGATGGATGGATGGATGGATGGATGGATGGATAGATAGATAGATAGATAGATAGATAGATAGATAGATAGATAGATAGATAGATAGATAGATAGATAGATAATTTCTGCCATATACCGTCAACACCTGATGCTGTATTTAGTCCGACGTGCTGATCAAGGAGTGCTGTAGTAGCGCCATGGCTAGCATTCTCGCATGCCGTCCCGGTTATGGTGTGTCCGACACTCTATCAAGGCTAATGTGTCTTTTAAAATCTGACGTGGGCTGTCAGGTGGACCCAGTCTAAAATATATGTTCCTATGCCAAAAAAGGGAAGTACAGGACAAAAAAGGGAAACCCAAAAATCCTTTTTTTTTTTTTAATTTTTTTGA
>JACEFZ010000845.1:0-64496 GCA_014155875.1 Cepaea nemoralis
AGACTCTGACAGAACAAATTCTGGAGCTGGTACGCAGGCATCAAATTATATGCAGCTGAAGAAAGGCCTGAAGAACATTGATTTGTAATATCATTGATTTACATTGATTTGTTCTTTGTCACTTTTAACTTTTTTCTTTTACAATATTGATAGCATATATGTGTTGTCCCAGTGTTTTACATTGTTTCATTTTGACCGTGGTGCTTTAGGGATTATAGCACTTACTGACAGTGTTGTTTTTTTTGTTGTTGATCATGAACTATCTGTTTTAAATCATTCCCTATTTATTTTGTTTTTATTGTACATATTTTTGAAGGGAGGTATGATGTGGGATATTTTAAACATTGATGGTAAAGATCTGCAAATAAATAATAATGTATCAACGACATATGCAAATAAATGGAATTTTTTCAAAACAAGTGAATCGGTACAACTATCTCATTACATCTTATGGCGGGTATCTTGTAGAGATTAGAACTGTAATTGAAATGGAGGTTTTGCCTTTTTCAAAATGGAAATGTTATTGACCAATAGAAAGTCAGTTTTAATGAGAAAGTGTTGTAGGGCTACATAAAATAAAAACATTGGCAGGTCCTACAAGAAGCAAATGAATAGTAAACTGATTAACCCTTTGTATCCTGAATTATTTTATCGATAACTTGTATTGCGCATGCCCAAAATGTATGCGCATGCCCAGATCGCTTCCAAACATTCACGCCACCTACCTGGGAAACAAGCAATGTTTTTTAGATAGACCTTTAAGTACCGTCAGGATTCGTGATCAGATTGTATACAATATAGCCATTTGAAGTGAGTGGTACTTAAAAGTACCGTCAGTAAAGAAAGGGTTAAGAGGACATATATAGTCGTTTTTAGACACGTTATGAGAATACATTAGAGAACCTGATAACTGGCAAGTTCCCAGTTGGAAAGGCAGCAGAGTAAACATCTAGATGGCTTGGCCACATGGCAAATTCAAGACAAAAACAAAGAGCTGAAAGATGTTTCTGGTTATGGGATGGGAAACATGTGAATGACCATGGTGGTTATTGACAATAGAGCAGCCTTAAGAATCGACAACGAATTTGGAACTTTTCAACAATAATACAGGGTGCATTATAACCCATTCTGTTCAGTTTTCACAGTGAAATAATAGTGAGATCCAAATGACATGCAAGAAATATTAGTTGGTGTGCAAGATATAAACATGGTGTTACGCCAATGGCATGATTTTGTTTGCATAAAATGCAATTATAGATATACATGCAACAGAAAATCCAAAGAGCTTATTCCTATACCGGACACAAAATTGTATACCCAAATGCAACCAAGGTGCAGGGAAAACCAATATGAAAAGTCTGCAATTTATTGTCTTTTGTCAGTTGATGTGAGGTAAATTCTTAAGGACTGCTTAAGGTGATCTCGGATGTGGCGAATTTCTGTTAGGACGAACAATGTTGCATTTTGTAAATGCATTACTATATGCTTGAACTCTTGAGGAATGAATATGCTTGAGGAATTTCTGATAAGAACTATTTCTTGGGTTCCAGATGAGTGTCTTATCAGATCTGCAATGTAGATGGAATTGATTTATGGAAAATTAAGTAAAATTTCTCTGTGTAAAAGTCCATATTCTTTGGGCATGACATAGGGGTGTGTATGTGTGTAGGGTAGAACAAGAATCAATGTTTGACATTGTGGCATGTAAAAATTCAGAAATTATCTGCAATACACGAGATAAATAGCTGTGAGTGGATATCACTGTCACACAGCATATTTCTTAGTGAATTATCTATTGGCTAATTATTTTAATTGCTTCAAAATTCTTGACAACTATCATCTTCCCCAAGAGTGGCTGGTCCACTGGGCTAGTATGCCAGGTTCTGCTTCAGGAGTTCAGGACCCGGGTTGAAATGCTCTGTGTTGTTTTTTTTTGTCGTTGGAGGGAGGTGGGGAGAGAACTAGTCATGCAGCCTTAATTCCTCAGGCTGAAGACCCCGCTCTCCTTCCCCATTTCCTACACCGCAAATGGGTGACAGTTTGTTTCTTCTGTAACATTCTGATATGGCAGAAGAGGCCGTTTAGGTATTTTGCAGGCTACTCACTGTAATATTGCCTAGTTATTTCTGTTGCAGTATTATTTGTCATTTCTAGCTTCTGGTGTATAGGCCACCCATTCTGTGTAGTGAAGCCATAGTCTTGTGTATCTTGTGATCTTTCCACAAGTAAGTTCCAGATGTTCTAAACGTTGTTAATATACATTGTTAATTTCTTGTTTCAGCTACAAAGACTCTTAACCGTGGTCAGGCTGAATTTATTGTATTAACAGCCGATGCCGAGCCAATTGAAATTCTTCTGCATTTGCCCTTGCTGTGCGAGGATAAGGTATGTATGTTACATTAATGTATGGGTACATAAAATGCCATTGGCACTATAAACTCCACCACATTGCAAGCATGATAGGAGGCTTCTGGTACCGAGTTGTCCTTTTTCGCTGAATGTTTCTGTAAATATGTAATTATGTGGTCACATATTCCAGCCCCTTTCCCTGCCTTATACTCTTGTGCCCGCCTGGATCTTGAAGTTGTTGTTACCATGTAGAAAAAACCGCTAATGCATTAATTAGATTATTTTCCCAAAGATTTGACATAAGCGTGTACTAGCTTGATATTTACAGTGGTGTTTAGCAAGGGATGATCCTCCATTTCTTAGGCAATTTATAAATGACCATTGGTCCACAGTTGCTCTCATTTAATTTCTAAACGATATTTCCATGCTGTTTGTTCAATTTATCATTATAATTGATTTACTGGTGGTTAGTTGCATGGTTTCCTGTTTCTCCAGCGCCTCCACCCCCTCCTCCTTAGGGGTGTTTAATTCATGGGTGTGCAGTGCTTGTGTCTAGTGCAATTTCTTATTAATTATACATTTTCCGGCACCAGCTTCTCATTCAAAATAATATGATTGCTTTTAATGAAGTTTAGACAGTAGTGTACCAAACACGTGTGTGAACATTAAGTACTACGCTCCATGGTGGAGTTTTTATCATTGTTATGCGAGGCTGCTGCATGACTGGATAATGGCCACTCCCCCCATGCTATCATTACTTCTCATTTGTCAACATGAAGAATTAAAACAAGTATTTACTTATTGCAGATACACCATAACTATTAAATTGAGTGCTTATGGTTGTTTTAGTTTCATGCTGTATTTATTATTTGCTGATCAATTTCTTCTTTGTGTTTTTCTACAGAATGTCCCATACATTTTTGTGAGATCCAAACAAGGTAAATATATGCAGGTTTAACTGCAGTCACAACCTTAATTAATTGAAATCCATTTTTGGCACTCTTCCGATCGATGGTCCCAAATTATTTAGTATAAATGGATCCCTTATAGGGCCTCATAAGGTCGTTTCTGGGGGTGATGTGTTGTCAATCACTTACATTTGAGAATATCGTCATCTGCTAGACACTAGACCGATCAACGTTTGTGTGCGACTGACTGCTAGACCGATCGATAGATACACTAAAGGTTTATGGGCCGAAAGGGCTGTCGTTGGAGTGTATATGCGTATCTTGTGCTACCGTCGACAGAGAGGGCCCTCCGGAGCTAGACACATTTATTGTATCCACCGATAGGTCTAGCACACTGAACCGGAAGTGATCGACAACACCCATGCTCGTTCCAATATGTATAATTTTTTTTCCCTGCTGATATACCGGTGCAAGAGTTTAGAGGGTGTTTACAACTTTAGTGCCACAATTTCCACATATAACTGAAATATTAGTTGTACGTATTTCCGTTTTCTCAGTTCTATATTTTAGTTCGTAGAGCGTATTTCTTTTACGCTAAATAATTTATGACCTTCGTTCAGAAGAGTGCCCCATTTTCCTTATGAGTGTTTAATATTAATCCTTTGTTTAATAGATCAATCAGTACTCTGTGGATTATGTGTTCGCTATCAGCCTAGCTGCTATTACATTTCATAATGCCCATTTAAAACACGATCAGTCTGGAAACCTGGGTTATAGTCTATTGGGAATTCATACACATTCATATCCCCATTTATTGGCATTTAAGATTGTGACAAAGGTAAAAATTGCATGTATATATGCTTCTACGCAAGTTGTTAGTGCGTGCCATTGAAGAATTTCCCACCAATTGAGTTATGAGTTGTTTAAGAAATCAATCATGTGCCATGCCGGAAAGCGTGGGCGGTCATGACTCGTCATTTCACTCGATCACCAGTGTCGTGGATCAGCTCAGTGTTCCTGTCTCGTCCATGCCATGTGGCCAAGCCATCCAGGTCTGTTCCCCTCTATCTTGCCAGTTGTCACTAAGTTCTCCAATCCATTTCTTCTCATAACACGCACAAAAAATTTTGACTGTCTACGTCTAATTTCTCTAATCAGTCTACGATGTTCATTTGTCTCCTGTAGTACTTGGTCATTGGTTTTTCCTGTCTGTCCATGGTATTCTTTGCATTTTCCCTCAGAGACCACATTTCTGCAGCCATCAGATGCTTTTTCAGCTTGACTGCTCATTGTCCAAGTTTCACATCCATACAAAAGAACAGGCTCTATGTATCCCCTCAACACTCTTTCTCGTTTCAATTGACATCATCTTATTGGTCAGAATGTTTTTCATCTTGCTAAAGGCTACTTTTGCCATGGCGATTCTTGTTCTAATCTCTTCAAGGCATCTCCCATCAGATGTTATAACTGTTCCAAGATAATTGTACCGATTCACTTGTTGATGAATATTTCCATTTACTTGCATATTACATTGTGGCACTTCTTCCTTCCTACTGACGACTATAATCTGGGTCTTTTTACAATTTAATTCTAACCCCAGTTGCTCACTGTGTACAACAACCGCGTCTACTAATTGTTGCAGGTCCTGCGCATTGTCTGCAATTAATACTGTATCTGCATATCTAATGATATTGATGTTTCGTCCTCCAATGCTGATTCCATTTATATCCTCTACATTTCTTAAAATATTTTCACTGTACAGGGAAAAAAGATCTGGAGACATCACACATCCCTGCCTAACACCGCTCTTAATTGGCTGATACTGTCCCACTTCATTATCAATCCTTATTGCAGCTTGTTGTTTCCAATATGTTTTTTATAAGTCTAATGTCTTTCCCATCAATTTGTAGATCTGCAAGCATATCCACCATGCTGACATGTCTAACTGCTATCAAAAGCCTTTGTAGTCAATAATGCAAAGATGTATATCCCTTGTTTACTTCTATAGCACGTTCAATAACTGTTCGCAGCATATACACAGCATTTACTGTACCCTTTCCTTCTACAAACCCGCATTGTTCTTCCCCTATTTCAGGTTGTATCTTCTTCCTCATTCTTTGCATGATAATTCTTAGCAAAATCTTTGTGATGTGACTCATTATACTAATGTCTATGTGATCACATTCCAAGGTTCCTGATTTCTTTTGGATTGCAATAAATATAGAGTTACATAATTCAGGAGGTATATCTCCAGTATCATATGTTTCAGCAGTCTGGTAACTTGATCTAGTCCAAATTCTTCAAAAGCTTTAATCATTTTGATGAAAGAAGTTTAAATTGCATCTATTTGTCCTTTGTTTTTCCTAGACCCAAAAATTGTTTATTTTAGCGGTGCAATCTGGTTGTAGTCTTTTCTCAAGAATTTTGCAAAATGTTAATCCATATTTACATGCATAAACCATGTTCAGTCTAAATTAAGGAAAAGCATTGAGTCAGCCAAGACCATTTTAAACGTGTGTGCACACATACGCGACAGACCATGAGAAGACCAGGGTAGACGCTTGAAAGCAATTAGTTTAGTTAGTCACAGCCCAATACATTTCGTGCTTTTTCTGTTACAATTATGTCTATTTAGGTAGTAAGAATATTTGAATAACGAAGACACAAACAATAGATTGCACGATTTATTGCCTGGCATATTTCGCTGTGAATTAACTAGATAAATCCTTCAAGTTGAAATATACACATATTCACACAGTAATGTCACTTATCTACCACGGTAATTTTAAGCTGCCTAACATGTCTATCTGTTTACACAATTCTGGCTTGCGTTGATAGATCATAATTCCTTATTGTCTTTGTCTTCCTCAGCTTTGGGTAGAGCTTGTGGAGTGTCTCGGCCTGTGATTGCATGCTCGGTTATCCAGAAGGAAGGTTCACAGCTGAGAAACCAGATTCAGGCAATTCAGCGGAATATTGAGCGATTGCTTATTTAAAATGTACCTGATCTTTGATGTCGCCATGTTTATCTGGTTATATTTTCTCTTATTAACGGTCACTTTATATCCAGTGTTATATTTTTCTAATGTTTCATTTCATGATACACATGGCATTATTGATCATCAGTTATATGCACTGCCTACATTTAATAAACACGGATAATAAGAAACGATGGTTGTGTTGTATTTTGTTATTGTTATTAGTTTTAAAACTAATAGGGGCATGGTGGGGAGTATTCTGGCCTCCACCACATTCTTTTTCTACTTTTTTTTTTACTATATATTGCCACTTTTGTCTTCGGCAAAGAGACAAATGCTGGCTACTAAAGATGAATTCAGTGTGTCTGGATTCAGGGCTCATAAAGATACAGTGCTGTTTGAAGTTAATCAAGAACTTTAGGCGTGGCCATATTGTAGGACATTGTTGCAACAAGATGAGAATGTCTCAAAACATGCTGCAGTCTTCATGTTAAGTCTTGAGAAGCTTTGCAAAGTTAAAATTAAAAATGTGCTCATTGTAGGAAGACATGGAATAGGAGTGAAGCATCAGGCTGGTGGTGGAAAGAGCATCTGGACATTTTTCCAATGCAGACCCAAGGAACCAGATTAAAATGAGACATTGATTATAAATTGTAAAACATGTTCAGACATGGCCACGTGCATGATATCAGCTCACCTCATCATGTGCCAGGCAAAGTCTGTTTGAGCAAGTGCAGAAATGACTAAGCTCTGGATCAACTCTGCTGCTGATATTCCTCCATGCCACTGTCTCAGTGCACCATCTTCGTTGGCCTCTCTTTTGATCTTTCCAGTCGTCACAATATTCTCCAATGCCTATATTCTCATTACGTGACCAAAGAGCTGTCTCTTATTGTTGTGTATAGTGTTCTAGTTTCATTTGCCACTTTCCAAGGAATTCGCAACATTCGTCTTATGGACATCTCTGTTGCTTCCTAATAATTTTACATTCCAACATTCAGTCATACGGCAAAACTGGCTTTATATAGCAAAAAAATCAGCACTCTCTTACATTCAGTGATAGGGACTTATTGCATAACATACTCTTCTTTTGCTTACCATATTCTGCTCTTAATCTCTGGACATCTTCCGTCTGATGTTATAAATACCCCTAGGTATTTAAAATTATCCACTTGGTTAAGAATCCTATTTCCATTTCACATTTTGGTGTCACCTTTTTCTTTGACATCACCATTGCTGCTGTTTTCTTGAGTCCCTTCTTTTCACTACTACGTCCAACACGTTTTTTTTTTTTCATTATCTGCCACCAATACTGTGTCATCTGCATAGTGTATATTATTTATATTATAATCTCCAATTAGCATTCCTGGCTTCTCTTTGATCTCTCTCATTACTTCAATATAGAAGAGCTCTGGTGACAAGACATCCCTGTAGTACTCCTAGCTTTATTTGTTTATAACTGCCCTCTACTTCCCATTTTAATTGCTGCTGCTTGGTGCCTGTAAATATTCTTTGTAATTGGTTAGATGTAGATCTGTATTGTCAGTCTTTAGTTTTATACTCCTCCCCCATCCATGTATAATTCAATTTGGAAAGCAGTGATATTCTTTACAGGATGTAGACTGGAGTGTGAAGGAAACAATAGGTACCACCAGAAATGGATCCAATGTACTCTTCTTCTAGGGGAACAACTGGACAATCTGGTATTCGCTTATGCCATTGACATATAATCACGCACAAAAACGGATGCAAGATAAACTAAAGAAGTCGGAAGGATGGTCATAACAATTAGGTCTAAAATTTCAAAGAGAAAAAAAGATGTTATGACTGTTCCAAGATAACTGAACGATTAACTTGCTTAAGAATATGCCCATTTACTCGTATATCACATTGTGGTATATCCTTCTTCTCAGTGACGACCATAATCTGTGATCAAGATCTGGAGACATTACACATCCCTGTCTCACACCTCTTTTAATAGGCTGATATTGACCATCATTATCAATTCTTATGGCAGCTTGTTCTTATTTCTTATTGTTCAATATATGTTGTTCTTTTTTACAAGTCTAAGGTCTTTTTCATCAACTTGTATATCCTCAAGCATCTTTATCATGTTGACATGTCTCGTTTTAACGAAAGCCTTTGTGTAGTTAATAAAGCAAACATAGATCTTTATTTACTTCTATTCAATTACTATTCTCAGTATATACACAGTATTTACTGTACCCTTGCCTTCTACAAATCCCCATTGTTCTTCTCCTATTTCGGGTTCTATTTTCTTCCTAACTCTTTGCATGATAATTCTCAGCATAATCGCAGTGATGTGGCTCATACTAATTGTTCGATGTTGATCACATTCCAAAACTCCAGTCATTAAAAATACACCCAATACAATTCACACCAAACCCCCTTAGTGGGCCCATATGACGTGTGGGTGATTATCTAATTGTGCTTCACTTACAGACTCCGCAATAACATAGCTGTGTGATTTTTTTTTTTAAACAGTGGCACGAGTTCAATAGTGGCGGGATGTTGTTTTTTTTTTTCCCCGGTCTATTGGGCTCTGGCATGTCCGTTGGGTAATGGCTCGGAAGTTGGCAGACATTGACATGAGCACGGACGGACGAGATTTCGATGTGAGCTCCCGGCTCACCATTTCTCTGTGCCTAAAAATCAAATGACTTCACAAACACACTGCAAGCTACGGGACTTTCTTTTCTTTCTTTTTTTTAAACTCGACTGTAGTGTGACTCATAAAAAGAGTACCCAATAATTTCAACAATTTTGGAAATTGTCTGGGTAGGAAAAGAACTGACCACCTCATTTTGCCATGGCCTAGAATATATGCACAGTATGATGCAAGTCTTTGAAATGCCGCCGCTTAAATGCCGCTCCCTTATGGTGCTGCCTGACGCGGCCGCCTCTCTGTATTATTATAGAACAATATAAAATGACACAAAGTAGTGCAGCTTTACATAACAGAATTACGACACAAACAAACACATATACAGAACACAACATATAGTCACGGAGAAGATCTCCGGTGACTACATTAAGACGTTACGACAGGATGAGAAGAATAAGAAGATGAAAGCAATGAGGAGAAAATGAAAATTGGAAAATATGTTCCTACTTACCTCGGAATTCCGAGCTGTGTGTAGCGGATCTCTTCTTCTTCTTCTTCTTTCGTTCGCTTGAAATATGTCTATATCTGCAATGTCGTCTCTTGCATGAATTGAACTGTTTTTTTTTTTTCAGTTCACACAGTGGTCCATAGAGTTTATCTTCCACTGTCGTCTCTCTAGGCCAGAAGGTTTGCCTAGATATGTTATATTTTGGGCAGTCTTGGAGTATGTGCTCTGCTGTCTGCGACGCCAATCCACATGTGCACATGGCTGTTTCACCAATCTTGAATTTTGTATACATGTGGTTGCGTAATCTATTGTGTCCTGTTCTGAGGCGCAGAATAATGACTTGTTCTGGTCTGTCCATAACGTGGTAGTCATCTTGAGCAGGTTTTGGTGGCTTTCTGACTGATTTGATCATTCTTTTCTTTTGGTGGTATGTAACGGGCACATCAGGCTGTTCTTCTTTGGCTCCTTCCTTAGCCAATTGATCAGCTCTGTCGTTTCCGGGTACTCCACAGTGGGATGGTATCCACTGTATGGTGACTTTATGCTGACTGCTAAGTTCAGAAAGTAGTGTCCTTAGTACTGGCAATTTCCCAGAGAGGAGCGCCTCGAGTACTGATTTTGCATCTGTTAGTAGCACCACAGGTTGTGTACCATTGCTGTTATTTAGTAATTTCTCTGTTGCTATCTTGATTGCCTCAATTTCGGCATCATAGTTATGGCAGTACTTTCCTGTCGGTACTCTGGCTGTGTCCCTAGTATTATTTGGGTATTCTATGTACACTCCCGCTCCTCCATTTCGAACAGCATTTTGTGCTGACCCATCTGTGTAGACTCGGATCCAGAGATCCTGTGGGTATTCTTCATCAAGGAAGCTGAGAGTGGCTGTTCTGCGCTGCACACTGTTCTGTTCTTCCTTGTCAAATATTCCTCTCACTTTTGTCTGGATTTGTAACGATAGTCTATGCTCATCTTTCCATGGAGTTCGCTCTGGAATAGTTGTTAGGGGGATACCAACTGTGGGCAGATCAGTGGTTTCTCTGCAGAGTCGTTTGGCCTGGTGGATAAAACTACTTCTTTTCAACCGCCCCATAGCTAGGTTTTCAAATCTGTTCTTCATAGGGTGGCCTGGCAAGCTGAGGAACTTTTCTGCTTGTATTAGCGTTTTCGTATCTCTGCGCTCACTCAGTGCCTGTGTCCTCCCCATCTTCTCCATTTCCACTATAGGGGTTGATCTCATCCCTCCTGTGGTGACTCTAAGTGCTTGATTTTGCACCTTGTCCAGCTCTTGTAGTGTGGTTTTTGATGCTGAACACCACGCAGTTGACCCATATTCCAGGTGTGGTCGTATGCTCTGTTGGTAAACTTTGCTAAGTATTTTCGTACTGGCTCCCCATGTGGTTCCACTTAGCTTTCTCAGGATGGCTATTTTCCTTCTGGCTTTTGCTACTGCTTTGTTGATGTGCTTTCTCCATGTCAGCTTGCCATCAAATGTTACTCCAAGGTATGTTGGTTCTTTATCTTCTCTTAGGGGAGTTCCATTTATCTGGATGATCCCTGCCTTTTGTTTTGGAGAGAGGGTAAATAGGGTGGTGCTGCACTTGTCAGTGTTTATGCTGACACACCATCTATTTGCCCATGCAGCAAATGTATCTACAGCTCTTTGTAGCAATCTGGTGGCCACTGATGCATATTCATTTGTGCTCCATAGAACCAGGTCATCGGCGTACATTGCCGCTTTAATTCCATGCGGTAGGTGAGCAACAAGATCATTGATGAAGATTAGAAAAAGTGTGGGGGACAAGACTCCGCCCTGGGGGACACCGTGACGCAGTAGTACTTTCTTGCTCTTGAGTCCGTCTATCTGTACTCGGGCTCTTCTGTTGTGCAAGTATGCTTTCACCCATTTGTACATTCTTCCATTGACTTTGCAGTTTCTCAGTTTCTTCATCAGACCTTCTTTCCAGACTTTGTCAAAGGCTTTCTTCAGATCTATCCATGCCGGAAAGCACCAGCTTCTTCTCTTGGAATGCATCCTCAATTTCTTGAGAGAGGTAGGTTGTCTGATCTTCCGTAGAGTAGCACTGCCTAAAGCCAGCCTGCTGTGGCACAAGGATGTTTTTACTTTCAATGTACCACTGCAGTCTGTGATTGATGATGCGCTCCAGTGTTTTGCAGAGACAGCTGGTGAGGCTAATTGGTCTGTAGCTAGAGGCAATGGAACCATCTTTCCCTGATTTTAGGAGGGTGTCAGAGCCTAAGTGCACAGCAACATCGTTACGGCACCCGGCGGACAAGAGTTGTCGGCTGGCGAAATTCTTACCTGACAGCGCGACCAGCGCTGACGACAGACGCACGCAAAGCCACGTGACCCCACGAGAGGCAGTGGGCAGTGTGTGTTAATCTGAGACCAAGCTGGGACTGGACATCTGAACGGACGTGTGTGTCGAGAGCAAGGCGTTTGTGTGAATCTCCGTGGTTGTGAGCTGAACGACTGATATCGTGAGCGTTAGACCTATGAGCTGTATTGTGGTTGTGAGTTGTTATATGTTGTACATTGCTGTAACTATTGTTACGTATTTAATGTGGTAATAAATCCATAGAACTTGTGTTGCTGTGTCTTACGTCGAATTACATTGTACTTGTACTGTCTCACATGTGTTAGCCAACGAGCCTAATAGAAGATCCTGACATGTGTGGACGTGGGTTGCTCGTCTTTATTTAAGAACCTAATATATTTAGACGTGTGTTGTTCTTCTTTGTGATTTAAAACTATAATTCTTGTACTTGTAAAATTTGTCAAGGTTATAGTGATGTACATGTGATCGGAAAAGTCTCAGTGTGATCCATTACTACATTGTCTAAATATGTTTAAGATCGTTAGTAAATGTACAGTACATATTGTTTGATCCTGTAAACGTGTTAAACATTTGTGATTTGTTAAACTTGTCACCGTTTGACCTTGTCAACCTTGTGATTTTGCCACCATTTTGACCTTGTCGCCATCTTGTAAACTTGATGTCTTTGTCCTTACTGAATGTCATCTTGATGTAAGTGATGTGTCATCAATGTTATTGAGTGTTCAAATACAGGTAGATTGTTTTTGTGTATTGAGTTTGTGGAACGCAAAGTGTTTTGGAAAGAGTGTAACTTCTATTGAAAGAAACACTGTTGACGACAAATTTACGACATACAGTTATACTCGACGCCATCCAAACCAAATCAACACTTAGTGACTTACAGGCACACACCAACAAACACACGCTAACTTATTTCTCTCCAAAAACAAAGCAGGTTTTTTGCGTACCATCCATAACCCTGCCGTAGAGGTCATTAGGTGGTTCTGAAGTACGACCTTACAGTTTTTCTAGCCCGATTGCCCAACCATTCGTCATCATATCCAAGGGCACTTGAGTATATTTTTCTTTACTTTAACTTTACGTATGCATTAGTGGGCACGCATCGTATAGTCAAATCAAGTGTAAGTTGTTTTTCTACTAACCAGTTATAATATATTTTGTGTGGTTGATTTTCATTGACGTATTTTCTCCATCATGTCGTCATTATTTGATTTCATCGATATGGGTTTAAAATTAAAGTTGGAAGGTGATGAATTAACACAATGGAGTGAGAAGAAATACGCAGAATACCTACTTGTTCAAGAAAAAGCTGCCGAACGCGATGAAAGAGCAGCAGAAAGAGCTCTAAAACAAGCAGAAATGGCTGCAAAACAAGTAGAGGCAGAAACAGCTCTGAAGCAAGCTGAGATAGACAGTGAACTTAAGAAAGCAGAAATAGCAGCGCAGAGTAAGAGGGAAGAACTAGAATTACAGTTAAAAATGAAACAGCTTGACACCGAGACTGCAATGAATAAAGAGTCAAAGAAATCTGAAAGACTGGAAAAAGAAAACCAGTATAAAAAGTACCAAGGTATCGTTCGTAACTATACCTCCGGTGACTGCATAGCAGCCTTCACCCAAAATTTTGAGACTTTAATGGAACATTACCAGGTTCCACTTTCAGAATGGAATATTTTATATATGAGGAGTCTATCTGGGGAACCTCTGAAAGTCATTGAAACCATCCCCAAAGACCTCAGAAAAGAGTACCATTACATTAAATCTAAAATAATGGCACATTTCATGTTAGATGAAGCAGGGTACAGAGAACAATTCAGTAAACTGAGTCCAAAATCAACTCAAACGTTCTCTGACTACCTCTGTTTAGTCCGAGACATTTTCAGCAAATGGACTTCATCAGCCAAAATTAACAAAAATTATGATAAATTAGAAGATCTCATTATTCGAGATAAAGTTATTTCTTCTATCCCCAACATCTTTTTCTAAGTTCTTGCAGGAGAATGAATGCACAAGTGTGGAAGAAATGGAAAGACGTGGGTCGGCCTATTATACGGCAAATAAACAATGTTTTGCCACTGAAGCTACTGACAGTAACTGGGTAGCAGCTGCCAACTATGAGAAAAACTATAGTAGGCAAAAACCAAACAGGCCTACCTCTGAAAAATTTAGACATTGTGTTCATTGTAAAATGTCTCATTATATGAACGAGATGTGCGATAAAAAACCCAGGGTACCAAACATATTTGCAAAATATGGTAAACAGACAAGACAGAGAACGTAAATCGTTCAAAAGCTTACGTAAATGTTTTCTCTGCAAGGCGTACGGTCACCATCGCATGGATTGTAAAGGCAGGCATATGACCAACAAAGCCAATGCCGCCTTGTTCGATAGTTCAGCGTCAGAAGACGAAAATACAGAAAAACATCCTGTACATGCAGCACAGGCTTGTGACGTATTTAGTTCCAACACATGCACAGTCTGTAATACCTTCTTTGAAAATGATATCTTAACATGCGGACACGCCATCCCTATTGCTAATGAGGAAGGTAACTTAGTAATAGACTCAAAAGGCAAATTAGACATCTATCACGGGTACGTTAATGGCAAGTTTGCTACAGTACTTCGCGACACCGGGAGTACACTTATTGGCCTGAAAACAACATTCATAACACCTACAGACTACACAGGTAGACACATCACATGTAGAACATTTTCAGGCAATATTGAAAAATATCCATTAGCTTGGGCATACATCGAAACACCATTCCTCACCGGGAAAGTAAAAGTCGCAGCACTTACAAACCCAGTGTGCGATATAATCATCGGAAATTTACCGGAGGTGAATGACAAACATCATAACCATGACATAACATCACTATGTATTATTGATAACACATCACCACCAAATGTCATTGAAAATGTCATATCACCAGTTGAATGTATGTTAGCTAATGCAGCACTAAGTTCTCATCACATCATTGACGATATCATTCCATCATCATCTGATGTCATTGAGTGTGTGAACGCAGTAACAAGATCTACTGCTAGAGTGCAAGATGAAAATAACCAAACTGAGGCTATTCAAATGCTTAGCCCAGAAGTACCACCTAGTGACTCGATGAAGGAAACATTCATAACAGCTCAAAAAGCTGATCCTTCACTGTCAAAGTATTTTGACCTGATCGGCAAAAAGCCAAGAGTAACGAAAAATGCTAAATGGCATTTTGCTTTATACAATGATATACTCACCAGGTACTACACCAAAGGTGACGTTACAACAAAGCAAACTGTGTTACCATCTACTTATCGCAAGCAAGCTTTACATCTTGCTCACGATATTCCTTTTGCAGGTCATATGGCATATGTTAAAACCAGGTCAAGACTATTGACACAGTTTCATTGGCCAAAATTCTGTAATGACATAAAAACATATTGCAGAAGTTGTGATACATGCCAGAAACTTGTAAAGAAAGGTAAACACCCACAGGCAAAGTTACAAGTCACTGACTTAGCCAGTCGACCTTTTGAAAAATTATCAGTTGACATTGTGGGCCCTCTTAGTCATACAACTACTAGAGGGAATAAATATATTCTAACAATTATTGATCAATGTACTCGCTGGCCAGAAGCGATTCCGTTAAAGAACATTACTGCCAACGATATCATGGAAGTGTTCTTCCATATTTTCTCCAGAATTGGATTTCCAGATACTATCCAATCTGACAGAGGCACTCAATTTATCGCCGCATCCACTCAAGCTTTCACTAAAATGTTAGGAGTGAAGCAAGTCTTCAATAGCCCCTATCATCCGCACTCGAGCGGGATTATAGAAAAACTTAATGGGGATCTGAAGCACATGCTAGCCAAAGTAACTCAAGATCACCCCAATAACTGGGATCTATACTTAACAGCTGTCCTTTTTGCTTATCGCGAGGTACCACATTCTAGTACCGGTTTCTCTCCTTTTGAACTCATCTATGGTGCCAAACCACGCGGCCCATTAACAATTTATCACCAAATGCTAACTGAGTCCACTCCAGTATTGAAACCCATATCATCATTTGTGTATGTAACATCATTGCGTGAAAGGATAATGAAATCATGTGAAATTGCTAAAAGTGCACTAAAACTATCTGGTGCTACTTACAGACAATACGCAGACAAAGGTAACAGGACTATAACATTGACAGCTGGACAGGACGTTCTACTACTACTACCTAGTGACAGACAGCTACTGACAGATTCTTGGCAGGGACCTTTTAAAGTGACAAGACAAATCTCTCCTGTTGACTACGAAATCCTGATAAAAGACAAACACAAAATATTTCACATCAATATGCTAAGACCATACTTCAACAGAGACAACGAACAAGACGATACGACAGCTTGCACCGTGATAATAGATCACGAAGATGACGATTCTAGCGACGAGATTCCAACACCTACATTAGACACGACAAACTGCTTGAAGGAGATCAAGATCAATCCAAACCTAAGGCAAGCAGAGACAAACAGGTGCAAACAGTTGATACAAGAGTACAACACCATCTTTTCAGACAACCCAGGACAAACAGAGTTAGTACAGCATCACATCACACTCACATCAAACACACCCATAAGATGCAGACCATACACCATACCATTACATTACAAGGAACAACTACATCAGGAAATCATCAACTTAGAAAAACACAACATCATCAGACGATCCCTTTCAGACTTCTCTTCACCCATGGTCATTGTACGGAAAAAGGACAACACAATACGACTTTGCATTGATTACAGAAAACTGAACAAAATTAACTGTTTTAGATCTTGAACCAATGGCAAATACGGACGATCTTCTGACAGAACTGACTGACGCTAAGTTCTTCACGACCCTTGACATGGCTAAAGGTTACTGGCAGATTGCTGTACATGAAGACAGCAGACATCTAACAGCTTTCGCCACGCCTTGGGGACTGTACGAATGGTGCAAACTTCCATTTGGGCTAGTCAATGCCCCAGCCACATTTGTACGCATGACACGACTTCTCCTATCTGACATTCCTAATATAGTTTCCTATATTGACGACATCTGTGTCCATACAGAGACAATGACGGAACATATAAAGATACTGGAACAGACACTAGAACGTATCAGACAACACGGACTGACAGTGAAGCCTTCAAAGGTGAGCATGGCTTACAAGAGATATCATTTTTGGGGTACAGAATATCCAATGGCTTTGTCATGACAGACAACAAAATTGTCTCGAAAATTCTAAACTGTCACTTCCAACAAATAAGAAACAAGTCCGCAGTTTGTTGGGACTTATTAATTATTACAGGAACTTCATTCCTGATTTTTCAGAACTGACTGAGGTTTTTTCTAACTTACTAACCAAGAATAAACCCGAAAAAGTTGTAAACGATGAATGCCTACGAAATGCATTTGATAAAGTTTTGGCACACTTTTCTGATAAGAATACACCTAATCTCATCCTTAAATTGCCCAACATTCGTTTACCTTTCAGATTGAGAACAGATGCTAGCTCCATTGCGATCGGTGCAGTCCTTGTGCAGGAATACAACGACATCTTGCATCCCGTCTGTTTTCTATCAAGAAAACTAAGACCCCGAGAGCGGGCCTGGTCCATTCCGCAATTAGAGGCATTGGCCTTAGTAGAAAGTGTCACGAAGCTGTCCAAATATCTTCTAGGACGTCACTTTATCATCGAAACTGACAACAGTCCATTAAGGTATATCAATTCCACAGTACCATCAAATAACATGATTGCTCGCTGGTCCTTGAAGCTTCAGAATTTCAGTTTTGAAGTTCGCCATATTCCCGGCAGAATGAATACAATCGCCGACCTTTTGTCCCGTTGTCCGACAGACCCAGAAAGCAATGTCTGAGTGCACTGTGTAATATTACACTCAGCCCAACACAGCCACCAATGAGTGAAATTTTTTTCCATTCACCTACTGTGTAAGGTCTATAATCAAAATTGTGATACGGTTTGGAGACCGACATGTATAATATACTTATTTTAATCAAGTCATGTAATGAGTGTAGTATAATTGTGTAGTGTGTGTTAGAATGGGAACAATATTAATTGTATAATAGACACCACCAACAGGTCACAAACGCTTAACCAATTATCATAAGCGAACTTTACCATTGTGACATTTGTGGGTGATTTTGTTTTCACCGTGATATTTTAACATGTGCAAATGTAGACCGAACATTGACTCCTTCACCACCTCTACAGCGAATGTGATCCAAATTGTTCGACGTGAGAACGCATCGGAAAGAAGAACATTCCACCATAATCCGTTGTCATACTATAACATCAGACACGAACTGTGAGAACATTCTACTATCCATTCCGAAATAAAACCGGATCATTTGTGTTTAGAAAATGTAACATCAACCAAATTTTTCGTTTCGTGTGCATTTCCGGTATAATTTAAAAAGTATAACATAATTAGCAGACTATGTACAAATTTCCAAAAATTTATGACACTTGTAAATCCTTTCGAATCTATAAAATATAATATACAAATTGGGTACATATTTATTTTGATTAGTGTAATCTTAGAATCATATCTTGATTAATGTTATTCATATTACCGACTTTTTCTCGTTAATATGAAGAAACGTCAAGCAATGACGCTAAGAAATTAAATAATTATTGTAATGTATGGAATTTCTTAAATGTCATAATTACTTCCCTTGCATTTGTGAATTACATCAAGGGCCATAATTTGAAACCTATTCATTAATGTATATTGTATAGATAGACATTTTGTTGCTCAAATGTTTGGCACAGCAGGTAGGCGTCCACCAAGCATGTCATAGAGCTGCCAACATTGCAAACCAACATAAGAGCTCCTGACCAATGAGGGCAGAGTTTAAGTGTTTAATACGACTAATACAAAGCCGTATTTCAGTCTGGCTAGATGGTTGTTGCAAAACAATCATATTATTACCTTTTTTTTTCAAATAGCTGGGAGGTAGATGCGGTGAAGCTGGTGTACTGATCTGACTGGGTATTATTGCAATGAAGGTAACCAGGCATCAGGGGGATGAAACCTGACTTGTGTTAAAAATTGTACTTCATGTGTCATTTCAATGCAACTTACATTTTTTTTGTATATATTTCTATGCCTTATATGTATTTTCATGCATCACACTGGGAAAGAGTAGTCTCTGACATGAAATTAACACTACCCCAGTATATACATACATCATGAATGAAAGATGGCATCTTTCATTGAAGTACCCGGGGAGAATGTCAGAGCCTAAGTGCACAGCAACATCGTTACGGCACCCGGCGGACAAGAGTTGTCGGCTGGCGAAATTCTTACCTGACAGCGCGACCAGCGCTGACGACAGACGCACGCAAAGCCACGTGACCCCACGAGAGGCAGTGGGCAGTGTGTGTTAATCTGAGACCAAGCTGGGACTGGACATCTGAACGGACGTGTGTGTCGAGAGCAAGGCGTTTGTGTGAATCTCCGTGGTTGTGAGCTGAACGACTGATATCGTGAGCGTTAGACCTATGAGCTGTATTGTGGTTGTGAGTTGTTATATGTTGTACATTGCTGTAACTATTGTTACGTATTTAATGTGGTAATAAATCCATAGAACTTGTGTTGCTGTGTCTTACGTCGAATTACATTGTACTTGTACTGTCTCACATGTGTTAGCCAACGAGCCTAATAGAAGATCCTGACAGAGGGGTATCATGATTGCTTCTCTCCAGGCTTGTGGAACACTGCCTAAGGTCCAGCTGTTATTGAAGATCTGCAACAGCTTTGTTTTGGCCTCTGTTCCTAGGTTCCTGATCATTTCATTGGAGATACCATCAGCTCCTGGTGACTTTCTCATTTTCAGTTTTGATATGGCTAGCTCCAGTTCGCTGATTGTGATGGGTGCCTCCAGAACCTCATGTACTATTTCCTTCTGTCCTGTATGTTGTCGTTTCTCTCGAATCTCTGTTGTTTCTCTGGACTAATTTTGATATTGCTATCTTGTGCGAAATGAGTCCGCAAAATGGTCAGCTGCTTGCTTTCTTGTTAAGATTTTTCCATCTTTATGTAGCGCAATTTTTGAGTTTCTCCCTGTGCCCTCGTCATTAAGCTGTTTTATTAGCTTCCACAACTTCCGTGTGTCTCTTTCAAAGTTCAGTGACTGTTTTCTCCTGCCAGCTTTTCCGTCTAGCCTGCAGCTTGGCCCTTCGAAATTTGGCTTTTGCATGCTGGAATTTATTGTGGTGCTCTTGGCTGGGTGTGGCCTCTGCTTGCTTTCTACACACTTCGACATTATTATGCAACTGTTCCAGTTCACTACTCCAGTAGGGTTTATATTGTTTACGGGCTCCTCTTGGTACTGTTTCTCGCGCTGCCTGTAGTATGCATTTCCCAAACTCTTCTACTACTTTATTTATGTCTTTCTCAGTGTTCAGGTTTCTAACCAATATGCTGGTGCGATGCTTGTAGATTGCCCAGTCTGCTTTCTTGTAGTTCCACCTCGAGAGGGTGCTGCTTTCACTTACAAGCTCATTTTCTACGGTTAGAAAGACTGGCCGAGGGTCACTGCCACCAAGTTGTTTCCCAACAATTCGTGTAATGTTCCACTCCAGGTCTGGTGAATGAAAAGCCAGATCAGGTGTAGTTGTAGAGTGCCATGATCTCGAATAGAAAGTATGTGGGTCGGACGGCTTGTTAATCAACATGAATCTATTCTCATCCTGCCAGTCTTCCAGTCTCTCTCCTCTCTGGTCCATGTGATCATAGCCCCAGCTCTGCGAGTGGCTGTTGAAATCGCCACATACAATCATTTTTTCTTTTAGTGGTAGTGTGTCCAGTGCCTGTGGGCGGTCACTTGGACAGTAGTAATTGATCAGATGTAGATCTGTATTACCTGTCTTAAGTTTAAGTGTCTGATACTCAGCCCCTTCCATGTAGACTTTGATTTGGGAAGCCATGATGTTATTTCTTACAAGGGTCAGTATCCCACCTTTTCGCCTGTCCTTTCGGTCAGATCGGTAACACTGGTAGACTCTGATTTTGAAGGCTATATTTTCATTGAGGTGAGTTTCTTGCAAGCAACATATGCTTACTCCCTCCGCATTCCAGTGCATTATTTTAAGTCTTCGTTTGGTAAGGCCAGTCATCCTATTCTCATGTCCCCTGGCTCCACAGGACATCTGAGAAGGACCTCCAGTAGTTGGGGTTGGACCCTTTCGAGACATAGGGCCCGGCACTGCACCTGCCTGGGGGTCCAAAGCAGGGCGAGCACCATAACGATTAGCAGTAGTCGACATATTTCATTTTGCGTGATTGCGTGGCATCCTGATTTCTGTGGTGCGCCTCTTGGCTGGTTGCCATCCGTCTTCAGCACCTTTCTTTGCTAGAGCAGACTGTGATCTCACTCGAGTGTAGATGTGTACGCGCGCACACGCCGTCTGCGCATGCATGTCCGTGCATACACATCTATCTAGAGCATACTGGTTATTTTCCGGCGCCAGAGACTCGCCGTCGCCCCTTCTCCTGTTAGTTAAACAGGCCCGCCACGTGAAGGCCAGGAGTTGGACTTTTGCTGCATAGGTTATGTATTCACGAGCCATTGAGGTATTTGAGCAATGTTGGGCGCTCACCCCAACACCGCGCCCCGGCTACATACAGCAACATTTGGAACCCTATTACCGTATGATCTGGATTAATTACTCATAATTTTTTTTAAACATAAAATATAAGAAAAGCCGGATATTTTAAAGTTTTAGCTTGCCTGCCGGACGGAGATTATTAGGTAGAAAGGAGGACTTGTCCTCTTTTGCCGGACGTCTGGCAACCCTAGCCCAGCGCGTAGGTTCTCTTTCAACTTATCCACTAGATCAGTGGTTCTCGACCTTTTTTTGGCCCGTGCCCCCTCACCATATTTTCAGAACGTCACACCCCCCCCCCCCCCCCTTTCCTGTCAAAAATTTGGCCCGTGCCCCACTTCACCGTATTTTCAGAACGTCGCCCCCCCCCCCCCTTTCATATTTCTTATCTAACAATCCCCCCATCCCTATACAGTATACGTAAAAATGTAAGGTAAATTTAATAGCACATACTAAAACAAGTCTAGACATCCACATAAAACATGATTTTGTGGGTTTACTGACTTATTAAAATGAATTTAGAAGGATGAGACGTACTTAACTGTAAAGTATGAAGGGAAAAACAATATCAAGTAATCGGTTCTTGTATTAACGCGATCTTGAAATGGTCTTCATCCCCCCCCCCCCCTGGAAACCCTAAAATTCCCCTGGGGGGGGGGGGGGAATTTCCCACCGGTTGAGAACCACTGCACTAGATCGTTGTTTGCGGGCCTCATCATCATGTGCCCTGTGAACCAGCGTAGGCGTCCATGTCTCTCCACATATCTCGGTCCTTGTTTCCTGGATCTGCTCTGCTGCTACTCCTCAATACCACCGTATCAGTCCATCCAGCATAATTTCTCTTGGTCTACCTCTGTCTCTTTTCCCCACTGATCTTTCCAGTTGTTACGATGTTTTTCAATGCCTCTCTTCTCATCGCATGACCAAAGAAAGCTGTTTGTCTCTTCATACAGTTGTATATAATGTTCTGTGTATTAGCCTCTTCCAGGTAATTGTTAGTTACTCTGACAGCCTAAGTTATTCGCAACATACGTCTCTGGAATCACATCTCCGTTGCTTTAAGCATCTCCCAGTTTGTTAATTCATGATCCATGATTTGCTGCAATGCATTAACACGGGTTCTAATTAACATTTCAGAACTCTCTCTCTCTCTCTCTCTCTCTCTCTTCTCTCTCTCTCTCTCTCTCTCTCTCTCTCTCTCTCTCTCTCTTCTCTCTCTCTCTCTCTCTCAAACATTTAATGACTTATTGCATACGATATTTTTCATTTGCTGAAAATAGCTTCTGCTTGACCTGTCTGCACGTATTCTCTTGTGTGTCTGTCTTGACAATGATATTTTGGGACTCCCGTTAATTACAACAGTGCAGATTGATAGGGTGACCCGCCTGAACACCAAGAAATAGTTCTTCTTATCAGAAATTCCTCTATAAGAGTTCAAGCATATAGCAAAGCATTTACAACGTACAATACACTATGTTCTTCACAAAATAGATTCGCCAATACGAGATCGCCAGCAATAATCAGCGGTAGAAGCGACAGACAGATCAAGAGAATGATGCATGATGGTCTCAAACATGGCATTCAAGAATATCGTCAATAAAATTGTTCCAGAACTCCAAGGAACAATATCTGTGGAGAGGACATGATCGTCTACGCCTCTTTGCAAGGCCGTGTTGATGTTGGTGATGATGATGCTGATGCAGCAAACCAAAGAAATACTCCTAGTACGTACTCTCGACCACTTCCGCTGTGAAAATCGGGTGATTGTGTTTGTTAGTAGCCATTATATTCCCTCCATGCGCTTTTGCAGCGAAGATATTCTGAAACTGATATAATTCAGGGTAGTCAGGGCTCTACTGTCAACATTAGCCGTCCAGTGCTGTTCGGTCAAGAAATTATAGGCCGCATTCCCAACACTTAAATGAGGAAACGGTAACTTGAGTTCTATACTGCTATGATCAGTTTACTTCTCTCGGTTGTGCCGTCTGTACCGAGACTAAAGAGAGAGAGAGAGAGTTGTCATTTTCCTTGTCCTTTGATTCTACGAATTGCGAACAATACATGACAACGTATATCCCATTTTCGAGCGGGTGAATATATTTTATAGTTAGTTGCATATCCTTTACAGCAGGGGTGGCCAACCTTTTCAGCAGGCGGGCAAAATTTCAGAAATTATATTTCCTGGCGAGCCACACACTTTTTTTGTTATTTAAAGTAAACAAACAAGGGTGCTTAGCTTCCACTACATCGTCGATTCCCAGTAGAGATCTTGGTAAAACGCTTGCCTGGTTTAATGTTTAAAAAAAAAAACAACAACAAGAAATAGGTATATCTAATTTTTTTTTTTTTTTTTTTTTGAAGAAAATAAAACATAACTGAGAAACAACATATTTATTAGACAATTTAAAAATATTTCAAAGTGAGACATCTGACTTTGTTTTGCAGACCTAAGTGCATCAAAACTGATCTCGACTGATATTGTCGCTACACGCAAAACAGTTTCCAAATGAACATCAGTAATTCGTTTTCTCACTTGTGATTTGGTGTGTTTCATTAGAATAAAAAGCTGTTCACACGCATACGTGTTTCCAAATAGCAAAACCATCGACAGAGCATGTTTTTAACACGCATGATATTTATCCTTGTCCAAATATATTTTATAGAACCCTTCCAAACCAACTTGATGGAATTTACCCTTTACCTGTGTATCATAACACATTTCACAATGTTCCATTTGTAATTTTCCTGGTAATAAATTCACGTCTACCGCGAATGACGTTGAAAAATGCATAAAAAAGCATATGATGTTTTTTAAAAATCTTGAAATCGGTTTTCAAATTCTTCTTCTTTTCGTTCATCCGGAGTGTTTTTTTCAGATGTGTTTGCGGTGTGTCTGTTATGCGCCCTTGGGTCGAAACCCGTAGGCCAACACATCGACTTTAGCGTGTTTTTTTGACCAGGTAGCATTCCTGTGAGACTCACTTTTGTGGTGCCATCTTCAACCATGCTGGCCAAGGTTGAACGGTCGAGGACAAGGGTCACCCCTCAAAGGAAGGCAGGGACAGTCCATAGCATTTTCCGCCATCCAAGGTTGCTTCCATAGTTGCAGGGCCGACACATAACGCCCTGGATCTGGGCTCACCGAGGGAGATCGTCACGTCCTGCTCATGGGTGCTTTAAATCCTCACTTCAATATATTGGTCATTTCGTTTCCCCGGGTCATTCCCGCCAAACCAGATAGGTTTGCAGATGGCATCCACTCAGCGAGTTTTCGGACATGTGCTTGTCATTGCGCCCATCAGAGCTTTTCCAGGCACAACAGACATTCGGAGAACTACCAGTCAGAGCTGTTCCGAACAAGAGCGGCATTCGGAAACTAGGTAGTCAGAGCTGTTTCCCAGCACGAGAGACGTTCGGACGAGACAATTCACTCGGGCGTAATTGCGTAGTGTCAATTTTTTTGTTTGCCACCCGTAGGACGACACTTCCGACTTCAGCGGGCATTTTTTAATGAGGTTAGCCTTCCTCTGGTTTCGAGGCACGTTGGACTGTTGTGATGTCGCTAACATCTCAGATGGTCAAGATAGAACGATGAACGACATCGTGGTCGGCCCTCAAGGGAAGGCAGGGCAGACCATGAGCATTCCCTCGCTATCCAAGGAGGCTTCATAATTGCAGAGCCGGCACATATTGCTCTGTGACTGGCTCACCCGAGGAGTTCCCACGTCCTGCTCATGGCTGCTTTAGTTCCTCACTTCCATGTGTTGGGCAACTCGTTTGCCACTGATCGCTCAAGCACACCCCAGGGACGGTCAGACTGCAAGCGACACCCACTCTGTAAGCTTTTGCTTTTGACTTCGGACCACGCAATAGGTTCGCTCCCCCGTGCGTTCCATTTTGCGTCATTGAGACGTTCTTCCACTTTTGTCTACACTCTCTATGAGTTAGATACAGTTTTCGCAGCCATTTTCTACGACGGGGGCACTTTTTTACTTTTTGTACTCGCTCTCGAGGTAGGCTACTTGTGCTCCCGGCTCAGCACCTTACCTTCGTGCTGCGGTGAACGAGAAACGGCCTGGCCCTCTCATATGGAAATCTCTCATATCCCCCAGCTGAGAGCCTTCGAACTTCTATCATACTGGGCATGTAGCTTGCTCAGTATCACGCCTTTATTTTTCGAAAGGTGGCTATCGGCCCGGCTCTCAGGTCCGAGGGTTTGTGGCTTAGAGGCGTTCACCACAGCCCTCGACAGGGAGCCTTTAGTGTTTTGTCCGGACCAAGAACTTCTGCCTTCGTGCGCCTGATTTAAATTTTAGACTGCTATCCTCAGTCTCACCTGCAGAGCAGCAGGTTGTGTCTCTCTTAGTCTGGTCCCTATCCCATAAGCTGTCCGATATGTAGTTTTTCATCCATCAGCAAACAAATGGGGTCGATGGGACACGCAAGCTCCCCACCACGTCAAGGTGGAGACACATCAGGGGAGGTTTTAAAATTCGATGTTTAAGTCAGATATGAAAGAAACTTATTTATCCGCCCCCTCCTGTGAGACGTCTGTTGCAATGACAATGTAGGAAAGTGAGTAAAGCTTTTTGTCCTTTACTGTTGTTCCCAAAGACCAAGTTTCATTTGAAATGCAGAAACAATATCACACATTTTTTTAAATTTAATTTATCTTTCCCCTTGTAGACGAGTATTACCGCTGTTTAGGTGGCTAGTTATATCGACCAGAAATGCAAAGACGCAAACCCACTCTTCGTCTAAAACCTCTGGGATACCTTTTGACTTGCTTGCAAAGAATGAGTGTATTTTCTTGCTGCAAATCAAACACTCTTTTCAACATTTTGGCACGTGTCAGCCATCTTACTTCTGCATATGTAACGTCATTATAATATACTTTAGAAATTCTTGGAACTGACGGTGATTCAACATGCTCGACTTCATGAAGATCACTATTTTGACGACCACTTTCCTGACATGGTCTATTTTGAGGGACTTCGAACATAAATTCTCCTGATGAATAATACAATGAAAATTTAGCATTGAAGTATTACCGACTTTGGAGGCCCCAGTTTCAATCAGTTTTACAAAACCTTCGGGTTTCCCAACCATTGCTGGGGCACCATCCGTTGTTAAGCCCCATAAGTTGTTAAGTTGTAACGAAAAGCGATTCAATGTCGGTTTAACTGCTTCTAACAAATCTCGTGACTTAGTAATGTCCTTAAATGGATACAGTGCCGCTAATTCTTTTGTCTTTTTAAAATGGACATCAACACCCTTGATAAAAATTGCCAGTTGGGCAGTATCTGACATATCTGTACTTCCATCCAATGCTAGACGATAAAATATAAACTCGGCTGCTCGACTTTTCAAATTATATCTCCAAATATGTTCCAATGTCGTCCACACGCCTAGTAATAGTCTAAACGAGACAGACTTTATATTTGAGAAAAATCTTTCTTATATGGACACAGAATTCATCGACGCTCTCCAAACATTCCTTAACTATTTCACCATCTGAATATGCTTCGATTTGTTGTGTGTGTGTGTGTGTGTGTGGTGTGTGTGTAGTGTGCGTGCGGGCGGCGCGCGCGAGTATCATGGCTACTGCATAACTAACTTTTGCATAGCATGTTGACTCCGAATCCACTCTAGAAATATTGTTGTTGTGCATAATTTTTTTTAAAGTCATTTACTGGGCTTGTCGAAATATCAAACTTATTTAGCATGTTTAGTCAAGCAGGCCGTTACTCTTCGCTGGCTTCTGAGGATGGGGACGGAGCGCTTATGGGAATGCCCCAAGTGCTTTGATGTCGGTCCTAAATCAATCAATTCAATCATCAATCAAGTAGTGCCGTTTGATGTTATACTCTTTCCAAAACAGAAACATAATCGTTGCATATCAAGCATATGGGTTTGTTTTAATTCCACGAAAAAAAAATTAGTTTATAGTCCACATGTCTTGAAAACTTCTTATTCTTCTGTGATTCTTCTCTTCTTCGGTCAACGTCTTACTAGTTGACGCCATTGAAGGTCTTCGTTTTTAACTGACCAAATAAATAAGTATATAAATAAATTTAAATATTGAGCACAACCCACTACTGGCAACGCCGATCGCATTCTGGTATGAACCTAAGGCCTATCCACGTCAATATGGAAGCACTATACTCGAGTTTCGCCCTCATTTGAGCTCGTCAGTAGTGCCTATCCCTGACCGGATCCGGAAACAGTCCCGGATCACGCGTGTGAAGCGGGTGGTGAAGCGGGTCGCTTCCCACGCGTGATCCGGAACTGTTTCCGGATCCGGTCAGGGATATGCACTCCTGACGAGCTCAAATGAGGGCGAAACTCGAGTCTAGTGCTTCCATATTGACGTGGATAGGCCTTAGGTTCATATCAGAATGCGATTCGGCGTTGCCAGTAGTGGGTTTGTGCTCAATATTTAAATCAAATCCCGAAACAACCACATAATCAATATAAATAAATAACTAAATAAATAAATAAATTTAAAACTCCACGGGTAATACTAATTAATAATAAGTAATTAATTTAAATTGCATAAATAAAACGTTTCATGTTTACTTACCTATAGAATGGATATGGTAGACAGGATACTTGGTTAAAGTAGTTTGAACTCTTATTATAAACATTGATAAATAATGTATTTTAACGTCGGTCGCAAAATCTCTCCGGACGCAGTTGCGATAATAGAACGAAACTACGAAATAACAAGAGACTTTGTCGATCTGGACTGAAAAGTAGTTATGAGTATGAGCCGATAGCGTTTGCCAGCTGCCCGAAGACGCGAAGACCACACAACATATATATCAGTTGAAGTCTCATATTAAAATTTTATCAACACCTAGCGTCGGACAAACAACCTTTAGTATCAAATAGAGGGAGGTTTGAAATAGGTAAAATCTATGAATTTTCCCGAAAGTGCAGAATATTTAAAATAGCTAAAAACCAATGATTTTTTCCAAAATGCGAGATATTCAGATTTCTCTACCTATAATTTAAAAATATATGATACGAACTACTCATGATGTAAATGTTCTTTTGGCGATATGTACAATAAAGTTAACATTTATGCTCATGTGACCTAGCACCGGCGGGCCGCAACATAAATCCGGCGGGCCGCATGCGGCCCGCGGGCCTCGTGTTGGCCACCCCTACTTTACAGATGTTGCAGTCAACTCAGTATTTTTTGGCTGTTTGTTAATCCCTTGGCAAGTTTGCGTTCAGTAGTTTTTCTTCCCAAATCGCCGGCAGCTGTGTTTCGAACGCGGTATGCGGGATTATGAACCAAATTCTTATAACCTAATCCGCATGGCATATTTTTTGATAACATATCTCCGTGGCCAAGAGTTACGGACGCGATTCGTAATATCGTATACCAATATTTGAAACACAGCATTGCTGGTTTTTTTCTAAAAAGGTATAGTATGGTTGTGGTGTTCAGAAAGCAATGGCAAACTAGTAAACGTAAAAACTTGCCAAGGAATCACGAACAGCCACAATGCTGGGGTTGACTGCTACGTTCTGTGAAGGACATGCAACACAATTCAAAACATATCTTTAATTATAGCTTTGTTCGCTAGCTGTGTGCTGGCAGAAACACATCTGACTTCATGATCATATTTTAATAATATATTATCCCATTCGCCGGGTCGACCACCCTACCAGAAATTGTCTGGCCAATGAATGTTCCTGGCGGGATATTGTCCCTTTACCCATCGAATGTCGTTTGGTCTATACAAACATGAGTGCTGGCTGGCCTTGAAGTTAGCTCACAAATACAACTTCCCACCAGAAGAGGCCAGTCCACATTCTGTGGGTACGAGATGAGAAGGGGTACATTTGAATTGACAACGGGAAAGTTGGAGGGGAGGAGAGGCAGTGGGAGACCACGAGAGAAGATCTGGACAGTCTGAATTCATGGCATGGAGGAACATGGGATTAGAAATGATTGGCAGTGCTCGAGACAGAAGGTTGCTTACAGACATGATTCACAACACCACGTGCCATGGACTACAAGAGATTGGCAGTGCTAGAGACGGAAGGCTGTAGACAGAATGATCACCAACACCACACTTCATGGAGTACAAAAGAAGAATTCCTACTCGGTGACTGATGCGGTCAGTATTGTGCCGACCGCCTCTACTTCCTAAGAATTTTCTATTAAATATTATAGGTTGTAGCGTCCGGGAGCCCAGGTCAATTTAACAGCATAAGGATCGAACCCATGACTACTGGGCTGCCGGACACGTGTGGGAGCGTCTCCGGGGGCAGTGATGTTGATTCAAAATTGAGTATTAAGCATAGAGCACTTCTCTTCCATGCGTATGATAGTGTCGACTATATACCAGTGTGTTTAATGTCACTGTGGCTGGAACACAGCATTCTTCTACAGAACCACATCTGCACCCTCGCAGCAATTTCTCATTAACCTTCTAATGGTTATTTGTTATTTTATTTATTTATTTATTTATTTATTGTAGCGCTCGCTCGCTTTGAACTCAACCCGTAGCCCCACTCACACTATTTCTAGTAGTGCTGGACTGATTTTTCCTTGTGGATTAACTTTACCTATTGACAGTGTCCCTCGCCATCAGGCAAACCCCACTCCAAATTCTGATGTCCTTGTAATTAACGTCCCGAAATCAAGGCCGATAGGTCAACTTTTAGTCCAACTGTCCGGTTTAGGGGTTTTAACCCCTTACCGGCATCAGTACACCGAACTTTTAAGAACCGCGTCTTACCCTTTCGGCCATGTTGACCTACATCTGTTAGTTGTCTGTGTTTCCCTTTTACCAGCTACTCGGACCGCTCTTTCATATTGCATAAAATATTCTCCTTCTTGCGGAATGTCACTTTAGCTTCAGCAACTCTAAATATCATTAACACCATTATCATGTGCCAGGGATAAAAGGGGCGACCATGGTTCACCAACACGGGCCCCTTTGCGTCTGACAGCGATGGTTGGTTACATTGTGTTTTAAAAAAATGCATGGAAATCAACTCATAGTGGGGGCCCGGGATGGAGTTATACCTCCACATAGTAGAAACTTGTGCTGAATTTTAGAGACCACATGTTGCTCACATAGCAACATCCCTGTCTCGGCCTGCCTTTTTACCCCAGGGGAAAGGTACAACAATACGTCTAGAAAAAGATAAGCTGCAGAAGTTGCCGGCGTGACTAACAAGTGATAAACACCACCACCTTCTACAGAAAGGCCTGCGCTAAAAATATTTACTCCATCATTGTGTTCGTTTAAAGCTGGATTTACATACAACTCAAAATGTCAAGTTTATGTGAATGGTATTTAGTTAAGTGAGGTTTTTTTGTGTTTCGTGACGGTAAGATCACGCTTTTTTGAATTTTACAATTATCGATTCACGACAACGTGGAATTAACCATGCTGACTAGAAAGATAAACGTCACGCACACCTACAGGGGGGCCTGCAATATTTTTTTATTCCTTCCCTTTATCAAGCTCCCTATATTGCCAAAATGTCCTCCAACTTGCGGTCATCAACTGTGTCCAAGGGGCACAATGAAAACAAAAACAAGACGGACAAATGTTGACGAGCACGCCAGCTCAGCGAATGAATCGATCATCTTCATCGCCAACCTCAATCGTGTTGTCTAGTGAAAAATCAGACACTAAATTTCCACTGGACATAAAACAGAATTCACCAGCTCAATCTGATAAAACCCAGCACATCACATTCAAGCACTCTTCTTCGGCCGAACCACAGAGCCACAATGATTGTCGTGAACTAATTCAGGCTTTGGAGATGAGGTTAAAAGATTTTATTACCAGCAACACCACTAATTTATTGCTGTGCTTAAAAACGAAAACTTTCTTCTTCGAGAAGAAATCCGCCTCCTTAGACAAGAAAAGGGAAAACTTTCAAAGCATCCATACATGCTTTAAAATTAAAAAGTGCACAGTCATTTAAAAAAGTGCACAGACAGAAACTATCCTTGGTGTTGTAGATGCGTGTGTTACCAGTGAATGTTCGTCGCATAATGACATACAGACAGTTTCTACAATAAACAAAACTACTTCTAATCTGTAGAACGCACACCATCCATCTACCCCATTGATGTGCATATCAAAAAAAGGGTTCCGGGCCCTTTAAAGTTAGACTCTCCAGCAGCAGCCAGGAATCACAAGAGTCAAGTTGTTACACTACTGGGCATCAAAAACCAACGCAAGCAAGCTATAATAAACAAGAACACAAGAAAGACCACAGTGGTCAGTGGCAACAACAGTCAAGAGGACACGCCAGCAGCGTGAAATAACAATAGATGACCGTACAACTCATGTTATCATTGGAGACTCCCTTCTGAAGGGAATATATAGCGATCGCATGTCATCTTCTGACAGCGAGTCAACTTCAATCTTCCCTCTACCAGGCCTGACATTGATAGGCTGACCGCTACACTGCGAAATTCCAAGTGAACGAGAGAATTAGGCAAAGCAACAGTCCATATTGGTTCAATGACATCATGGATAATAAAATCATAAGCACCCTCACAACTAGCTACATTGGAGGGACTGTTACGTAATAAATTTCCTAACTCATCTATGTTCATTTCATCCATCATCCACATGTTATGGATTCCAGCGTCGGACTGCCGATGCTGCCAATCTAACTTTGTATAAATTTTTTAAAGACAATGCCCTTAGTTTCATTAATAACACCCCGTACTTTACTTCGTCGTCCGGGGCTCCTAAGAAAAAACTATACAGGGATAAATACATTGTTCCAAGCTAGGAAGTAGTATACTAGCGAAGAACATAAAATATCCGAACGTGCACAACAACCAGCACCAGTTACAGGAGTAAACCGAACTTCACCCCCCGGGGACAGCCACCTCTAAGTGTTCAGAAAAAGCTCCTTCTCTTCCCGCACCACCATTGCCTATACCCCAGGAATACAATGCCGTGGATAGCAACCCATGCTCCATTTCCCCGTGCTAACTATGATGTTTTGTTTCCCCCCTTGCCCATAAAGCAGCCTCCCCCTATTATGTCAAAGGAACACCGTTAAACAATGTTGCTGTGCCCCCGAGCCTGTGCTTCTAATGTAGGCACTTCCAGTAACTCTCACAGCAGTGGTCCCTCGTTGGGACGGTAATCATACACTCCTATCAGTGGAACCGCTCAACTTCAACAGCTAATGCAATACAATCCTGCAGCCCTGCATCAAGCTTTCATGATGTCTACTCCAGCACAGACATTTTCCTACCCCATCTAATAGTCTTAACTACTACTAAATAAAGTTTCAAAAACTCTGAAATTTTCTACCGCAAGCGACATCATCCTTTCATCGTGCAATGTTCGCCAATCACGATCAGTGGCTCCACAAAGATGGCCTACGTATAGGCCATCTCAACATCTATCATTTGCTCAATAAATTACCTGAGCTTTCGGTAATACTGTGCAAACAATTCCATGTGTTTGGAATCACAGAAAGTCGTCTCAACGACAAAATAACCGACTCTGAAATCACTCTTAAGGGGTTTAAAGTAATTCGAAGAGACGCAAATCAAAATTAGAGACAGGTATTGCTGTATACATTTCCAATTCTCTCAACTATTCCTGTAGAAGTGATCTCGAGTCATTAGAGATAGAATGTGTTTGGTTAGAGGTGAAGCCAGCCAGTCAGCAACCGTTTCTCATTGGATACCTATATCGGAATCCGTGTGCTGGGTACAGTTGGTGTGACTGTTTCACTACAATGATGGATAGAGTGTTTACAGCAGGTAGAGAAGTCATGCTATTAGGTCACTTTAACATAGATATTACTAAATCCAACCAGACATGGACGATATCATTCTATCTTACGATTTCAAACAACTAATAAACCGTCCCACAAGGGTTACAGGCACCTCCTCAACTATAATTGATCATATATATGTTACTTGTCCAGTTAATATTATCGAATGTTCTGTTCCTGTTAGTGCAGTTAGTGACCATTACCCAATATGTTGTACGTGGTCGAAAACTGGGTTCAAAATCTCCTAAAAATAAACATTTAATCATCAAATTTAGAAATCTAAAAGCTCTCAACCAAAGTTTATTTTTAGACGACTTAAAAAATGCAGCCCTTGAACATGTTTACCAACTTCCTGATCCGGATGATGCACTAGCTTACTGGACAAAGACAGTCTACAGTGTGTTTGATAAACATGTGCCAGTTAAAGAAGTTCGAGTGAAGAATCAACATAAATCTCCATGGGTGACTCGTGAAGTTCTCGAAATCATGAGAGAACGAGATACAGCGCACAAAAATAAAGATTTTATCAATTACCGCAGACTAAGAAATAAAGTTAAATATGAAATTCGTAGGATAAAGAAAGATCATTTCAAAAATTTGATTGTAGATAAATCAAATAACACAAATATATGGAAGGCTATTAACTCGCTAACCAACAAGAAACACTCTTCAGAGTCAGCAATACCGAGCACTATAACATGCGAGGATTTCAGTTGCTTCTTTCAATCAGAAATAGAGAATCTAAAGTCCTCAATACCAGACTCAGCTTGTAATTTAAGCTCACTGTCATCATTCTGTGAAGAGAAATGCTCTAGAAATATTCCCCCTGAGATTCCCTTGATGTCTGTTGCAGAAGTGTATAAATATCTCTCAAAGCTCAAAGCAACAAATTCAGAAGGCCTAGATGGTATCAGTAATAAAATTCTTCGCTGTGCTGCACCAATTATTAGTGAGTCCTTGACGTTCATATATAATCAGTGCCTGTCCAAAAACTACTTTCCATCTGCCTTTAAAATTGCTAAAGTTTATCCTCTACTTAAAAATGGCTCAACTGATAATAGCGTCTTGGGTAATTATAGACCTATTTCCTTACTATCGTCGCTATCAAAGCCATTAGAAAAACACATACATAAAATAACATTACACCATTTAATTAACAACGATCTAATAATTGACAGTCAATCTGGGTTTCGACCTAAATATTCTTGCCATAGTGCCCTAACAAAAATGACCGATAACTGGCATCTTTGTATCAACAATGGCAACATTTGTGGAGCAGTATTTGTAGACTTTAAAAAGGCCTTTGATATGGTAGATCATGATATTTTAATTAGAAAATTCAAACAAATGAAAACTAGCACAGGTATGGTGAACCTAATTACGTCATTTTTATCCGACAGACAACAAGTAGTGTCCTTCAATAACTGTCTATCAAAACCCACACAACTTAATATTGGTGTGCCTCAGGGCTCAATACTAGGACCGCTGCTTTTTGCAGTTTATATTAACGATCTTCCTTTATATCTCAATACTTCGTGTGACCTATTTGCAGACGACTGCACTATATACACTAGTCAAGAGAACCTTAGTGACTTAGAGAGCTCTTTGCAAAACGAACTTGATAACCTTAGTAGATGGAGCAATGAAAACCGCATGATTATTAACATCGACAAAACCAAATCCATGCTAATAACGACCAGACAAAAACTACAGACCCTAGCCATAACTGGGGCACCGCTCGATCTCCACGTGGACACGTTACCTATAGTTAATGTAAATGAACACAAAACATTAGGTCTTTTAATTGACAGACATCTAAACTGGAGCTCTCATGTTCACGTCCTCACCAAGAGAATAGCACAAAAAGTTTACCAACTTACTAAAATTCAGCACTTCTTGGATGAAAGCACACGAAAAATATTCTATGCATGCTATATCCAATCACCTCTCGACTATTGTTCCACAGTCTGGGATGGGTGCCCTAAATCTAATATGAAACGACTGTGTTCGCTTCAAAACCGCGCTATACGTCTAGTTTCTGGCATAAAGCACGTTGAAAGTAATAACTTATATAGTCATCTAAGACTTCTACCACTTCGAAAGCGATTCCTTTTTAACAAAGCCAAATTAGTGAATAAAATTATATCTGAAAATACCCCAGAGTATCTTCTACCGTTAATTCAATCTAATGCAATGAACAGCAAGCGCTTAAATTTATTACAGGTTCCTAAGCCTAGATTGGACTTATACAAAACATGTCTCGCGTATTCTGGTGCTCACTTGTGGAATAGCCTTCCACCAGATCTGAAAACGCCAATGAGTCCCTACACATTCAACCGAAAACTCTTTCAATACTTACTTCATACCGACTATATGCCTCCATAAGTCACCTACTGGTATCATTTTTTCACTATCATTTTACACTGTGTGAGTGAGAGAGTGGGTGAGAGAGTGAATGAGAAAGAATGTGAGTGAGAGAGTGAGTATGAGACAGAGAAAGTGAGAGAGTGTGTATGCGCGTGTGCCTGCAAGGGTGAAAGAGTAAGTGAATGTCTGTGTACACGTATGTGTGAGAGATTGAGTGAGAGAATGAGTTAGTGTGAGAGAGAGGTTGTGTTGTGTGTATACCTGTCTGTGTGAGAGAGTGAGAAAGTGAGTGAGTGAGTGTGAGTTAGAGAGCCGCCGGGTGAGTGAGGAGTAAGGGAGAGTGAGTTAGTGAGTGAGGGGGAGAATTTGTGAGTATGTGTGTATGTGCGTGTGTGAGTGAGTGTGAGAGCGAGTGAGTGTGCAAGAGAGAGACAGTGGGTGAGTGAGAGAGTGCATGAGAAGTTAATGAGTGAGAGAGAGAGAGTGGATGAGTGTGTGTGTGTCTGTGTACTTGTCTGTGCGAGTAAGAGAGTGAGTTAGTGTGGTTTAGATAGTCAATGAGTGAGTGAGAGGGTGAGATTATGTGAGGCAGCGTGTATGTGTGAGTAAGTGTGTGGGTGGATGGGTTGGTGTGTACGTGTGTCCATACGTGTGTATGCTTGTGTTTATGTGTGTGTATGTGGGTGTATGTGTGTGCACGTCTGAATGTGCGTGTGGGTGTGTATGCGTAAGTGTGTGTAAATGTGTGCTTGTATGTGTGCTTGTGTGTAAGTATGTTTATATGTGTGTTTATGAATGCGTACATGTGTGCGTGTGTTTATATGTATGTGCGTGTGTATATGTGTGTATGTGCGTATATATATATATATATATATATATATATATATATATATATATATATATATATATATGTGTGTGTGTGTGTGTGTGTGTATGTATGTGCATGTTTGTGTGTATGTGTGCATGCATGCAGTGTATGCGAGGGAGTGTGTATTGTGTGTGTGTGTAAGTATGTGTATGTGGATGTGTGTATGTGTGCGAGGGGATATGTGTGTACTTGCGTGTGTATATTGTGTGTATGCTCGTGTATGTATGTGTATATGCTTTCGTGTATATGCGAGGGAGTGTGTATTTGATAGCGAGAGGGTGTGTGTCTTGTCTGTGTGTGAGTGAGAGTGAAAGAGAGTGTGATATTGAGTAAATGAAAGATGGAGAGAGTGACTTAATGGGTGAAATAGTGATTGCGAGTGAGAGAGAGAGAGAGAGGAGAGAGAGAGAGAGAGAGTGAGAGAGAAGAGAGAACGAGAGAGAGAGACAGTGGAAGAATGGATCTGTTAATGTGTGTGTATGTGTGCGCGCATTGTTTGTGAGTGTCTATGGGTGTGTGTTGGTGAGAAGAGAGAGAGAAGAGAAGAGAGAGAGAGAGAGAGAGAGAGAGAGAGAGAGAGAGAGAGAGAGAGAGAGAGAGAGAGAGAGAGAGAGAGAGATTTAAGCACACGCATATCATGTAACATGCTATTCCATATATGTTGTGTATTCTCATGTTCATATTACCATTTGAATGCCAATTGATGTTATAATTTATAACATGAACACATGTACATCACTGTAGAGTGGGTGAGAGAATTAGGGAGTATGAGAGAGAGAGAGAGAGAGAGAGAGAGAGAGAGAGAGAGAGAGTTAATGAGTGTGAGTGTGAGAGTGTGTGCCTGTGTAATAAAGAGAGAGAGAGAGAGAGAGAGAGAGAGAGAGAGAGAGAGAGAGAGAGATAGAGAGGGAGAGAGAGAAGAGTGCACGCATGTCCTGTAATATGCTATTCCATATTTTTTGTGTATTTTCATCTTTCACATTATCATTTTGTATGTATGACACTTGATTTTATCATGTATAATATAACATTACTGTAATGTGAGTCGAGAGCGTTAGTATGAGAGAGAGAGAGAGAGAGAGAGAGAGAGAGAGAGAGAGAGAGAGAGAGAGAGAGAGAGAGAGAGAGAGAGAGAGAGAGAGAGAGAGAGAGAGAGTTGAATTGCATCACTAATTTTTAAGTTACAAAATGTATATGTACAATTTTTCTCCATTTTCTTTACAATTTTGCGACAATGCTCACGACAATCGTCACTGTATGTGTGTGTAAAGTGTGGGAGTTTGATCATAATAGTAGGTTGGGGGATGGGGGGATGTGTGTGTGGGTGGATTCGTGATGTGTGTGGGTGGGCTCAGGATGTGTGGGTGGGCGGGGTGGGATTGTAGTGGGTGGGTGGGGAATTTGTGTGTGGGTACGTGCGGGATGTATAGGTTGGCGGGGAGATGTGTGTGTGGGTGGGGATGTGTGTTTGGCTAGGTGGTTGTGGGTGAGTGGGTGGAGGAGGATATGTGGTGGATGATTGATGGTGGGTTATGGGATGGGTGGGGATATATGTGTGGGGTGGGGATATGTGGTGGGTGGAGATGTGTGCAGGTGGGGTGGTTGTGGGTTTGGGGATGTGTGTGTTGGTGAGGGATGTGTATGGGTGTGGGATGTTTGGGTGGATGGGTGGGGAGTGTGTGTGGGTGAGAGATGTGTGGGTGAATGTGTGTGGGGGATGTGTGTGGGTTGGGGGAGGGGTGCGTGATGGGTGTGGGTGATGGATTTGGGGATGTGTGTGTGGGTGGGGATATGTCTGGCTGGGTGAGTGTGTGTGTGGCTGGATGGAGGATGTATGTGTGGGTGGTGAGGGTGATTGTAGTTTGGGGATGTGTAGATGGGTAGGAGATGTGTGAGGAGATGTGTTTGTGGGTGAGGGATGTGTCTTTGGGATGTGTGTGGGTGTGGTGTTGTGTGGGAGGGGAGCTGGGTAGTGGATAAAGGATGTGTGTGTGGGTGGGTGGGGTGTGGTTGGGTGTGCGGGTGGGTGAAGGATGTGTGTGAGGGTGGAGGATGTGTGTTTAGATGGGTGGTTGGGGTGTGTGAGTGTGGGTGGGTAGATAGGAGATGTATGTGTTGATGAGTGGGTGAGGGATGTGTGGGTGTTAGTGGTTGAGGGATAAGTACGTGTGTCTAGGATGTGTGAGGGGATGAGTGTATGGGTTGGGGATGTGTGTGTGGTTGTGTGTGCGTGGATGGGAGGTGTGTGTTTGTGAATGGGGGATGTGTTGTGGTGGGATGTGGATGGATGTGTGTATGGGTGGGGAGATTGTGCGTGGGTGGGGATGTGTGTGTATATAGGTAGGGGTGTGTGGTTAAGGGATGTGTGGCTGGGGGATGGGTGGGTGGAGGATGTGTGGTTGGGTAGAGGATGTGTGGGTGGGTGATTGTATATGAGTAAGGGTGTGTGGTTAAGGGATGTTTGGTTGGGGGATGGGTGGGTAGAGGATGTGTGGGTGGGTAGAGGATATGAGGGTGGGAGAGTGTGTGTAGGTTAGGAGATGGTGGGGGATGTTTGTAGGGGTGGGCTCGGGATCTGTGAGTGGGCTGGGGGAGATGGGAGATTATGTGGGTGGGTGCGGAATTTGTGTGTGGGTAGGTGCGGGATATGTGAGTTGACGGGGAGATGTGTGTGTGCGTGGGGGATGTGTGGCTGAGGAATGTGTGTTTGGCTGGGTGGTTGGAGGTGTGTGGGTGGAGGAGGATATGTGGGTGAGTGATTGTTGGTGGGTAATGGGACGGGTAGAGGATATGTGAGTGGGTGGGGAGATGTGTGTAGGTGGGTGGATGTGTGTGGGTGGGGGATGTGTGGGTTGGGGAATGTATGTGTGCTTGGGGTGTGGGTGGATGGGATGTGTGGTGGGTGAGAGGTGTGTGTGGGTGGGGAGATGTGTAGGTGTAGGGATGTGGTGGATGGGTGGGGGAATGTATGTGTGTGTGGGTTATGTGTGTGGTTGGGTGGGGGAGTTGGAGTGAATGGGGGATGTGTGGGTGGGTGGTGGATGTGTCTCATAACATAGTAATATGCATTGTTTATGTTTACAAAATTCATGTGACAATGTTTTTTCCTATGCACTGTTGATGAAAGAAAGATGAGTGATTGGAAGGACCGAATGTTAGGCGGGCCTGCGTGCCCAATTTGTTACCCTTTGAAAATAAAGTCTGTTCGTTCGTTCGTTCGTTCGTTCATTCGTTCTAACTTTCTGCCTGTCGGAACTTCATGCCAAGACCAGTTGCCGACCAAGGCTTAGGGCCTGGTCTGCCTTGCCAAAACATTATTCTTTAGGCTGCACTTCCTTGCATTAGGATACGTCTTGTACCCTCCCAACAGCGCCACTCCACCCGAAGCCGTTGGCACAATATGGAGTCGGGTTTTGCGCTAACAGAAAGCAGGTAGACTGTCTCCTGTCATAGTTAGCTCAGCCATTCGGCGCTAACAGACAGCGGGTAGTAACGTTTACTGTCATACTATAGCTCAGTCATATCTGACTAAGACCTGACACCAAGAACTCCATCTCTGATCAGTAAGAGGGCTTTGCCACTGCCGAACTTACACGGGACTACGAAGAAAACAGGGTCGTAATGTTCACTGGATCTGTGTGCTTTCTCACCCATCGACCATCTTAGTCGTATGTGCTTTCCCCAGTCTCTTATAACATCTGTGTTACTGGCCCGATTATGTCATAGGTACAAGCAAGCCTTTATCTCGTTGTCTTTATCTTGCTTAGTTGCCATAACATTTGTCAGTACTATATATTTAACACACCGGTCTCCCTGGCCGAGGAGTTAGTAACTTTCTCCGTAACCCCGAATACTCTCGTGGTTGACGTGAGCGCACGAGAATTGGAAGCGGTTCGAGTCGCGCCAGTGACTTATGAGAGTATGGTGCCGGTCGCTCAGAAAGTCGTGGCGTGCTGATGAGAGTAATCTAGCCTAGGAATCAACATACAGCTGAAAGATGCTGGTGTTGACCGCAATATCCTGAAACAGGATGGAAACGCGAAAAAAAAAATTTAATACATCATCTATACACCCCCTACCCCCTAAATGTTCTATTCTTTCTCCTCCTTTTCTCTTCCATATTCTTCTCATTCTTCTTCACATCCTCCATTATTCTCCTTTACCTCCTTAACCTATTCTTTGTCACCTCTGCCAAAATTCGTCTTCAAATTCTCCTCCTGTTATTCATTACACACTCCTGTTCTCTCGTGTGTATTTTATTCTTCTTCACCGTACTCTCCTCGTTCTTTTCATCTCCCCCTCCTTTTATTTTTCATTTTGTCCATAATTTTTTCTTCTTCACCATCTCCTTCTCTTCTTCAGTCCGCCGTCTGTTTTCTTCAGTTTATCTCCCATTCTTCTTTTCTTCATTATCCTAATCTTCGTCACCTCCTCTTTCTGTTCGTCACCATCCCTTCTCTTGTTTCTCGACGCCCCTCGCCCTGTTCTTCTTCACCCCTTCCCCCTTTTCTTTCTCCCAGCTTCATTGTTAATTTTTCCCTATTTTACAAACCTTCAAATCTCTTTCTTTTATCCCCCCCCCCCCCCTACTTCTTCATCGCTTTCATCTTCAACCACATTCAGTGCCTTTAGATCTAGTTACAGCCCTTAGTCTTGATAGTGTGCCCTCCCCTGGTCTGCCATGTATTTAATCAGCGCGCACTGCCTGTATCTGTCAGGATAGCAACACCGATTGTTGCTGCATCTTCTCGTTCCTCTACATTTCTTAAAGCGGCAGTGTGTTTGCCGACTCCCAAAAAACAAACGACAGGAAGTCGAGTCATGCTTGGAAGGTGAGCTGATTTTCCCCAGAGAACATCGCCGGTCCAGGAATCTGATCTGCACGACCCTTGGAGATAAGGAAAGACGCTTCACAAAACAGTGATAAGAGATGACTGGAGACGTTTGCTTCATCTGCTGGGAGCTAAATCTCTCGTGTGTGGCACACACTGACAAGTGTAATGGGTTTCCGTGATTCTCACAGGCATCGCAAATTCTACCTTCGTTTCAGCTCGAGGAAGGAATCTGATGCATATGGTGTCAAGGCTTGATAGAATGCAGACAAAACAAAAACCAGAGATAAACAAGTATACACTATTTTATCGTGATAAATATGTTCCTTATCATTGATCTGTACGCCGAGAAGACGTTGGAAATGGAATAGAAATAAGAGGGCGCTCTAGACAATAGAAATCTGCCATGAAAGCTACGAGCATTTCAGGGTGTTTCTTTGTCTTCTCCTGATAGCTTCAGAAGTCAACGTGAATATATTTAAAGAAATCAAATGATAGAAAAATCATCTAACTGCATCTTGTTCCTCTTGTACCTTGCGGTGAAGAGGTGAAGCATAAACAGCGGGAAAGTGCCCGTTTATGGACTTCATATAAAGAGATTCCCATGGATTCTGTTCTTTCCTCTGTCCATCGTTTATATGAGCGGCCGCTTCTTCTGGTTCCATTTGGTCTGTACATCATTGCTTCTTGTGGTGTACTTTTAGTTGGCAGCCTAGTTACATGGCCGACAGTTTAAATTGCTGTTTTCTAATGAAATCCAGCGCTGCTGGAAATCATTTCTGATTTTCTATCGTCTTAATACACTGAGTATTCTTCTCGGGAATCCGATTTCCTTTGTAAGTTTTCCTTTCCCTGACAGAGAACTCTTGAGGTGATTGAAATAGCATGAGAAATACATTGCCAGATATTGATAGGCACTCACAGAAGTAGAGGACAAAAGTGGAGTTTAGAGATACTGTCACGAGGTGACTGAAGGTTGTCGACCTGAAAAGATCAAAGACCCGAGATCGTCAATCTAAACACGAGCCGAACTCTTTGAATACGGGAACGTAGGTCCCGTGATCCAGGGAAACTAGTCGAGATCAAAGGATAATCATCGATGTCCAGAAAGATCGTTTATATCAAAGGAGACGTGTCGGGATGATTTTGTACGAGGATCAAAAGACGAGAAAGGAGCAGGGGTGACTTGGTGGGGAGGAAAAACCCATGACATCCTACAGGCGAAATTCGATGCTGTATGAGGATCAAGTTTTAAATTCAGTATACAGGTTGGTTTGACACCGGCTGGAGTGTGGATTTATTTCAGTGCCGTATAAGAAATACAAATCACGATGTCCGGTGTCGTTTAAAGACGACAGACATTTGTCCTTGATGTGAATGGGTGGTTTAATTCTAGGACTGGAATAGGTTAAATAAGGTAGTAGTGATGTAGATTAGAACTCGAGCATAGTGAACTTGTGTGTGTAACCACAGTATAGAGTGTCGGCAGCATTAGGCTGAGAGAGTGACTTAGGCTGTGTCGAGTGAGGTGTCATTGCACTCGGTAGGATAAGTACAATGACATGAGAAGATATTCAGCAGGATTGAGATTGAGTGGGGAGATAAATGATAAGTCAATGCTAGGATATTATGGTAGGGGAGTCTACTGGGACTTCTGTGCTTTTCCTTTAGCTTTTCTTTCTTTTACCTTGTCTAGGGTAATGTGCTGAACTACTCTGTCTTATGCCAGAGTGTAGCTCTAGGATGATATAGATGTTACAGTCTGAATATGGCCTTAGGCCTATATCCACACATAATGGGTCTGAGTCGGGTTTTTCTCACCGTGTGTTATTTCTTCGACAGGTTCCCTCCACTTGAAAGTGAAAGTAGTTCTCAATCTGAGAAGAAGAAAATGGCGATACTCTGGTGCAGTGCTAACTGATATCAAGCTTTGAACCCTGTTTAGTAAGAAGGTCAGACTAGTGCTGAGCTAAATTGAACATTCGAAATAAATCACTAGAAGTGAGGTGCTCAATGAAGGTATTCCAAACAACCAGAGAATTATGATCAGTAATATTTACTCTAAGCAATAGAGCAAGTAAAAGACTATCACTAACATTTTCCTTGATTACATGAACAGTTCGTTGAGAGACAAACCGCAGTGTACAGGGATATATTGTTGGACCGGTGGTTATATTCTTCAATCCATGGACTATATTACAGACCGGTATATCGTCTGTGCCGAACTAAATGACATTAAGTAACTCAATCACGCAGTGGTGATCAGACTTTCAAACGTTCACGGATATACTGGAAGTCCACAATCGGGCCAGCCTCATTAATAATCAGTGACCCAGTCAGCCATATTTTGGAAATTAATTTGAAAGGGATTGTGGTCCAAAGAGGGTAAAGATTGTTGACATCTGTATAGTGTTTATACACAAATTTAAATAGTGTCACTAAACAAACATGTCTCTGCTGTGCACATGTCGGATTTCAACGGAAATACTTAGCTGTCATGTGACCAACTGGTAGCCGAGGTAGCGCAGTGAGCACGTTTAGTTTTCCGTCCGATGGTCGTGCGTTCTACGTCCATCTAGGCGGGTTGTTTCATTGACCTGGGTTCCCATGGCGACCCATCCTCCATGTCCTCGGAAGTAAAGGAGATCGGTGTGATATTGTCCATGTTATACATTAAGTGCCGATTTGTCTACACAATCAAGGGGTTCGCACATTATACCCAGTACACATCGCGATGTGTACAAATGACCTTTACTTGTTGTACCAATTCCACACTGGATTTCTACTTTAATCAGTGTATTATATCTGTAGCGTGTTGAACAAGTGCATGTTCGGAACGATGGCAGCCGGATGTTGCTGAATTCACTGGTTTACCTTTTCGGTTCATGAGTGCATTTTCTCAAGAGACTCCGGGAGTCGTCGTGGAGCACTTTGGGATAAAACCCGGGTCAATAAAGTCTTTCTGATGACTGCCGCTTCCATCGACGATGAACTGTATTTTCCGTGAAGGACTTTTGTGTTGGCAATTTATGATGGCGGAATTATGCAGTGTACCTGTGCGGGCTGTTGATTTGCGGAGACTCCTGTCTTTTCCACTTTTCACATTGGACAGTCGGGAGCATTTTGTGTGATATTCACTGGCACAGGAACGGAGCATAATGGGGACGACCCGTTGTCGTGAAGTTGGAACCACTACTAACTAACTAACTAAACTAACTAACTAACTAACTAACTAACTAACTAACTAACTAACTAAGAAGTGGTATCTGAGTATATTGTGTCTTATGCAGTCTGCAGGTTGATACTTGTTCACTTCTGCGAAGATGGTCATGTTCATCAAATATTTGGCGTCTGGATGCCCTGATCTCCACTAGATTGTGTAGCTGCCTCTAATAAGCTCTTTGGTGGCATCCTATGCTATGATTATATTGGGCTGAGGTGGTTTTCTGTCTTCCTTTACCGATTCTTCAGCCTCTCAAAACACGGGTAGTTTACAACTAGATGGGAACCATTGCGCCACAACCAGTTTGTATTTTTGACACTGCTCGTGCTTCGATGTTGTTGATCTTAGATTTTCTAGTCTGCGCTGTGTTTGCACTTGAATATTGAGACCATCGACATAAATATGTCTATAATTCAAGGAGTGTTTTTGTTTTTATTCTTGTCAACATTTCCGCTGTATTTGTCAAGGCCTGTACCTCTGAGATATTACATAGATTCTGTTCTGATTTGTATGGTAGTGAATCATGGCACGTGAATGAACAAATTAGGAAGAGCTAAAAAGCAACGGAGATGTGGTTCTTGAGAAAAATGTTGCAAATACCTTGGACTGACTGAGTAACTAATAATGATTGCTTGGATGATGGTAATGAAACTAGAACGTTATATATATATATATATATATATATATTATATATATATATATATATAATATATATATAATATATAATATATATATATATATATATATATATATATAGAGAGAGAGAGAGAGAGAGCTGGAGAAACTCAGCTCAGTGCACTAACTCCGTAGCACCGGCGAGGATCCTGAAAATATTTTGGGGATAGATTTTTAACTCGAAAGTTTGACAGGGCAGCACCGTTAGGCTACTCTTGTTCGATTTCCAACTGCCAAGGGATGTTTTTCGTGCGCAGCAATACACACGGGCGTCCGATCTCACTACCCAGAGACCAGGGGAAATTTATTACTAGAAGTCCTCGAGAAAAAAATCCCTGCATAACCGGGGCATGAACCCGGGACCTCCAGCACTCGAGGCGGACACCACACCTCGAGACCACGTAGCTCCCGTGTTTAGCACTGAATGAGTTAAGAATGTTCATATTGCGACTGACTAATTTCTTTGCACCGTTGTTAGATTCAAGAGACACCCACCATTTCATTTTCTACTGCGTGTTTTGCTGATCCATCTGTATGTAAACAAGACTGAATACTTTGTGGCTAATGTTTCCCTAGCTTCAGCATTGTAACCTGACGACCCCGAATGACGACAGTTCCTCGCAGAAAGAGCTATTGTATTTTGATGCAGGAACCGACTAGACCTGCTAAAAGAGTTCATCACTTGTCATGTCTTACAGTCTTCTGAACCCACAATTATCGGATATGGACGGTGCTATAGGGTTGAGCGAGGATTATCCTTGGGTCCTGGTGGAGCTCCGTGGCGAAGTAACTGTCTCCGACATCTGGGATATGACATAACCCAACTTAGGTGGGCTATATCGTTGGTAGTAATATTATTAGTAGACATGACCGGTTTATTGGACTGGGCCATTGCTATATCACAGCGTGTTCAACTTGGCCGAGTACTTTGGCACGATGTCCTCATGCTGGCAGGGTCCTCTATTAAGATGTTATCAGTCAGAACCCAGACAGTTGCATTAGGACATGCCTCCTCGCACTGTCCGGTTTAATTCATAGTTGGTCGTTGAATAGATTAGGTATTGGTGTACGTGGACTATGCCACCAAATTATATTATCATTTAGCACCATGGAACATCTACGAATCCATTCACAGCATAAGACCGGTGTGGTTAATTTATATAATTTCACTTTTACGCATTTAAACAAGTTCACATCATCACGAAGTATGCTGCTGAAAATACTCAGTATTCTCACTCTTGCATTTAAACAAATACGATTACACTCAAACTACAGGATGAATACTGCCATGGCTCTTATTACGTTTCCTACCGGTCCAACTCGGACCTCGGTCAAATCCTGATTAACACTTCGAGAGACCCCCATCTCCTCGTCAACATGTCGCTTGCTTTTTCCCTGCGAAGCGTGAATCTATGAAATGAGTCTTCTTCCAAGCTAAGATGCGTGGAGCTCAGCACTCAGCACTCCATCCCGTTCTACGGGAAAAATCTACCCAAAGTATTTCGGGATCCTCGCCGATGCAACGGAGTTCGTGCATTGACCTGTGTTTCTCAAGATTCAGATTTGAGTTAGGAGGATTAAACCGCGATGTTGATCCAACGACTAAACTAAACTAAACTAAACTCCATCCCGTTAATTTGGGATACACTGGGAATGACAAACTTTCTCTGACATTTGGTATAGATTAGGAATGACTGTGATATACTTTATTTTCACAAACGTAACATGCTGTAATTTCCCGTCGACAATTAAAGCCTGAACACGACAACAGGATTGTTTTTTCCACAATTGTACGATCCAAGATTTAATATACCCATTGGCAATTAACAACGTGAACCGGAAAAGGCACCGTATAAATAGCAGTGAACAACCGGAACACAGTCTGTTTTTCACCAACTCACACACACACACGAGGCAGGAAGATCAGATGCAGATGCTGGAGTGAGTGTACACTCCCAAACAAATAGTAAAATAAAACATAGTTTGATTACTAAGAGGAGGAAAGCCTCAGCCAACAAAGACATCGCAATCAGACTCTGAAACCAGTCGCCGAAGTATGTGGAAGTCATTCTGATAAATAAGGTAAACACCCACATTTAATTTATTTTAAATTTTAGATAAGTTGATGAGTCCTTTTTTCCCAGAAGAGGAGTTGGTAAGTCGATTTGTTTGAACATGTGTGGGTGAGTTCTTGAGAAGTAAATTTAACTGTTATAGTTTATAGATAAACTGTCCATTGAAGAATACCCATAATGAGATTTATTTTCTCCCAAAGTAACAGCTGATTTAATGTATAAGCATTAGTCCAATCTATACATTTAATTTCTTATGCAGCCCAATCTACAATGATTTAGAATGGTGAGTTCTTAAGAAATCAATCTAGTAGAAACCAAATAATATTATACTCAGTTATCATAGTCATAAGATAAACTGTAAATTAGGAGAAAACAACAGTGTTTTATTTCCTCCCAGCTGAACAACTTAGTTAATGTATAAAACATTACACACATGTTATACATTTTATTTCTTAAGCATGAAACTCATTCTACAATGAATTAGAGTGGTACCTTAAGACTTAAGAAAACTCAGAATTCTTAGTGCAGTGGTAAGGACATAAAGTACATGTGCCCACTGGTAAGATTTAAAACTAGTTTACATGTGCCAGCACTGATAGAGAAATTAGTGTAATGTGTATAATCAAGTAGATTTGAGCACATTAGTCAGTAGATTTACTTTTTGACATGAGCACATGGACAAACAAAGTTTCTTATAATTCATGAACACATGAGAACCAAATAGATTCTACAGGGATCATAATTTTGTGTCTTGAGTTAAAGCAACCAATTAGTGAGGCAAATGTATTTCAATGTTGTAAACATGTGGAATCAAAATGTGTGCCACACAATAATACTTAGTAAACCGGCATGTTAGAATGGTTAAGATTCATAATGCCTGAAGTGTGGACTGAGTATATCACATAAATCTATGATAATAGGTGGGGACCCATGTGCATTTTATTATTGCTACACGTGAGGAAGTATCCTTTGAGAATCTCATAATTATGTCTAATATCACATAAAACTGTCATTGCTGAGAACATGTCTGTGAAAATCCATGTGTGATTTCATTATTGTTAAACAGATGTGAATGTATCATTTAATAAAACCCATCATTATGAATGACTATTTATCATTCAGGAAATATTATAATTTCTGATGAAGAATGAGGTTCTAAGGTAATGTAATTGTGATTAAATCTGTGAATTATCATGTGTAAAGCACAGGACATATACTAATTTTCATTCCTACAGATATGATGTGTCTGGTGAATAATTGTGAAATGAGAGATTTCATTGTGATATCAGTGATGTTAAACATTTTATGTTGTCATTGGGAAATCACATAAGTATAATTACCCACTTTACATGCCAGTATGAAGTATGTGTGATGAATGATTCCTTTATGATCACCCATACCAATATGAATGTGTCTATAGACTGAGTGAAATGATCATCCATACATATGCATGATGTCTGAGATGAGTGAATGGACCCCACATGCACAGATGGATATGTTGACTGATGCTATGAGAAGTTTGGGTGAGTGAGTGAAGTTACAGGCTGAGAGAGAGGGAGTATAGGCCAACAGTCAATTTCAGGATAGCCGGCAACTTTGATGTGTAATGCCATAACTATCACCAGAAACTGGTTCGGCGTAACCCATACACTAAATAATAATGTAGTACACTCCGGCGCATAACAACACTTTGTATAAAATATCATTCATGCTATAATCATCTAGTTTTGTGCGCTAAGCACGACACAGCCAATATCATACATTACGCATACTACCAGCATCTGTGTTTGTAACTTAAGCAAAATCCCACTTTGTATTCATGTCACTCCTGTTACCACATATGATGACTGTAATGTAATGATAATGATGTAATAATGATTATGATGATAATGTTAAAATGATGTAATGATTTCTAATATCATAAGCATGATAATAATGATAATGATGTAATAATGATTATGCTGATAATGTTAGAACGATGTAATGATTTCTAATATCATAGCATGATAATAATGATAATAATTGTAATTACAATGATATAAGTAAACCATGATGATGGTAATGATAGTAATGTAATCATGATGATGATGTAATGATTATAAAACCATGATGTTGATGATGATGATAATAACTATTACATCCATGAGAAGGGAAGAAGGACTTCTCACTTGAAGCATTTAATGAAGAAGAATGCACTTGAATACTATACAATAATAATACCATAATGTACTTATTTTGTTTATAAGCAAATATTCATTAAAATGGGAACTGATTTTTAAAAGACCTTAATGTATGAGACCCTTTTTCTTGAATATAAAAAGATGAAGAAGAGAATTAACTAGGATACAGAATGGGATAGGAACATAGTTGTCAATTCCAAATCAATCAAGGTATGACTTAACCGGTAGACCTGAGGACAGGCATAGGTGAAGATGAAACTGCACATCTGCTAGTCTAAAACCTTGAACACCATATAATGGAAGATGGAATGGAGAGCAACCCATTATGTTGTGGATAACTACTTGAGAGCACCAAGACTCTTTACCTTCCACTGTTTATTTTCCTAGGATCACAATTCTTTTAGGTATTTTCTTTGTGATGTTCTTGAGAAAAATATAGAACATTTCAGTTCTGATGTTCACATTGCTGATATTTTTAGACTTATGATGGATGCTAAAATTTCAGGTAGTGGTCATTATCCAGACCTGATTTTGTGAATGCAGCACTTTGGGAAAGTAGTTGTAGCAGCTTGACTGAATGCAGTAGCCACTTAACTGAGTGAGGCAGCTGAGATAGTGAAGCCAAATACTATTCCACAGCAACTTCCTGGCAATTTTCACTACCTTTCCAGGACAGGTATTAAATATCCTTTTCCTAAACATAGTGTCGAAGAAACACGGTGAGCCAAAAGATTAAATAAAACCGGGGAAAAAAATAAAAGAACTCTCCAGAATATTCTGGGAAACCAACCAGGGTGTACCCAGTTTCTTTCCACAGATTAGACCAGCAGAAGAGGCCCAATATTTATAATTAATAACGGATGCAACTCTGAGGACCATGTATGATACAGTGGTACAGCCAGGAGATAGCTAATTAGTTAGAGACGAATATGCCAATAATCTTGTAATTGAACTGTAATGATTGTTGTATGCTATTATATGTATAAGCTACCACTCCATGTATATGTATATTAAATGATGAAAATTACGGGTTATTTTCTCTTTTGAGAGTTCTTTTGTCATAGTAAAATTGTTGTAAGCAATTACCCTAGATTAATTATTTAGTTGGTAGAGGAGAGGCAAGGAACCATTCCTAAGGACATTTGGGATACTCAGTAAAAATTTCATTTTTTCCTTGAGGTGTTCCTTGGTTCCCCAAAACTATATTTAATGGTCTCAAATCACTGAGCCAGTAACAGCTAAATTAATTTTAACGGGCAGGATCACATTGAGAAAGAGGAACTCTGGATCCTTTATTTCTTTGGGGTTGAGCCATCAACTATTTATCCGACAATGACAAACCCTTCTTTGACATCTGAAAAAAAACTAGGGATGACAAACGTTCTCTGATATCTGGAATAGATTAGGAATGACAAACCCTCCTTTGACATCTGAAATAAACTAGGAATGGCAAACGTTCTCTGGCATCTGGGATACACTGAGAATGACAAACTTTCTATGATATCTGGGATAGACTAGGAATCACACATTTTCTCTGACATCTGAAATTAACTAGAAATGACAAACTTTCTCCGACATTTAGGATAGACTGGGACTGATAAACATTCTCGTAAATCTGGGATAACTGGGAATGGCTAACTTTCTCTTACATCTGGGATAAACTGGGAATGACAAACTTTCCCCGACCTACAGGGTAGACTAGTATTGGCAAACTTTCTCTGACATCTGGAATAAACTGGGAATGGCAAACTTTCCCCAACCTATAAGATAGACTAGGAATCGCTAACTTTCTCTGCCATCTGGGATAAACTCGGAATGTCAAACTTTCTCTGACATTTAGGATAGACTAGCAATGGCAAACTTTCTCTGACATTTAGGATAGACTGGTAATGGAAAGCTTTCTCTGATATCTGAGATAAACTGGGAATGGCAAACTCTCTCTGACACTTAGGATAGACTGGTAACTCTGGCATCTGGGATAAACTGGGACTGGCAACTTTTCTCTGACATCTAGGGTAACCGAGGAATGGCAATAAGTCTCTGACGTGTAGGGTAAAAAAAAGGGAATGACAAAACAATCTCTGACTTTTATAGTAGAAGAGGAGTAACAAACTTTCCAAGACAACTAGATTAAAAGAGGAATGTCCCACTTTACCTGACATCTAGTTTAAAAAAAAAAAGAATAACAAAGGAATATTTTAAAACAGAAAGAACTGCGGACTTGGCAAGTTTAAAGCTGCGGTATTATTGCCTTTTCGTTCTTGATTCTGTTCCCTTCTCCTCTTCTCTCGTTAATAAACTGGATTCCGAGATATTCTTCTGGGCGAAAGCCGGGCCGTAATGAGGTGATCGGATTAAGGTACGGTTCACTGGCTCTCCGGTTTATTGAGTATCATTGATTTTGCCCTGTGTCTCGTGGAGAAAGCTTCTACTGGATCGTTGCACGCGGGTTGACCTTCTTACGCTTAATTATGGTTTATCGATAAGTGGATAGAGAATGAGACCTGGACTTGATGAGGTGTGCTGTGGTTGGAATAAATAGACTTACAGAATGAAGAGCAGATAGAGAATCTGGCCTATGTTGGTAAAGTAGGAAGGTAGAGCGGTTGATGAGCAATAGTTTTTTTTCTTGATCATGCGTCTTCGGAGGTGATTCAGTCAAATGAAATAATTAATGAAAACAGTTAGATATGTGTGGCTGATGCGTAAAAGTGAGAGATAATAAAGACAGACACCGTGTAACAACGAGCTCGAATCCGGCAAATGGGAATCACAGGACAAAAAAAACAACGATAACGGCTGCAGAATGATGTAACAATACACAAGGAAAACAGGTATGTGTGATTGCTGCGAAAAAGTCTGTGTTGATATCTCTCACTTTTTAGCAGGAGTAGCGCAAGCCTAAAGCCGGCTTCCTGGCCTAGAGGTTAGCGACATTTCTGCATAATATCGTATACTCTCTTAAGTAACGTGACGACGGTGAGAATCAGCAGTGGTTCGAATCGCGTCGGTAAATTACGGGGTATGTGAGCCGGCCGCTCAGAAAGCAATGGCAAACTACTGAGCGTAATCTTGCCAAGAAATCAACAGTCAGCTGAAAGATGCTGATGTTGACAGTAATGTCCTGTAAAGGATATGCAAACATTTTTGTTTAATTTAGCGCATGCCTAAATGTTTTCGTTGTTAATTGTTATATTCTTCTTCTGCCGTTACTTCTCTTGTGTAAGGAAATAGTTACCTGAAATGTTCTGAATAAGAATTAAGGTGCTTGATGTGATGGTAACCACATCAGCCATCTAATGTCGTTTGGTGACAAAACATGGGCGCTGTCAAAGACTTAGGAGAGAGCTCAAAGCTAAGGAGAGCTAAATAGAGCTTAGGAAAAGGGGCAAGTAACATAATAGTTTAGGAGACCAGACAGAAGAGACACGAACGCTATAAATAGCTATAACGGGACACACTCGTGTCAACAAGGAGGGCAACGAGTGTACATGAGCTGGGGTTACCCAAGAGATTGGGAAACCCTCAGCACGAGGAGTAACCAAGGAATTATGGTTACTACAAGCAAGTGACCATTATTGTGGGCGTGGGTTCAGATCCCACTTCTGATACCAAATGGTATCCTGCCTGTCAGCAACTCACTTGCGACAGGCATACAAGGATTCCCTACTTTTGCACTACACGAAAGTGACAACTCGTGTTGTTTGCAAAAGGATACATTTTATTCAGAGCTGATCGTACATTAGCTCCACGAGCGGAATACCACATCGGTATTAAACATCATAGTATGTTATGAAGATGGAATGAGGAGATGATATTAATAATATAATTACTGAAGCTAAGCTGAAGTCCTAACTATTATACTGTCCTTAACAACAACAAAGTATCCCCAGCGGATATACGTCTGATCCCTACGCCGTCCAGTCTCTGTCTGAATCCGCTGTCCGTGGCGTGTTCAGCCACGAGCAATTAGCTCAGCGTGCATCTGCTGGTTTCCGTGTTTGGAGTTCCAGCACGCTGGTTACTTGCTTGTAGTAACCATAATTCCTTGGTTACTCCTCGTGCTGAGGGTTTCCCAGTCTCTTGGGTAACCCCAGCTCGTGTACACTCGTTGCCCTCCTTGTTGACACGAGTGTGTCCCGTTATAGCTGTTTATAGCGTTCGTGTCTCTTCTGTCTGGTCTCCTAAACTATTATGTTACTTGCCCCTTTTCCTAAGCTCTATTTAGCTCTCCTTAGCTTTGAGCTCTCTCCTAAGTCTTTGACAGGCGCAGAGCCATTTGCTTCGATGGCATGGGGAAGAGGGTTGTTTCTTTTCATGGTATAACTGGGGGTTGGGTCGGGGCGGGGGTCCTTTCTGTTCATTGTACGACATTTCTCAGACAATACACATTGTGGAGGTTGGTGTTCAGGTCGTTCGAGCTATTAGAAGTTTAACGGGGAGTGTAGGCGAGGTGATCGACTTCATTGCACCTGGTTGTACCCAACATGGTTCGGTCTCTTTCCGTGATATATTGTATTTTCACAAACTGGAAAGGAAAAGATGAAGTAGAGAACAAAACTAGGTACAGAAGAGAATGGTCAACATAATTGTCAATTTCCAAATCACTCAAGGTATTACTTAAACTATAGACCTGAGGACAGGCTTAGGTGAAGATGAAATCTGCACATCTGCTAGTTTAAACCTTGAACACCTGATAGTGGAAGATTGGAGTGAGAGCAAACAATTATGTTGCTGATAACTAATTGAGAACACCAAGACTATCTTTCTTCTATGTTTATTTTCTCTAAGAACAAGATTCATTTTATTGTTTTCACTTGTTGTGTTCTTATGCTTTTACATTTCATTTCTAATGTCATATTTATGATATCATTAGAATTATGTGATGCTAAAATTTCAGTTAGTGGTCATTATCCAGACTTGACTTTGTGAATGCAGCACTTAGTGAAAGTAGTTGTAGCAGCTTGACTGAATGCAGTAGCCACTTAACTGAGTGAGGCAGCTGAGATAGTGAAGCCAAATACTATTCCACAGCAACTTCCTGCCAATTTTCACCACCCTTCCAGTACAGGTATCACATATCCTTTTATCCAGGTATAGGTGAAGAACACCAGTGAGCCAATACTAATATAATAAATCACCGGTGAAAACAATAAAGAACACTCAAGAATATTCTACACTGACTGCTACCGAGATCCAATAACTGGATGGTAAACCTACCAGGGTGTACCCAGTTTCTTTCCACAGATTAGGCCAGCAGAAGAGGCCCAATATTTATCACTAAGAACGGGGGCAACTCTGAGGACCATGTACGATACCGTGGCACAGCCAGGAGATAGCTAATTAGTTAGAGACGAATATGCTCATGATCTTGTAATAGTACTGTATTGATTGTTGTATGCTATTATATGTATAAGCTACAAATCCATGTATATGTATATTAAATGATGAAAATTACGGGTTATTTTCTCTTTTGAGAGTTCTCTTGTCATATTACCCTAGATTAATTATTTAGTTGGTAGAGGAGAGGCAAGGAACCATCCTTAAGTACATTTGGGATACTTAGTAAAAATTTCATTCTTTTTCCTTGAGGTATTCTTTGGTTCTCCAAAACTCTATTTAATGGTCTCAAATCATTGAGCCAGTGACAGCTAAATTAATTGTAACGGGCAGGATCACATTGAGAAAGAGGAACTCTGGATCCTTGATCTCTTTGGGGTTGAGCCATCAACTATTTATCCGACAGCGGCATAATGAAAGCGTGCACAAAGCACGAACTCCGTAGCTCCGGTTACGACCCCCAGGAATCTCCGAGAAAATTGCACTCGTGTACCGCATGAGGGGGTCCGGAATCGAACACACAATCTTCGGAGCGCAAGGCACGCGGCTTGACCACTTTGTCACGGAGACGCTGCTAATATAGCGTGTATTTGTAATGACTGTGCAGTGATTGAAAATATTGCCGGTCCAAGTTTTGTATTTACCTATTATGTTGCATGAATTTTACAGAGGGTGAATACAAAACTTGGACCGCCAATATTTTCAAACACTGTACAGTCGTTAAAAATGCACCCTATAGTAGTGCTTGCATCTATCGGAATGAGGTTGCTAAAGATAGAGGCTTTCTGCCTACCCCTGGATCGAAGTACAGTCTCCACGGGTTATTGCATAGCTCTACACTCACATCTGGGTGTATACAGTTCATACGGACTAGCTGTGACAAGCCTATGCTGGCTGTGTTTCTTCCGTTGAGTTTTGAAGATATCTCATTGTCAACAGATTACACCCTTTAAGACAGGCAGAAGGTGGTTATGGCTGGACGCCTTTAAGTCATAGCGAGGATTCTGTCTGTGAGTGCGTCTGGTCCAAGTAACAAATATGACAGTGTACAACGGCAACGACAACAGCAAGATAACAGCGACAACATGTTCCAAACAAAAGTTGAGAGGGAATTTGAATGAAATTGAATTCTCTGGAATAGTACTGTCGTAGAACTTTGACTTAATTACGTGTCTACATACTTCTCTTCTCCGTTCCTCCTTCGAGCGGCGCGCATAACACCAAGTTATGCACCGCACTGATCTGTGTGTCCACCTCTGGCATACATTTATGTAAGGTTTTATTCCTCTAGACCAGTGGTTCTCAACCTTTTATGGCACAAGCACGCCTTCACCATTTGTTCACAATGTCATTCCCCACTTTCGTATTTTCTCCTTATAAATCTCTCTCTCTCTCTCTCTCTCTCTCTCTCTCTCTCTCTCTCTCTCTCTCTCTCTCTCTCTCTCTCTCTCTCTCTCTCTCTCTCTCTCTCTCTCTCTCTCTCTCTCTCTCACTCACCCATTTTACACAGTTTACATAAAAATGGAAGCTAAATTTAATAACGCATACGAGAGCAAGTCTAGACGTCTACATAAAACATGATTTGCTGGTCTACTGTCATTTACTGTGATTTACTGCCAATATAGTACCATGCGGTGTATGGCAGAAGGTTCTTTGAGCCTGAGAAATTAAGGCCGCCTGGCGGGTGGAGTCGCCGCGAACTGTGCAGGTTAGGATTTTCTTTTTGCCCCCGACAAAAAAAAATCCCACACCTTACCGAGGGATCGAACCCGGGTCTCCCGAATGAGAGTTCAGAGTTCTAGTCAGTCGGCCTACTTACGTTATGAAACGAATTTCAGAAGGGTGAGAAGTACAGAACCGTAAAGCATGGAGGGAAAACCAATATCAAGCAATCGGTTCTTGTGTTAACGCGATCTTGAAATAATCTCCCACCGGTTGAGAATCACTGCTCTAGACAGATTCCATTTCAGGCAGTGGGTCTATTATCTAAACGTGGGTAGTTATTTTTTATTACTTTTTTTTCTTAACAATTTTGTTAGCGATCTTACGGCCTCCATCAGCAGTGGAGTGTTCAACACGGACAGCTTGCAGACAGCACGTCCTTCCCTTTTTAGCCTTCATCCGAGAAGACGTGACACATGATTTCACTACCCAAGAGATCAGGGGAACGTGTGATGTCATTAGATACCAACAGTTCTTGGAAAACATCCCAGCCCTATACAGATATTGGACCGTCTACATTGTGAGTCCACATACATCGTGTTTAGTGCAGAAAAACAGATAGATAATCACTGCTTGGACAGAATGGTGCTGCAGGGACTGACCTGAGGGTCTGGTCGAGACTTAGGACTCCGAGAAAGGGCCAGACGGATACATAGTCAGACCGCTACTGGTAACATTAGTATTGGGTCTCTTCTCTGGCTGTTGCAGATGAGAACGGAGCAGGTTGAGTTAAGAGTTTAGTTGAGTCAAGAATCGACATCACAGCACACCGGAGAATGTCCCGTTTTCTGTGATGTCGGTTCTAGACTCATTGACTCAACTCAACTTATCTCAACCCAACTCAACACATACATTGTCACTGTATTATGAAGTGAGCTTGTCTAAATTTGATGAAATAGACATTCTCTGGTAGAGGCGACATAAAAGTAGCAGTATATACAGATGTTTACATGAAATACAACAATAACGAAAAATCAAATTATAACTGGAGCAAGAGGACGAATGATGGAGGCCAACATCCTTATCTCAACTTTCACATTCCATTAACTCTTCTTGCCAAAGGTTGAAACGAAAAAATGAACTTCCTGGCGTGCCCGAAAATATTGCTTATCTTTTTATATGAACAGTGATAAAAAAATAACGACATTCTTGGAGATGGAGTATCGTGCCGGGAAAATCATTGCGGGATTCGTCAAAGAGAAATTTCCAATAGCGCGTGTCTTTGTCATTATTCGTTGCAAAAAAAAAAAAAAAAACCCACACTAACAGAGATAGCGGTACTGTGAATACAAATACTTTTATCGAAGCGGGGCATTCTGGGGATCTCAAGTGTATTCATCATTATCAAGTGCCTTGATGTCTGGCGTTGGCGATCATGCTTCTTCACATCTTGCGATCTCCAAAGACGAGTATCAATTTGTGAGCTGACTCCCTTCCATGCGATGACACAAAGTTGCCAAGAATTTTCTCTCATTGTCTTTCTTTATCTCTTTTTCCACAAATCTTTCCATTTGAAACAATATGTTCTAGTTTTTAATCTTCTCATAATGTGGTTACAAATGATAATTCCTTCCTTCGAAAGTTTATGAAAAATTGGCTGTCTATCTTAGCCTCTTTCAACACATACAAAATTAGACATTTTAGCTGTCCCTGGAAATTTAAGCATTCTTCGATAAAACCTGATCTATGAAGCTGCTAGGACTTCTTGTTATATTTGTTGTAGTTTCTGGTATACTACAGCTTTTTGTTTTGTTTTTATCTTGGAACTGGTTCTATGTAACGTGCAATAATTTTGTTTTCACGTATTTTTTCACTAACGGATTTATTAGACGACCCGTTCCATTCATCCATCCCTCGATATAGTATCCTGTTTCTTCTTGTTCTACTTCAGGTAACTGGTCTGAGCAGGCAATGGCGATCAAGACTCGCCACTTCTCCTTGTTATTTGATATTCTAATGAAGTTGGCGTTGTTTATGTTATTATTTGTTGCCCAGCTGTTTAACATACATTTTTCTCTGTCTCTCACTGCCTCATTTGTTCAGAATGTTTCCATCAAAAGCTAACTTGGAAATAACTGACTCTTTCGGTGTAACTGTATATGGGATTGTTTGCTTTTGTTTTTGGGACACGTTATGAGAAGATATAAACTGGAGAACTTGGTACTACTGGCAAGATTGAGGGGAAAAGAAAAAAGGGAAGGCAGAGAGGTAAATATCTGAATGGCTTGGCCACGTGGTATAGTCGAGACAGGGACACAGAGCTGATCCACGACTCTAGTGATCGTATGAGAAGGCGAGACATGACCGTCGACGCCATGTGCATGGCACATGATGATGATGGTGATAATGTATATGGAAATCATTTAATCTTTCACTGCAACAATATATGGAAATCACTCTCTTTTTCACTGTAACAATATATGGAAATAGTTCACTCTTTCACTGTAACAATATATGGAAATAACTCACTCTTTCACTGTAATAAACTGTGGAAATAACTGGCTCTTTCGCTGTAACAATATTATGGAAATAACTGACTCTTTAACAATAACAATATACGAAAATAACTGACCCTTCTGTTGTAACTGTATATGTAAATAAGTGAGTCTTTCACTGTAATTGTATATGGAAATAACTTCAACTTGCTCTATAACGGTGTATGCAACCTCAAATAGAGAGAAAGATAGAGTGAGAGAAAGAGAGAGGGAGAGAGAGAGACAGAGAGATAGAGAGAGAGAGAGAGGGAGAGAGAGAGAGAGAGAGAGAGAGAGAGAGAGAGGAGACGGAAGCAAACATGAAAACAATCCCTAGCCTTCTAAGAGTGAATGTATTCTTTATTCACTTGACCCTGCTGTTATGCCGCTTCTTCCTTATCTTGTGGTTGCATACTGCCTCAGCCTGATAATGACATAACTTATTATGATGTGACATTCAAAATGACAGTTCTCAAACGGTATATATATTCAACACGGTTATATGGCACAGAAACCTGGACAATCAATAAGCAATTAACATGTCCAATTGAGACACTTGGAATGTGGATATACAGACGAATAGATTATATAGCATGGAAACATAAATAAATATAGAGATGGTTATTAAAATAGAGCTGATGAAAGACAGCAAGTGAGATCAATGAAATACTTCGGCACATTAAAAAGACATAGCACTCTTGTACAAACCAGACTGAAGGGAGGGGTTGAAGACAGGCGAGCATGTGGCAGACAGTGATAACAGTGGAAAGATATGAAGAGATAGACGAACTGCAGACTGTCAGATCGCACAGCCTGGACGAGAGACCGAGAGCCTAGGAGATCCGTTGCGGTCAACCTCCATTGTGGAGATGGCGTTTGATTGATGATGATGATGATGAGGCCATCTGATTTATAAGAAGTAGCTACGGGTGGACTTGTTTCGGTGCTAGCAGGCCAGTAGAAAGGTGAACCACGTGACCAACTCCACAAAATAAACAAGTAGCAAGGTTAGGACTCAGACATAATAGCCGGAAACGTCACTTCCCTAGAATACTGAAGATATGAAATAATGAAGATATGAAATACTAAAGATGTGAAATACTGAAGATACGAAATACTGAAGATATGAAATACTGAAGATATGAAATACTGAAGATATGAAATACTGAAGATATGACATACTGAAGATATGAAATAATGAAGATATGACATACTAAGGATATGAAATACTGAAGATTTGAAATACGGAAGATATGAAATACTGAAAATGTGAAATACTGATGAATCTTCTTCTTCTTCTTCTTCTTGTTCTTCTTCTTCTTCTTCGTCTTCTTCTTCTTCTTCTTCTTCTTCTTCTTCTTCTTCTTCTTCTTCTTCTTCTTCTTCTTCTTCTTCTTCTTCTTCTTCTTCTTCTTCTTCTTCTGTGTTTCTCTTTTTAGTGAAGTGTGTTATACCTGGCCATGCCCTATAGAGGTCAGTATGTCCGACTTCGGCATGCTTGTGTGTCAGAGTTGCTTCCTCCAGAGAGATTGCATCCAAGGTAACGGGCTACCCGTAATCTACCCGTGGGTAGGTTCACTTTTTCTATCAATTTTGCCAGGGACGAGTCCTTACAGCCTGTATATATTTAAATATCTAGGAAGTATGATCCCAGAAGGTGCCACAACAGACAGTGAAATCGAAATCAGATGTCAAAAAGCAAATGCGATTATATATCAACTCTCACACATATTGAAGCACACAGCTATACCAATATCCGCAAAACGATAGATAATAAATAGGATATTCGCACCAACCTTATGCTTCCAGTGTCAAACTTGGACATGATCCATATCACACTTTCGCAAAATCAACACCTGCGAGATGAGATTCTTGAGGAGAGCTGCCAACTTATCTATCAGAGACCAAGTGAGAAATAATGTTACCAAACAGACAGTGGGATCAACACCTTCAGCCACATTTATTTAAAGACAGAAGATCAAATGGTTCGGTCATCTCGTTAGAATGCAACACCAGCAACTACCAGCACTGGCCCTACATCAAAGTAGATCTGCTACGAGAGCAAGAGAACGCTCGGGAAGAAAATGGATTGACGACATCAAAGACATTATATATAGTTTAGTTTAGTCGACCGATCTACACCACGGCACAGGGGTGTAACCCATAAGTGCTCCGTTCTCCTCCTAACTCAAGCATGAGTCCTGAGAATCTCAGCTCCGTGCACGAAGTCCGTAGCACCGGCGAGGATCCTGAAATACTTTGGGTAGATTTTCAAGCCGAAATTTTGCCCGGGCAGCGCAGTTAGGCTACTCTTTTTCGATTTCCAACCGCCAATGGATTGTTTAAGTGCGTAACAATACACACGGGCGTCCGATCTCACTACCCAGAGACCAGGGCAAATTTTTTTACTAGAAGTCCACGTGAAAAAAATCCCGGCCCTCACCGGGGCTTGGACCCGGGACCTCCAGCACTTGAGGCGGACACAATATCTCGAGACCACTCATTCCCAGATTACATGAATAGCAAAAGAAATTAAAAAACAAAACATGAAGAAATACAGTATTACTGGAAACAGCATAAATATTATATATAAACTGAAAACAATACACAACCAAAATATTTACGGGAAGTCTCCGTGGCGAAGTAATCAAGCCGTCTGACACGCGCTCTGAAGGTTGTGGGTTAGATTTCGGGCGACGTCTTTCGGTTCAGAGTGCATTTTTCTTGGAGGCTCCTGAAAGACGTCGCTGGGGCTACAGAGTTCGTGCTTTGTACGATGCTTTCGGCAGGCCGACCTGCCGAAAGAGACTGAGCCATATGGGATAAAACCCGGGGCAATGAAGTCGATCCTCTCGATTTTTAAGACTTTTAAAAATTCTATATAGTGTCACTGTCAGCAACCGCTGTCACAGGCATTCTAGGATACTTCTCTCGCACCACACAAAAGACTTGCTAGTCGTACGAGAGGAATTGGTTACACATTTTATTGCCACTGGCTCTTTGCATCACATCAATGTACAACACACAGTCGCTAACAAATCACACAAGAATAAATGCACAGAACTTCCTATCACTAGTCGTTTCCTAACCCTATCGCTAATCTATCTACTCGGCTAACGAAACAAGCATCACTAAGCGATGTTATCACTATGAAGTCAGTGTCCCGTCTGATTCTACTCCGCGTGCTGTTTACACAGTACGCGGAAGGACTTGGGGCGCACTACGGCTTTTGCGTGCGGCCTCATTCAGCACGCTCGAGTAGTGGCCTCTCTTGAGTTACACTCTAGTTTCACGTTGCCGTGATCATGCCGTGACCAGAGTGCTAACTCTCTGGTTGACACCTCCGTGTCTCATGAGAGAACTAATTACTAGTTCCCCTTCCTATCACCTACCCTGCCCTCATGTAGGGGCACTGGGTTACCCCTAATCTACATGAGGTAGACCACTCATTCAGGGTGATCTTCCTCCTCTATACTTGAGTCTTTGACACACACCCTCCCCTCCTGTGTTGCGTTACAAACTTTGACTCATGGTTGTGACGCAAGAGGTTTCTAAAAATTAGTGTATCTAATTTTTTGTCAAAGACTCCTGATAACTTGGCTCTGGGTTTCTCAATAGACCTCTACTGACTATTGTCACAGTGTAGTATCACTTTACTTGGCTACTGCTGATCGCCACAAACTTGTAAGGTTGGCGTGAGCCCTCTTCTCAATCGCAATATTATATAATTAGAGGTTTGTCTGAACCGGTGTCTTATAAGACCTGCCCTCAAATAGTAAATTAACTCACTACCCATACAAAGTTGACTTTCTTAGGGTCAACACATGAATTGCTTCATGTCCCCCATATAATATTAAACAAACCTTGCACAAGCTGTGTGCGACAGGCTTTACCTATCTCGCTTCCGCGTGTAAAGTTATCTTTCACTGTTAAGTTAGTGTTTCGTTGTCTATTGTGTCCCCTGACCCGTAGTTATATCCCTTTGTTCTAAAACGTATGTGCTTTATATATATATGTTTTCCTGGTTGTTTGCGTGTTTGGATCTAACTAATAATATAATTTAACTTCTAACATGTGTGTCTATCTATAAATATGTATGCAAGTTAGTTTTCAAGTGCCATAATTCGGTTAAATGTGGCCACAAACAAGTGTATAACACTAATTCGTGACTACGTTTCCGTCATATGAGACTTAAAATACTTTATCTAAGTTTTAATCTAAACTACACACAAAACATTTGAGACAGCACATTACAACATTGACAACAAACGCTTGACGCAGACAAATAATAAAAAGTCGCGCTGAGCGGCAGAAAAAATCCGCTGGCTGCCCTCACTCTCAATTGTATATTTACCATTTTCTCTCACTTTCACACTTCTGTCACACATCTTTTATTCTCACAATTATTTAAAAACCTTGAAGTGACACTGTACAAGTTTAGCTCAGTTTGAAGAGAGTTGAGCTTCATGACTGTGCGTGACTTACTGCACAAGTCATGTATCTATAAAATATTTACATGGATGAAATAGGGTTGATAGATTATACCCTGATATTATTAAACACTATATTCTATATAAATACTAATACTAATTCTCTAACTATCTATATTCTATTTTGTTGTACAAAATTAATCTAATCCAAGGGAAGTAATCTAACTATCTAAAAAAATAAAATGATATAAAATGAGTTATGTATCTTTATGAAATGGGTAATTTGAAATGTAACAAAAATTCTAAATAGTGTTTTTAATGTTTAAATGAAAAAAAATTATAATGGATATTTTTAATCTACATGGTCTAAATGATGTATGTTCATAAGTATAATCTTTTTATCCTATAAAGTCTAACCTAATTTTAGTCCTAAATGATGAAGTTGTTAAAGTGTTCATAAAGATGGAATGAAATAAAATGAAATTAAATGGATACATGGTGTTGTTCCTATCTTAAGCTTTTTATACTAATCTTTAATTTGCTGTTATTATGTTTAAAGTACTATCCTATTCTAGTTTTATGCTAAGTAAGTGGGTAAATTAATGATTTATCTAAACTACCAAAAAAAAATCTATTCTATTCCTAAATCTATTCTACTCTATATTAAAGTAACTAATCTAACTATAATTTACCACTATATTAAAACCGTTATATTACATATCACAATAAGTATATATACATGATGTCTATTTACCTCAGGTTAGTGGTTGCCATAACGTATAGAAATTGCTTTCATTGGCATAGTTTATATACACACACTTATCCTGGGTATGCTATCTAGACTACACAGTCATACTAGTGTTCTATGGGTATTTTTACACTCGTTGAGTCCGCTGGTGTCGTAGACAAGTATCTTCGTGTCTGTTATTTCACAATGTTCTGACACTGTTCTGATATGAGTAACACAGGTGATTCACCGGAGCACAAATGGAGCATAGTAAGTAACGAGCTGTCTATGTACACATGGTGATTTCCTTGTTCTTGGCGCACAGTTGTCATTCTGCTGTCTACGGACACATGGTAGTTCACTGTTCTTAGCACACAGTTCTGATCCTGATGTCTATGTACACAATAGTAATT
>JACEFZ010000846.1:0-34831 GCA_014155875.1 Cepaea nemoralis
CAAGAAACCAGCTAAACAGAGACCTCAACAACACCGCATGACGAACAGAAAACAGAAGAGGAACCAACAGCAAATTGCACTACTTTTCCGTATGCACCCCCGTGCAATGAACATGGATCTTTACTAATCAGACAAACCAGCCCATATAGGAATTACCATATACGCATGCCGGTCTCCCTGACCTAGGAGTTAGCAACTTTCTCCGTAATCCCGTTTACTCTCGTGAGTGACGTGATGTGCGCGAGAATCAGTGGCGGTTCTAGCCGCGTCGGTAACTTAGGTGTATGTGAGCCGGTCGCTCAGAAAGCAATGGCAAACTACTGAGAGTAATCTTGCCTTGTACATCAACAGCAGTTGACAAAATGCTGATGTTGACTGCAACGTCCTGTAAAGGATATGAAGAAAAAAAACAAAGAAAAAAGCAAAAAAAAAAAAAAACAAACAAAAAAACAAACAAACAAACAAAAAACAGAAACAAAACCCCGCATATTCAAGATAACTCATCGACCATTAGTAATCTGCTCCTGTGCACATATGCTTTATCATCTGTCACGTTCGTTATATTATATTACCTATACAAAGCTATCTCAGAAAGCAATGGCAAACTACTGAGCGTAATCGTGCCAAGAGATCAACATACAGCTGAAAGATGCTGGTGTTGACAGCTATGTCCTGTAAAGGTTATGCAACAAAAAAAAAAAATACAAAGCTATATTTTCTGCAATATCATGCAATTTCGGAATCACTAAAGAAGAAAACTGAGTACTTTGAATATCGTGGACCTACACCGGACAGCTGTACTAAAATGTTGACCTGTCATCCTTTGAGGATGTAAATGATAAGTTCCGGCACTCTTCCGATTGACGGGTCTAAATAGTTCTGCAGTGAATGGGTGTAAACAGTCTCCCTTACAGGGCCTCATTAGGTGATTATTTCCGATTCCGGGGCGATGTGCTAATTACGAAACACAGCCGAATGTTCACGTTGCCAACGTCCGATGTCATTAGACAGGTTCGTTCTTTGCCTCTTGTATACTCCCAACTGAAAAAGTTGTGATGATAATGTGCTGACAAGCTGTGACACTATCGTCAACTACAATAACTATTTTCGGGTAGAGTGTTACAACTGGTTGCTGCTAACAATCCACAGTTGGGAGGATATGATGCTAACAGACAGTCAGTGGTCGTTGAAGTTGACGAGAGCTACTTTTTCCACCGAAAGTACCACCGTGGTCACTTTCGTCGTGGTCAATGGGTAGTTGGCCTGGTTGAACGTGGTAGTGGTCGTTGCTGGTTGGAAGTTGTGGAAAGGCGAGATGCGACAACACTGGAACGCATTATAAGTGATCACGTCTTACCAGGAACGACCATTGTCACCGATGCCTGGCGAGGCTACAACAACGTAGGTCAACTAAACCATGGCATCTACGATCATACAGTTGTTGTTCATGCCAATAACTTTGTTGACCCTGTACACAGTGACATTCACACCCAAACAATTGAAGGGTTGTGGATGCAAGTAAAAAGGAAACAAAGATACCAAGGTGGCACTAGTCGTACAGTGTTTAACACTTATTTAGCAGAATTTCAGTGGCGCCACAGTCACAAAGTACATGTTTTCGGACAATATTTACAACTTTTGTGCCACAATTTCGAGATATAACTTTTGACTATAATTGGACGTTTCTGACTGCTGAGACATTTCTGGAAGTTTATGAATATGATAGGACATTTCTGGAAGCTACCCTGTCATCAGGCTGCTGTGGGTATGATTGAACATTAGCATTGTCAGCAGGCTGCTGTGGGTTTGATTGAACATTCTCTGAAGCATGTTTTTTATTTTTTTTATTTATGCTCGCTTGCTTTGAACTCAAGTGTAGTCCATACACAATATTTCAAGTAGTGCTGAACTGAACTTTGAACTCAAGCGTAGTCCATACACACTATTTCAAGTAATGCTGGAATGAACTTTGCATGTGGATTAGCTTCCCCTATTAACAGTGTCCCTCGCCATCAAGTGAATGCACTCCGACTTCAGAGGTACTTGTAATTTACATCTCCAAGCAAGGACGATAGGTCAGCATTTTGGTCAAACTGCCCGGTGTAGGGGTTGAACCCCTTACCTCGGCATCAGCACACCGGATGTTTAAGAACACGTGTTCTTATCCATTCGGCCATGCTGACCTACAAGTATGGAGTTGAACCCAGGGATCTGAGTCAGAGACCAAATATAACTAGGAAGGTGTACAGGGAAAACATGTGCACAGATACAGGCTTCTGTTTGGTCCAGTCTTCATCGGCGAACAAGAAAACAAGTAGAACTTAAGTCAATCTTAAAAGTAATTTGATGAACACAAAAATTACGAATGGAACTTGTTCTGTTGATCAGATTGTTTTTCTCAGGCCCGAGTTGTTTTCTTGTTTATTGTTTGTTGATGAAGTCTTCGGTGTGATTCTCTTGTCCCCAGTCTATACGACATGGAGATGGAGTTGACTTGTGTGGCAGTGGGATATCAGCAGACTTAACTCGTTGTCACTATACCTCTATAAGACACTCTTGCATTGGTTTTAATACAAAAAGTTTGAGTGTCAGTCAGTCGGAAAGCATTGGCAACCTACTGAACATAAACTTGCCAAGAAATACATACAGCCAAAATTGCTAGGATTTGATTGCGACGTCCTGTAAAGGATATGCAAATAACTATACAGGTCTGTTGCAAAGTGCACTGCCAAGGCGGGAGTCTTCGTGGCGAAGTGGTCAAGCCGTTTAACTCGGGCTCCGAAGGTTGTGGGTTCGATTCTGGGCCGCGTCCTTCGGTTCACGAGTTACATTTTTCGGAGACTCCTGTGGGTCGTCGCTACAGCTACGGAGTTCGTGCTTTGTGCGACGCTTTCCGCGCTGCGGTAAGAGACCGAGCCATATGGGATAAAACCCGGTGCAATGAAGTCGACCCTGTCGACTTTTAAGCGACTTTTTTTTTTAAGGCACAGACCTCACATGGAAAAAGTCGGATGCGGATAAAGGTAAGGCCCTTCTTGCACGCTACATAGAACAGACTGACCAGAAAGACGAGCCCGCCAGACAGAGGACCACAACGACACTCTCTCAGTTGTGCGAGGGGGTCGGGACAGACGAAGAATGGATAATCACAGCTGAGATAATGCGTGCGATGCTCAAGAAATCACCTAACACCGCCCCAGGCCCAGACGGCATCCGATATGGTGACCTACTGGTGATATCAGATGATGACATGGAAGAACTGGCCAGAGAATTCAACACCAGTATCCAGAGGGGTCAGATCAAAGAAGAATGGCTACACAGCTACTTGCTGCCGCTGCCAAAACCGAACAAAGACAATTCCAAGATAAGCGGCTACAGAATCATTACGATGCAGAACACTGCTGGCAAGTTACTGGAGAAAATTGTAGCACACAGACTTGCTTATCACTTGGAACAACCCAGCTGCTTCCCGCCCACACTTGGAGGATACAGACGTAACAAAGAGTCATGGCTGAATGCGGCGGTCTTTGCTCAAGATGTTTACGAAGGATTTCAGGTCAGAGAAGAGACATGTGCGGCCGCCATAGACTTAGAGGACGCATATAATAGAGTATCTTTCGAGCACTTGATGCAAACCCTCCTCAGACTGAAAGTGCACCCTCACCTTGTACGATGGATAGCTGCAGTTCTGCTCCAAAGGAAGGTGGTGCTAAGATGCGGGAGTTGGTCTTCTGAGCCGATAACGATATGTCCAGGATTGCCGCAGGGTTCACCACTGTCACCAGTACTATTCAACGTGTATACGGTGCCGATCACTGAACAACAGTTGGACGGGAGGGGTAGGACTCTGTCATTTGCTGACGACATTCTCGTGTATCGACAAGGTCGAGATAGACAGGCGGTTGCCAATGATATGCAGGGCGAACTAGATCGAATTTCCTCATGGTGTGCTGATGCCGGTGCCCTTGTCAACCCTGCAAAGGCATCGGTTGCATGGTTCTCCCTAAACAACCATATTGTGAACACAGACCTGCCGGCGGTAAGAATGGATGGGAGCATTTTGAGTAGAACCCAGTCAATGACATATCTTGGCGTGAGGCTTGATCGTAGCCTGTCCTTCAGAGATCATGTCGATTATGTCATAACGAAAGCTCGAAAAGGTTTGTCAGCAATGAGAGTCATGGCGACTGCCAATATCGAGCAAAGACTGCTAATACTTCTGTTCCAAGGACTGGTGCTTTCACGCATCGAGTATGCCCTGGCCATCCTCACTGTCAGCCCTACACAGATTGGAAGACTTGAAAAGGTACAAAACGAAGCCATGCGCATCATTTTGGGCTGCACGAAAGACACCAGCTGTGTAGCAATGAGATACCTCCTTGACTTCCCGACAATGGAACACAGGATCAAGATCTGGAGAGCTCGTGCATACTTAAAAATAAGTGCAGATGAGCAGCACCCTCTGCATGACGCTATATTCAGAGAAAAGGGTGACAGGCTAAAGAGAGGCAAATCATGGATGGGTCGGGCGGAAGATGTCGTCAGACAGCTCTGCAGTCTTACCAGTATCAACCCCGGCAAGGAATGGGTGCCGGTGCCTCCAGCTTTTAAGTGCACTTTCTCCTGCATTATCACACTCGACAGACGGTGCAGAAAGCAGAACCCTGTCGCTGTCAATGCAGAAGTCAACGCGCTCATCTATGAACACTCAGATAGCCCCGAAGTGCTCATCTATACAGATGGATCTGTTGTAAAGCAGCAGAAAAGTGCGTGGGCATTTACAGCCCGTTCAGCGGGCCGAACCGTTCAAGAATCCAGTGGTGCCCACTCTATGACCACGAGCAGCATGACGATGGAGAAAGAGCACGGGGAAGACAAAGAGAGGAATACCCGGATGATTTGGTCGCCTATCATTATCGGGACAAGAACACTGACCTGATAAAAGACTGATGATTGTGTGAGATCACGAACCATGACCTTCCACGCTTATCGGCATTGCACCTGATGTTGATGATGATGATGATGATTATGATAATGATGATGATGAACAAACACTGCGAAAATGCGTTACTGGTTGTTTTTTTATTTCTTCAAGATTATTACTAAAGCTGATATATTAACCAACATTCTGCTGTGTTTCGTATTTTAGCATCACCCAATGAGGCCCTGTTTTACACCTAAGATTTATTATTCACTGCGGAACTATTTAGACTCGTCAGTCGGAAGAGTGCCTAAGTTCCTCTGACATCGGAGTGGATTTGCTTGATGGCGAGGACACTGTTATTAGGGAAAGCTAACCCATACACAAAATTCAGTCCATCACTAGTATAAACATAGTGTTTATGGTCTACGCTTGAGTTACAAGCGAGCGAGCGCTAAAAATAAAATATCGTAGACCAAAAGGGTGCAATATACTAACATTCTAGAAGATCTGAACATTAAACAAAAAAATACAAAAAAAAAAAAAATAACTGTCTCATAAAATATATCAGGTCTCGGAAACTGAACCACTTCTGACTTATTAAACACCACAGTAGCTTCTTGGGGTAGGGAGGGGAGGGGGGATCAGTGATGGAAGGAATGGATCCTGGTAGATGGAGCACGGGTCGAACAGCACGAAGATGGTCACGGGACATTGCAGACACCTTTAGCATGAGAGTGAACAAGGCAGGAGAAATGATCAGAGATCGCTAGGCTTTTCGACTCACCATGATGAGGCCGAAGTTCCATGAAGGACCAGCTCCACTAAAGAAATGATGAACTCAACTGTGCATGTTCCTGTTACGCTGCGTAAGCTGTTGCAACATGGCATTACTCTTACCCGTAAACAGCTCGTGTTTAATGATGGTTTCCACAGCAAACGTTTGTTCATATTCATCCTGGTTGCTCCAGTGGTGATTGCCGACAGTCACTAAATAAGTACACGTGTGTTTTCTGTTGAATAGTGAAAAGAAATCTGTAACAGCCAAAACATGACATGTGCATATATTACAAGCGCAGACGAGAACACATATATACAGACTCACATACGAGCAGGCGTATATATGGAAACGAACCCACGACCTTCAGAGTGCTAGATCTGTCTTGACCACTACGCCACGGACAACAGTATTGTGATTCATGATAGCACACCGCCAGATTTTTATTAATAATTCTACGTTACGATTTCTGTGAGTGAGAGATAATAAAAAAAAATTAATATAAAACATATATAGAGATAATTTTAAAAAATTGATTTGTTTCTTGTCTTAATTATTTAGCTACGCACGTTTCCAGACATTCTCAGTATAGTAATATGAATATTGCAATCATGAATTATGCTCAATGTATTGACCAAATACTGTATATCAAAGACCCAATTTTTATGCATGGTAAGAATCCCATATTTTATCACTACTCTGTGATCGTCGAGTTATGTAACCAATTTTTAGCCCGTCCCCGTAACTTGCCAGAACATGCTTGTTTCACATGTATGTTGCTTGGTCTATTACAAGGACATGGTCTTACAATGAACACTAGATTAGTCTCTAGACCAGATTGAACGCATAATTACGTTGATATCTTCGAAGCTAATACACAATAGTATTATCCTTATGTAACGTATAACAATAGATAGTGCAATCTGATTTCTATTAGCGCCGAATGTTGGGAGACACTCTCCAAACCCGACACCCCACATTGCTTGCCAACAGCTTCGTGAGGAGCTTTATTTAGAGAATACAAGCCTTATCTACCACAGTTCAAGAAAATGCAACCTAAAGACTGAATACCATGGCAGGGCAGATCAGGCCTTGGTCGACATCTGGCATAGGATGGAGGCTACGACAGGCCGGCAGTTAGAACATTGCTTTGCTGATCAGGCAGCTTCTGCAGCTTGTCATGTTCCAGACATATTCAATTTTGCATGTCCTCTATCGTAAACTAGTCAGGTCGAGAGGAGGGTCATGCTGCATTGGCAACATATCGTCTCTGCAATCCAGCCCAAGCTGTGTCCAATGGGTAGATTTAACTCCATTTTACAAACTATCGTCGGTCAAGACATGAAGGTGTCATTCGTGTAGCATTCTCTCCACTACACGTTTCTGTGAGCAAACATATGCCCTGAAATAAATGTTTCCGATTTGTTCCTCTTACATCAATACTTCGGGAAACTTAACGTATATTTGTTTCCGTTACATCAATACTTCTGGGCACCTAACTTATATTTGTTTCTGTTACATCAATGACTGTCAGGTCTTAGTCAGATATGACTGAGCTACCCTATAACAGTAGACGGTACTACCTGCTTTCTGTTAGCGCTGAACGTTGGGCGGCGCTTACCAAACCCGACACCCCACATTGTGCCAACGGCTTCGGGCGGAAGAGCGCAATTGGGAGGGTACAAGCCTTACCCTGGTGAGAGGAAATGCAACCTAAAGACAAATGTCATGGCAGGGCAGACCAGGCCCTAAGCCTTGGTTGGCGGCTGGTCTAGGATCGAAGCTCCGACAGGCGGACAGTTAGAGCATTGCTTTGCTGATCCGGCAGCTTCTGCAGCTTGTCTTGTTCCAGATGTAGAGGTGTTACCTTTCCTCTGAAGTGAACTAGGCAGGCCGAGAGAGGGATCATGCTGCATGAGCAACACATGATCTCTATATTTTAGCCCAGGTTTTGTGCTATGGAGAGGCGACAGCTCCATCCCTGGTCTTAACATGTCTCGGAATCAAAGCGAGAGGCAACTGTTACTGGTTATAAGTCCCTGTCAATTGGCGAAAACATGGGGCGACAAGCGTTGCCTCTGACGGTGGGAGACACCTACAGGTGTCCCTGATCAGCTACAGCCCGCCTCAAGTTGGGCAGCCCCCGGCCAATTGGGTGCTGATCCGCCACAGCCTGCCTGCTTCAATTGGTGCTTGAGGCTAGGACAAAATTTGAATCGCAGGCTGTAAAATCAATGCACCAGGTACTAATAAAAAGAAAAACAGAAACCTCAAGCTACGGCTTGCAACCTGGAACGTGAGAACCATGTGTCCAGGATTTTCCACTGACTTGACCAATATTGACGATGTGAGAAAAACGGCTGTGATTGATGCCGAACTCAATCGTCTTAACATTGATATTGCTGGCCTGCAGGAGACTCGCCTCGCTGAGGAAGGGTCACTCAGGGAAAACAATTACACCTTTTTTTGGAAGGGTAGAGGGCAGGCAGAAAAAAAGGCAACACGGTGTGGGCTTTGCAGTGAAGAATTCGCTACTGGGAATGATTGAAATTCCAGCAGGAGGAAATGAAAGACTATTATCCCTGCGCTTGGCAACCTCTTGTGGTTTTGCCACCATTATTACTGCATATGCACCGACACTCGATTCCTCTGATGATGTGAAGGATTCGTTTTATGAGGGACTCCTTGATCAAGGCAGTTCCAAAATCTGACTACATTTATACGCTCAGGAACTTAAATGCTCGTGTTGGCAAGGACTCAAATTCATGGCAGTGTGCCTTGGAAAATACACCATCAGTCGCATGAATGAAAATGGGCAAAGGCTGCTGGAGCCTTGCACCAGAAATGACCTATGTATTACAAACTCCTTTATTAAAACAAAAGAGCTGCATAAGGTCACATGGAAACATCCAATATCCGGCCATTGGCACCAGCTTGACTTCATCATCACACGGAGGGAGACAACATCTGAACCATGTATCATTGACTCGAAGTTACTGCAGTGCTGACTGTGATACAGATCACTCTTTGGTCGTTAAAAGGGTTAGACTGAGACCAAAGAGAATCTACACAGCTAAACACAAATCTAGCCCCAGGATTAATATTATTGACACTCACGATCCTGAAAAGTGCTTTCAGTTTCAACAGCAACTTGAAGACGTTTTCACTGATACACCAGAAAATTGTACAGTAAATGACAATTGGAGTCAATGGGGTCAACTTAAGGAAACTCGTTATAAAACTGCCGTAGGGGTTTACGGCACTGTGGATCATAAGATGCAGGACTGGCAAGCAGCCAGACTCTGCAGCCTTTGATTGATAAGAAGAAGATAGTTCTCTTAAGAAACAAGGAAAGACTAACGCGTAACACTGTGAGTGAGCTAAAGCAATCTAGGAAGTATGTGCAAAAGGCTGCCAGGCAGTGTGCAAATGATTATTGGATCAAGTTATGTGAGTCCATTCAAATCGCAAGTTATCAGGAAACCATCAGAAGCATATATGAAGGAATAAAGAAAGCCTGTGGTCCAGTGATCAAAAGAAGTGCACCATTGAAAACCTTGACTGGAGAAACCATAACTGATAAGAAACAGCAGATGGACATATGGGTAGAGCACTATTTGGAGCTTTACTCAAGTGAGACCAAACTAGTAGATGATGCCCTCAACGCCATAGAGGCTTTACCAACTCTTTACCACCTGGACACACTTCCCACCATAACAGAAGTTAAGTGTGCTATAAATGAACTTGCATCTGGCAAGGCTCCAGGTAAGGATGGGATTCCAATAGAGGTTATCAGGAGTGGGCAAGACACACTCACTCTACAGATCCACCAGCTAATAGAGCTATGCTGGCGAGAAGGACAAGTCCCACAGGATTTCAAAGATTCAAGCATCATAACACTGTACAAGAACAAGGGCGATCGGAGCGACTGCAACAACTATAGGGGTATCTCACTTCTGTGTATTGTTGGAAAAGTATTTGCCAGAATTGTTCTGCGCAGACTTCAAGTCCTAGGAGATCAAGTCTACCCCGAATCACAGTGTGGCTTTCGACAGAACCGGTCTACCATTGATATGATATTCTCATTGCGACAAATGCAAGAAAAATGCCGTGAACAGAATCAACCACTGTTTATTGCCTTCATCGACCTCACAAAGGCATTTGATTTGGTCAGTCGTGAGGGTCTGTTCAAGGCACTAAAGAAGATTGGCTGCCCACCAACTCTTCTGTCCATTGTGGAATCGTTCCACACAGGCATGAAGGGTATAATCAAGTTTGATGGTGCAACTTCTGAAGAGTTTGAAATCAAGAGTGGAGTTAAGCAAGGTTGTGTACTAGCTCCCACCCTCTTTGGAATATACTTTTCACTTCTACTGAAATATGCCTTTCGTGATCAGGATGGTGGTATATACATTCACTCACGCTCAGATGGCGGCCTCTACAATGCTCAGAGATTGAAGGCCAAGACCAAAATTAGGAGGGTACTGATCAGAGAGTTGCTTTTTGCAGATGATGCTGCAGTTACGACCCACTCTGAGGAAGAATTGCAATGTCTACTATCTGCATTCTCCAATGCTTGTTCTGAATTTGGTTTAACAATTAGCAAAAAGAAGACACAGATTATGTCACAAGGTGCACATGGGGTACCATCAATCTTTATTGACGACGCCGAACTAGAGATGGTAGACCATTTTACATATCTAGGATCAGTGGTAAATAGCAAATTATCCCTAGATCAGGAAATCAACATCCGGATTGGTAAGGCAGCAACAACAATGAACAGGTTAAGAAAAAGAGTCTGGGAGAACAGGAAGCTTACTGCCAAAACAAAAGTCCTTGTCTATCAAGCCTGTGTCCTTAGTACTCTTCTTTATGGCAGTGAAACCTGGACAACTTACTCACACCAAGAGAAACGTTTAAACAGCTTTCATATGCGGTGTCTGCGAAGAATTCTTGGTATTAAGTGGCAAGACAAAATCACAAATACTGAAGTATTGGAAAGATCAGGTTGTGTGACGGTTTATTCCATGCTCAGTCTTCGTAGACTTAGATGGATAGGACATCTTAGGAGGATGGATGATGGTAGAATACCAAAGGACATCTTTTTTGGTGAATTACAGATGGGTAAGAGATCTCAGGGTCGGCCTCTACTACGATACAAAGATGTGTGTAAGCGGGACATGATTGATACAGGCATTGATAATGCACAGTGGGAGCAAGTCGCCGCTGAACGTGTTGCATGGAGGGCAAACATCAGAAATGGAATAAAGACAAAGGAGAAAATTATTGTAGATAAATCACACACCGAGCGTGTGAGACGTAAGATGGTGCATGATGGTGGAAATGACCACGTGTTCACATGCACCCACTGTGAACGAACATGTACAGCGCGAATTGGCCTTACCAGTCACATTCGCTACCGCCATAGGTAAAGTTATTATGCCTTTTTAAAGCACAAACTATCGTCTGTCAAGACATCAAGGTGCCAATGCTACATCAATACTTCTGAGAACCTAAAGTATATTTGTTCCGGTTATATCAATACTTCTAGGAACCTAACCTATAATCAAACACAGTTAAGTATGCTGGAAACAGGTGGCAATATACATTCAATGGCAGTTAAATTACAGATTTGGAAACACTTGGAGAAAACATACTCAACACAATGCGCTGCAGTTACAAGCCAGAATTCGTTAATGATCGAAGCCTCCGCAGTACTGGCTCCTAAAGACGTTGTCAACACGATCCCGTGACAGCACATCTAAGCTGGCCTGCCATGGGATTTCGCCATAGGAAGCATACTCGCCATTGACGATCCTGTTCATGTCAAAATCCGTGCTATCAAAGTGGCTTGAATACCGAGGACGGATGCCACATTTTTCTGTGGATAGTCAAATTATTTTACATTTCATATTTCTGATATTTGTATGATAAAAGACAATATGCATTATCGTTATTTCAAACAGCCATATCATCACACATATTTACGCTGTAGCCACACGGTCAAACGTGAGCGCGGTGTTTAATGCATTTCATGCGCTTAAAACTTCCGGTGCGCTGACGGCGGGGTAAGGTTTTCATCTCCCACACATGTCTGTTTGACATAAACTTTGTCTTCTCGTCCAGACAGATATGTCAAAATACAGATCGAAAAATTGCCTTGATAAACAACCTAGAGTTGATTGCAACGTCCTGCAGCAACAACAACAACAAAACATGCAACATTAACACCCACGCATGGTATATGTGAACTGTCCTACCTGCGCGCTGGCGATTACAGGACACTCGTTTAATCCGTTTAACTGTGGTATAATGTACCGGGACTGTACAACTGTGGTTTCTCTCTGCCTTCCACTACGTAGTGTCTGGTTTAACTCCAACAGACTGAGAGAGGTTATGTCTCCCATAATTGGTCGATTGGAAGTGTGTTAATGTAATGGTTAGGGCGCCTCGACAACAATGACATGAACGTTATTAAACAAGGTTCAGTGCCAGCTCTCGTCGTTCGCCACAGAAGGGCAGATTGGCCATATGTTCCTCCGTGTGCCCAAACCTGAAAAATGGGATGGTGCTAACACTTCACGCACTCAGAGCAGGTTATTGCTAGTTTCAAGTGTTTTATAGAGTCAGTACACAACTAACTCATCTCCTTTCAATGACCACCACATTATTTGGGACAGTCGCCCATTTGATATCAATGGCTAACTTCCAATTCCATAAACAAGTGCACTATCCGCCCTCTGATGATGGCGTCTAGTATGGAGCACGCCTACCTCAAATACATCCAGAAATAGGGGAAGAACCGTGTGATTTGGTAGAAAGTAAGGAGAAGCCAAATGCTATGTATTCGCTTATAAAATTAATCTAGTGTTCTATTCATTGCTTTAAGGCAGTGGTTCTCAACCTTTTTTGATCCTGCCCCCCCCTTTTTCACCTTATTTTTAGAACGTCATCCCCCCAATCTTATTTCCTCCCTAAAAATCCTCCCGCCCCTACACAGTATACGTAATAATGGAAGCTAAATTTAATAGCACAGACTAAAACAAGTCTAGACGTCTACATAAAACGTGATTTGCGGATCTACTTACGTTATAAAATGAATTTCAGAAGGGTGAGACGTACAGAACTGTAAATTATGAAGGGAAAAACAATATCAAGTAATCGGTTCATGTATTAACGCAATCTTTAAATAACCTTAATTCTCATCACCCCCCCCCCCTCTCTGGAAACACTAAAATTCCCCCCGGGGGGGGGGGGATTCCCCACCTGTTGAGAACCACTGCTTTAGGGCTTTTGACTCGGCAATATGAACATACATGCTTACATATCTTCAAATCGACTGACCGGATTCCATAATTGTAATGCATCTACGTCGGAATTTGGCTAATTCGCAATTATAATGAAGTAGGTCATCAAATTGAGATACAGACTTGGTATAGGAGTACAAATGGGAATTAACAACGAAACGCAAAGACCCAAAGAAGGAAAATAATATGCCCTTGAAAAAAACAGGCGACCTGTGTCCAGTGATTAAAGAAATTGCGGAAGACAATCAACACAAGATCTGTAGATATATTGCCATGAGTTATGATTCTGTAGAATTAGTGACAACCAGAAGGTGGGTGTCATTGAGAGGTTTAATGAACCCGCGATCAAAATTTATCTGGTGACCGCCGAATTGTAGAGTCATTGCACACAGTTGGACTTAAACGTATCTTCGTTGACTCAACGTTCAATGTTCCACGGATCCACGGATAGCCGCTCAAGCAATGATACAGATAAGTAACCTTAATATTTTCATGTAGTGTTTTTAGTGTATTTGTTTGTCTGCTTTTGGTTGTTTGTTCTGTGCTGACGAAGGCTTTTGCCGCAACGTCCAATTTGTTTCTTGCAATTGTGCCCTAGTAAAGCTCACAATCTACTTCTCGTTTTAAGGTGATTCATTCATTGCTTCCTTGACTCTAGAGCGTAAAAAACAAGTATCTCAGAATTAGGAGAGGATTTCACTTATATATATATATATATATATATATATATATATATATATATATATATATATATATATATATATATATATATATATATACACTAGCTGACCCGGCCCGGCTTCGCCCAGGCCCTGGAGGGGATCTATCTATCTATCAGTCTGTCTGTCTGCTTGTTTGTCTGTCTGTCTGGCTGACCCGGCCCGGCTTCACCCAGTCCCTGGTGGGGAGCATCTCATTTAATACATATACGTAGTCATATAAGCTCTCCCGTTCCCGACTATCTGTCTGTCTGTCTATCTGTCTGTTTGTCCCGGCCCGGCTTCACCCAGTCCCTGGTGGGGAGCATCTAATTTAATTCATATACGTAGTCATATAAGCTCTCCCGTTCCCGACTGTCTGTCTGTCTATCTGTCTGTCTGACCCGGCCCGGCTTCACCCAGTCCCTGGTGGGGAGCATGTCATTTAATTCATATAAGTAGTCAAATAAGCTTCCGTTCCCGACTATCTGTCTATCTATCTGACCCGGCGTGGTTTCGCCCAGCTCCTGGCGCACAGTAACTTAAAAGAATGTCCTTCCACACACCATTCAATGAAAACTGTAGAAAAAGATGGGTTACAATGTTATGCATTATGCATTATTTTTATGAAAACTTTGAAAATGCCTTAAAGATTATATCATTATTTATTATAACTCATATGCCTGAAAATAACTATAGACAAAGAGTTTAACAATAGTGCAAGTAAGTCCAACAATATGACTATAAAGTATATAGAAATGTTATTAAAAGTTATGCCCCTTGAAATAACTTTTATAGAGTGAAGTCCCCCTGCTATATAGACATTATATAATGAAAATGGAAAAGTAAATGTTATTAAATAAGTAGAAGATTTTACATTAAGAAATTATTATAGTCGGTTGCACAGGAATGAAAGGAAGACGTGTAGAAAATTTCATCTCAATCGGATGTACCGTTATCGAACGCATCCAATACATAAATACCCACAAACATACACTCTGTTTTATAGATATAGATATATATATCTGACATAAGATGTTAGAATTTATGTGTATAAGAACCGCCAGAAGCCGTTTATTACAGGACATTTATGGTTTACAGCATCCCTTACAATCAATTACAAAGCGGAAGAGCGGAGACTTTTCATTGACTCATCCAAGCCGAGACATAAGGCTGTGTAGTTAAATAATGATAATTTGTTACCGTCAATTCTACTTGATCAGTGTCAATTTTCTTGGAAACAACAGATCTGAAAATTACAATGAAATTGTAGAAAATCTCCTTCTGAAGTAACTTCTTCTTCTGCGTTCATTCGGAATATTGTCTTTGGTGTAATTGCGTTGTGCCTGTTTACAGTGAAGCTGCGATATTTTCAACTTTCGATTGACACATCCGACTTTTACAGGCATTAGTCGACCGGTTTATATTCCCGGGTCTTCTGAAGTATAAGAGTCTTGGCTGCAACATGTCTTTGAAAATTTATTTTCTGGATTCTCAACTGAATTTCTTTACGTCAACTGTGGAGCTATCAGTGAACGATATCACCAGGACATTGCTGCTTTAAAGAACAGGAATCAACACGATTGGAGGTGTTCAATGCTTGCTGATTACTGTTGGACTGTGACAAGAGACACCTCATTAATTGACTACAAGAAGCAAGCAAAGAGAGCTAGAACAACGACTGAATAATGACAGAATGAGTTCAAATGTGCCTTTTAAACCAATATATGTGAACTACGAATACTGTTTTTATTTTTCCTATCAATTTGTATTGAAATATTGATTGATTGAGTATGTAGTCATAATTTGTATAATTCTAAAGTAGAAAGACTAACTGTTTACCCAACTAATTAAACAAGCATGCATTATTTGTATTACTGTAATATAAATTCGTCATTAAAATAATAACAGAGCCAGTTGGTGAACTCCATTATGATATTTGAAATCGGAATGTGAACATCGATACAAATTGGTGTATTTAAAATTTAATACAAACAACGTTTGAAAATGTGTTGACTAGTCAGTTATCAGTATATTTAATTTATATTTTAGTAAAGCATGACTTTAAAACAGCTTCTTAAATGATAAACTGGATATACAAATACACCGACGTACATACGCAGCTTCATTATTTTTACACATGTTCTTGCAGTTCTGTAATGCATAGATTTGTTATTTCTTTATCCAGTTCCCATGCATATAAAACTTGAGCATGTCGGTGAAGATCACATAATGTGGAGAAGTATGATAGCCCACACTACTTGGCAAGGCAGTTAATGATGACTACTCTCTAATTTACTTACGTGTTTGTGATCTCACATTGTCTGCTGTATGTAATTCTGGTTGTCTGATCTAAAATTTAAAAAAAAAAAAAAAAAAAAAAACAACAGATGTTAGCACTGCGGGGGCATGTATGCAGAGAAAGAAAGATACTGCCATATAAAAAATACCCACCATTTGTTGAAAAAGCCGCTATGTATTTTCTTTTCTTCTGTAAAAACTACGCTCTCGGTGAAATTCACAAGTGACACGTTTTAATTAAGACCGTTATGCAGTGCGTCTAAGGTTGTCACAGTGAAATACATACATATATAGTCACATGTACTCACAAAAACGCACACATATCAGAATACATATACACACGCCTACATATACGCAAACAAAGACACACACAAACAAATATATATACTTTGATATATTTTGCTTGGTACACATATCCTTTACAGGACATCACTGTCAACATCAGCATCTTTCAGCTGATTGTTGATTTATTGGCAAGATTACTCTCAGTAGTTTGCCATTGCTTTCTGAGCGACCGGCTAACATACCCCGTAAGTTACCGACGAGGAGAGAACAGCTACAAATTCTCGCTCACGTCACGTTAATCACGAGAGTTTACGGCATTACGGAGAAAGTCGTGTAACACCTACACCAGGGAAAACGCACTTTATATATATATATATATATATATATATATATATATATATATATATATATATATATATATATATATATATATATATATATATATATATATATATATATGAGCAGTCGACGTTTCCAACTTAATAATAACTCTCTAACTCTTAAAATTCATGAGCGGTAACGATGGGATTATATTATGCACCCGTACACCGCTCACTTGGACTTGCAGATCGACTTCTGGTTCAGAAAGCAATGGCAAAAAAATTTTTAATTTTTAAATTCGCATATCCTTTACAGGACATCGCTGGCAACAGCAGCATCTGTCAGCTATCTGTTGATTTCTTGGCAGTATTACGCTCAGTAGTTTGCCATTGCTTTCTGAGCGATCGGCTCAGTTATCCCGCAAGTCACCAGTGGGGGTTAAACCTTTTCCAGTTCTCGCCCGCTACGAGATTCTGCGTGCATTGTCAGCTATCTGTTGATTTCTTGGCAGTATTACGCTCAGTAGTTTGCCATTGCTTTCTGAGCGATCGGCTCAGTTATCCCGCAAGTCACCAGTGGGGGTTAAATCTTTTCCAGTTCTCGCCCGCTACGAGATTCTGCGTGAAAATCGGGATTACAGAGAAAGTGGTGTAACCCCTCGGCCAGAGAGACCGCAAAGGCAAACTACTGAATGTAAATTTGCCTAGAAAAGTCACCTAGAGTTGATCGAAACACCATGTAAACCAATGCAATATGTGTGTGTGTGTGTGTGTGTGTGTGCGTGCGTGTGTGTGTGTGTGTGAGTGTGAGTGTGTGTGTGTGTGCGTGTGTGTGTGTGTGAGTGTGTGTGTGTGTGTGTAACCCTATTACACGCCTCGTGACGTATGTGGTAGCAATGTATGGTCAGTCTAATTGCTGGTAATGTGACTTAGAATGTTCCAGGTCCCAGTGATTCTTAGATGATTCTGGAACATAATGTTTGTGACTTAAATACGGTAAGTTTCTAACACCGTTCCCTTAGTTATTCCTCATGTTTATTTATTTTGTCTTATAAAAACTGACCGACAGTGGTTTCTTTTCTTCATTGACCGGGGGAGTATATGTTTTATTGCAATATTTAAAGACTTTCTTAGATGATTCTGGGACATAATGTTTGTGACTTAAATACGGTAAGTTTCTAACACCGTCCCCTTAGTTATTCCTCATGTTTATTTATTTCGTCTTATAAAAACTGACCGACAGTGGTTTCTTTTCTTCAATGACCGGGGGAGTATATGTTTTATTGCAATATTTAAAGACTTTCCAGGCAGTTTTTGTTCTGCTTTCGAATCCAGTTAATCCAATTTCACTTCCGTGTCGTTTCCCTTCTGAATAAGGACGTTTTCTCCACGCTTTGCTGGGTATTTTGTATAAATCGTGCTGATGCTAAATGGGCGATGTTGTCAAGACAGCGGCAGACGCATTCATTTTCCGCAAAATATCCCGGTACTAATTTCAGGCTTAGTCGCCCATCACAAGCCTATACACTTTAATCTCTTTTACAAGTAGACACATGTCAACAGGAAATATCCTAGTTTCTTACCAAGTAGTCGTCAATGTTTTGACCAGAGACTGTTGGCACAATACACACAACGACTAAGAATGAAAGCAGATTCATTGTGTTGGTGACATGTGGACTCTTGGTGCAAAAGAAATATAAATGAGACTTCATCACAGAAAATGTATAGATATTTCTATGGATTAAACTCTTGCCTCTTGTAGACGCACTGCAGGATCTAATGAGAACCTCTTTACACCCAATTTTATAGCATCTCTCACGTGCTAACAATGTGCATTTACATACAATTACCATCTGATTACGTTAAATTATATTATAATCTTCTGATGCCACGATATACTCAAACAAATGTCTTTTGATTCTTTGTGTCTGTGATTTAGTTCGCCACACACAGTCAATATTGCTGGTTTTTTATCAGTTTAAGTTCTTGCAGGTTTTGTTTTCAAAATGTACGAGCTAGTTACGTGATCTCAGGTAAAGCCGTCGTATAAGTGTTGCATTCTATTGAATAACAGCATAAACAAAACACAACTTCAAACTCTTCAAACACGTGTAAACCCATTGTGCCCGCCAATAAATCAGATCCCGCACAATTAAAACAGGAGACGGTAGCAGGCCACGATTGTCAGGCCGACATCGTATATCACCGTTGATATAACTACCAGTATACGTTGATTGGTTTTATTTGACTGGTTCGCCTTCAGTGAACACGAATACCCCACAAGTGTTGTTTGATTGAAGAAAATAGAAAGGATCTCGCCAATAGCATAAGGACTAGAATGTTGACTTTTCGTCCTTGACTTGGGGACGTAACTTAGATGGGAGCGCATATAAAGTAATAACATAAAGGACACGTTTACATGCCGTCAGTTGAACTAGCCAGATGATGCAACCTGGTTATTTTACAGACAATCAGCACTCGGTCGTTGACGTGATCATTATCGTACTGGTTGTCTTTACTTCCCTTGACATTTCCTGGTGCTCATTTTAGGCTGGTTCGACCTGGGAATCCAGATGAATCCTATACAGATGCGATAGCATAACCACCGTAATGGCAGGCAAGCGTGTTAGCCAATGGGCCACCACAGATCCTAGAATCACAGATGCAATACCTAGTATTTTAATTGCTAGATTTTCTTTCTAAATTTGAAATGTGGCCTCTCTAGGGGCGTATTCAAGCTATCTATGCGAATTCCAGCTACAGAGAGATATCTGGCGGTTTGCACATTTCACACGAGCGTTTCCTTCCCCCTCATCTGGCAATGCTAGATGACTTCCTATCCACAACTACACGAATAAGTGTTCCTTATTTTGTGAAAAAGAATACTGGGAATTGCACCCTGCGTTCGTCAGTTGGGGGAGGGGGGTGGAGTGGGGGAATGGGGAGGGGGGAGTGTCTCTAAGAGAAGTCACGGCTGCAGCAGAATATGGCAAAAGAACATAAAAACAGTTAGGTATGTGCATCTCCTGCGAAAAGTGAGATATAATATACACAGACACAGTGTACATACCTGAAAGCGAACTCCTATACGGTAAACGTATACGACAGAGGGAAACATAAGGATGTTAACATAAACATTTTTAAAATAAAATAAAAATACTTTATACCACGACACAACGAATCGACGTTGCGGTCATAATAATCGTCACCGGGAACAACATAAACATAATTAAAGAAAAAAAAATTATAAAATTTAATGATTGATTTAGGAACCGACATCACAGTATTCTGGGCATTTCTATAAGCGCACCGTCCCCATCCCCAGCAGCCAGCGAAGAGTTCCAACACTAATAGTACCAGTAGCAATCTGAATTTAATTTAATTTAATGAAACTCAGGTTAACAAACAGAGTCTGGGAGAACAGGAGCTTACTGCCAAAACAGAAATCATTGTCTATCAAGCCTGTGTTCTTAGTACGCTTCTTTATGACAGTGAATCCTGGACAACTTACTCACACCAAGAGAAACGTTTAAATAGCTTTCATATGCGGTGTCTGTGAAGAATACTTCATATTAAGTGGCAAGACAAAATCACAAATACTGAAGTATTGGAAAGATCAGGTTTTTGTGACGGTTTATTCACTGCTCAGTCTTCATTGTCTTAGATAGATAGGACACGTTTGGATGATGGATGGTAGTAGAAAACCAAAGGACATCCTGGTGAATTACAAATGGGTAAGAGATCTGGGAGTTGGCCGCTACTACGATACAAAGATGTTTGTAAGCGGGACATCATTTATACAGGCATTGTTAATGCACACTGAGAGAAAGTCGCCGCCGAACGGTTTGCATGGAGGGCAAATATCAGAATTGGAATAAAGCCAAAGGAGAAAATGATTGAAGATAGGTGACAAACTGAGCGCGTGAAACGTAAGATGGTTCATGATGGTGAAAATGACGATGTGCTCACATGCATCCGTTGTGGACAAACATCTAGAGCACGAATTGGTCTGATAGCCACCTTTGCTACCGCCATGGATTGTGGCTATTATGCCTTTGTTATAGCACAATATAAGAAACTATAGTCTGTTAGGACGGCAAAGTGCCAATGTAATGTAATAAACTAAAAACAGAAACAGAAAAGCATAGCTATTTTTTTCTGTTTGCTCTCTTTCAACTGAAGCGAAGTCCATACACTTCTAGTGTACTTGACATATTTGCGCGTGTGGATTAGCTTTCCTTATTACCAGTGTACCTCGCCATCAGGTGAACCCACTCTGACTTCAGTCGCACATATAATTTACGTCGCCAAGTCAAAGACGAAAAGTCAACATTCTAGTTCAACTGACCGGTGTAAGGATGTAACCCCTCACCACGGCATCAGCATACCGGATGTTTCAGAACGAGCGTTCTTATCTTTTCGGCCATGCTGACCCCCTAGTATAAGCATGAAGTGTCTTTAGGCCAGTATCCATACTTCAATACAACTTTAATTCAACTTCATTTCAACTTTAAGCCAACTTCAATAAAACTTCAATACAACTTCAATACAGATTCAATACAATTTTATAATATTTCATAATTGATACAGCATGAAAACACATATAATACAAACACTGATTTAATTTGAGCACATTCAGTATTAAGTATAGGGCTGTGCAACTTAGTGTCAGTGATTGTCCCCTCCACAAAGTAAGAGCACTGTTATTATTGTTGTGAGGTTTTTTGTGGGTTTATAGAGAATTACAGAAGTTCTAATGAGTGAAGTTCCGTAAGGTATATCTCTCTATAAAGGATACAGGTTAGTAACAGCAAGTGTTGTCTAGAGGTATTGATATTTATTCTCGCATAACCCTTGAAGAGACATCATTCAGAATTTTGGCTCATCGAGTACCCCCACTGTGAGAAATTAGACCCAAGTTAAGTTCTACACAGAATTATTTATTGATGATTTCTCTTCTAGGCCATATATAGAGATCTTGGCAGTTAGCCACAGTAACCAATGAAAGCAGTTCTCTCATCTTTTAGCTGACTGTGCTCTGATTGCCAACCTCATTTTGATCTCTTTAATATTACTTCAAGTGACACAAGACACTTGGACAAATGATCACATTGGCAATTGAACCATTGTAGTGAACATAAACAACAACAACTGTACTTTACACTGGTTGAAAAAGACATCAACATGAGAAGATCTTGACAACAGTTGGACAAACATTCACAAGGAATGATCACACCAACAGGTTAGACAAGTCATACATCATGGAAGATACTTGACAACAACCACACAGAACTTCCACAATATCTGTAACAAGCTTTATTAATGACCCATGTGTCAAGTGAAGACTCAGGCTTCATATTGTCAACATTCACATTTCAAAATATTTGTTTATATGTAATATCATTGACATAATTATGAACCTAACTACAACACCCAATCCCCACAGAAACATTAATCAAAATCAAACCCTCCTCCTTCACATCTCTACTCCATAGGTTATCCTACACCACAACACTTTAGACTTCTATCCTTTCTTCTACTGTAAATGAGGGAAACACATGATAGGCCACAATTTGGGGCAAGCATAGGGACATTCTGCTCCACTGGTCTGTATAATCCTTTTAGCACCTATGATGGGTGTTGGACAAGCTCAGGTTGCAATTTTCCCCCATGATGATTTTCCAAGTCAGACTAATTATCCCCTAATGTCACAGTTCGAAGAAAGTTTACAGCCCTGTCTTTTCAATGGTGAGTTGACTGTTCATGAAGTTGACACTTAGGACTATATTCTACATTTCCAATAGAGGAAGATCTAAGAAACCAATATGTCCTAGCATTCTTCCTTCTCAGTCTATCTCTCCTAAGATTTCTGAAGGAACTGAATCACCACACCTAATGATCACTAATCCATTTTTGGGAATTTGCTCTAGGTATTAGTCTTCTTCTCCTTTATCTTTCAGCCAATATTAATAACAAGCTGTGATATAGTCAGCTCCAAATGCACCTTTAATGTCCACTCTTAGCCAGTAGTGACTTTCTGAAAACCAGGTAATCTCTCCTTTCCTAAGGTCACTTCTTGAATTTCTCTTGAAGATATAGCCAGGAACATTTATAAAAATGTGGAGAGCATCTCTGCAGAAGGCCTTTAGTAAAAGACTTTTCTTCAGTGCCATCTGTATACAGAATTAGTGGATTCAGGCTGAACATTTGCAACCTGTTGTTCATGTGGTACTTTTTTGGAGTCTTATTTTTCAGCTGGAGTTGAAGCCAGAGCTCAGGACTCCCTAGAGTTATCCTGGTAATTGAAGGCCTCCCCATCTTCCTCATTCTCTGAAGTGCAGATGACTACATCTTAGAGAATGCTTTTGGGCAAGTTTTTACCACTGCATCTTGAACACGTCCTTACGGGATGGAATCAATGCTTCGACTGGCAGGCTAATTATGTATTAAGGAGCGTTACTAGCCCAAGGGTCACCCAATCAAATGGAGTTCCCCCTTCTCATCTACCCTCTCTCTAGATCTAGAATCTTCGATTCTATTTTTAGTTAGGGTATCAAGACGGCTTAAGGTGGTTACTTATTTGAGTATTTTTTTTTTTTTATATTAGCATATCCTTTTTACAGGACTTAGCTGTCAACACCAGCATCTTTCAGCTGTATGTTGATCTCTTGGCAAGATTACGCTCAGTAGTTTGTCATTGCTTTCTGAGCGGCCGGCTCAGTATCCCGCAAGTCACGAGCGGGGGTCGAACCGTCTCAGCTCTCGCTCCGCCACGAGACTCTGCGTGATAAACGGGATTACAGAGAGAACGTTTTGTAACCCCACAGCCAGAGAGACCGGCTATTTGAGTATTGAGAAATGTAAATGGACTGGGGATGTCAATGTCTGAAACATTATGTGACAATTGTGCACGAGATTCTTTTCTAACGTTTATTACTTTCTGGGTTACAATATTAAATGGCCTACGTGGTATTATGTTAAATGCAAGCCGTACCGAACCAGTAAGCTGGGACAACCTCATTTATTGTGTCAAAGCTGACTTCCATACCGACCTGTACGACTCTGACAAGAGGCTGCGCAGAGTTATCACGCTGCGTCGTCTCCAGGTATGGTGTCCGCCTCGAGTGCTGGAGGTCTCGGGTTCAAGCCCCGGTGGCGGCCGGGACTTTTTCACGTGGACTTCTAGTAATAAACTTGCCCCTGGTCTCTGGGTAGCGAGATTAGACACCCGTGTGTATTGTTGCACACGTAACAAATTCCTTGGCAGTTGGAAATCGAAAAAGAATAGCCTAACGGCACTGCCCAGGCAATATTTCGAGTTAAAAAATCTAGTTAGTATTTCAGGATTCTCCCCGGTGCTACGTATTCCGTGCACTAAGCTGAGTTTCTCCAAACTCAGGTTTGAGTTAGGAGGAGAACGGAGCACTTATGGGTTACAGCCGTGTCCCGTGATGTTGATCCATCGACTAGAGTTATTACTCACGCGAAGGCGCTGATAATTAGTTTTCTGTTCGAAGATTTCAGTCAAGTAAACATGAGCAACTGTCATTTGCCTCGTCGTCTGCCTAAAGGATTTTAATCATGTCAGAGACGCCTGGAATTTGAGAATAGGCAAATGTTTCCAACATGGTCTTGAGATATATTTGCTTGCTTGCTTGTGTTCGTTGGCTTGAGCTCCAACGCGAAATCCTGTATGTCGGATGAAGGCATCCTGCTGTCCAACATCAGTGTGATGTCATACAGGACCTGAGGTTTGCCTGAGTATCCGTTGTCCCATGTCTGGCTTATTGGTGTGCAGACTGGTGGTTCCTCGCCGTACAGGCAGACACTCTCCGACTTCGGAGGAATCGGCGATCCTATTGACTTCAGCCAGGACCCCGAAGGGACCTGTTGCCCAGGACGCTCGACGAGGACGCGTCAATAGGTCTTGGCCAGTATATAACCCGGCCCTGGTGCCTTGGAAACACCTCTGCGTCCCGAGATATATTTGACAATGAGCTAGTCTTACAAGAAACGAATAAAAGCCTTGAACTGATTACATAAATTATGCGTAGATAGCCAAGATGTTTTGAGCAGGTTATGAAGAGGAATAAACTAGAAAGTATAGTGACAATAACAGAGACGAACAGTATGATGTCCAAAATAATAATGAAGGACCAGCAATTTTGAAGATGGAGGTTCAGAATGCGCTTAACCCTATGAAATCTGGCAAGACCCCCAGTTCAGAGAGCGTCACAACAGAAATGATTAATGCTTTAGAAGAATATGGAATAGATAAAGTTACCAGTTTGCTTAATACAATATATGATACTGGAAATATACCTCAGGAGTTATGTAATTCTGTATTTATTGCAATCCCAAAGAAATCAGGAGCTTTGGAATGTGATCAACATCGAACAATTAGTATAATGAGTCACATCACGAAGATTTTGCTAAGAATTATCATGCAAAGAGTTAGGAGGAAAATACAACCTGAAATAGGAGAAGAACAATGTGGGTTTGTGGAAGGCAAGGGTACAGTAAATGCTGTGTATATACTGAGAATCATAATCGAACGTTCTATAGAAGTAAACAAAGATCTACACCTTTGCTTTATTGACTACACAAAGGCTTTTGATAAAGTGAGACATGTCAACATGATAAGGATGCTTAAAGATATACAAATTGATGGAAAAGATCTTAGACTTGTAAAAACCATATATTGGAAACAACAAGCTGCCATAAGAGTTGATAATGAAGTATGCCAATATCAGCCTATTAAAAGGGGTGTGAGACAGGGGTGTGTAATGTCTCCAGATCTGTTTTCCCTGTACAGTGAAAGTATTTTCAGAAATATTGAAGATATGGAAGGAATCAACATTGGGGGACGATGCATCAATAACATTAGATATGCAGATGATACAGTCTTGATTGCAGACAATGAACAGGACCTGCAAAATTTAGTAGATGCGATTGTTACACACAGTGAACAACTAGGGTTAGATTTAAATTGTAAAAAGACACAGATTATGGTCGTCACTAGGAAGGACGAAATACCACAATGTAATATACAAGCAAATGGGAATATTCTTCATCAAGTGAGTAGGTACAGTTATCTCGGAACAGTAATAACATCTGATGGGAGATGCCTTGAAGAGATTAGAACAAGAATCGCCATGGCAAAAGTAGCCTTTAGCAAGATGAAAAACATATTGACCAATAAAAAGATGTCAATTGAAACGAGAAAAAGAGTGTTGAGATGCTACATAGAACCTGTACTTTTATATGGATGTGAAGCGTGGACAATGAGCAGTCAGGCTGAAAAACATCTGATGGCTGTAGAGATGTGGTTTCTGAGGAAAATGCAAAGAATACCATGGACAGCCAGAAAGACCAATGAACAAGTCCTTCAAGAAACAAATGAAGATCGTAAATTGATTAGAGAAATTAGACGTAGACAGTCAAAATTATTTGGGCATGTTATGAGAAGAAATGGATTGGATAATTTGGTGACAACTGGTAAGATCGAGGGGAACAGACCAAGGGGAAGACCTAGAAGCAAGTACCTGGATGGCTTGGCCTTATGGCATGGTCGAGACAGAAACACGGAGCTGATCCACGACTCTGGTGATCGAGTGAGATGGCAGAACATGACCGCCCACGCTTACCGGCATGGCACATGATGGATGGATGGATAGTGTCAATTGGCAAAATGAATCGGAGAAGAAGAAGGGGACGGTAGAGAGATAAATACCTGGTTCGTTTAGCCACATTGCATCATCGACACACAGGCATGATCAAGGACTCGACTGATTGTGTGAGGTAACGAGCCATTATCGCTCTTGCTTATCAGAATTATTTTTAAAGAAAGGAACCTCTTTTGACGACTGGAATTATTGTGTGGACACTGTAAAACGTTTAGAAGAAAACGACAATTAGTGGACTCTTTTTGCACACATTTAGGTGTGGAGGTCAGCATGGCTGAATGGATAAGAACCCACATTTTAAACCTCCTGTGTGCTGATTTTGAGGTAAAGGGTTCATCCCTCTATACACGATTTTAAAAAAAAAATTTTTTTAGCATATCCTTTACAGGACTTAGCTGTCAACACCAGCATCTTTCAGCATGTATGTTGATCTCTTGGCAAGATTACGCTCAGTAGTTTGCCATTGCTTTCTGAGCGGCCGGCTCAGTATCCCGCAAGTCACGAGCGGGGGTCAAACCGCCTCAGTTCTCGCTCCGCTACGAGACTCTGCTTGATAAACGGGATTACAGAGAGAAAGTGTTGTAACCCCACAGCCAGAGAGACCGGCCTATACACGATAGTTGGACTAAAATATGGACTTCTGGTTCTTGACTTGGGGATCTAAATAACAAATACCTCTGAAATGGGAGTGGGTGTGCCTGATGCCGCGTGGCTATGATAATAAGTAAAGCTAATCCACACGCAAAATTCACTCAGTGCTACTAGACGTAATGTGTATACACTACGCTTGAGTTCAAAGCGAGCGAGCGCAAACAAATAAAACTCCTTGAGGCGTATTGAGCACACATTGCAAGCGTCAGTAGGCTGGGTCAGTAGGCTGGGTCAGTAGGCTGGGTCAGTAGGCTGGGTCAGTAGGCTGGGTCGATCATGGAGTACAAGTCAATGTCGTAAATCTGTGTCACCGCGAAGTTTAACCCATGAACAACGGTCCGCCCAGTAACAGCGCTATCAACTGTGTTCCAATTCATAGGTATATATATGCACTAATACGTGATCTCTACTTCTTGTTAATTCCCTTATCTATAAGTGTCAGTTAGTACCCGACAAGTTTATGTTTCATGCTAAGCCAATGACTAGAAGGATTCGCTGTTAACGGATATTTGTATGCAATGCATTCACCTGTATCGCCACAAAACTAAACATAACTCACATGACATCGCATGTTTTAAAGTGGCAATAACAGTAATGCAGCTATCTTACTGAAACTATTGTCAAACTGTGCTATTAAGGAAGATCTATGTCAACATGAACAATATGATATGTACCCGACTAAACAGTCAAAGCATAAACATGGAGAAACTATTATCAAAACGTGATTGCAAGCCTCAACACGGTTAGGAACACGGTAACAATTCGTTCTTGTCAACATAATTCGCTCTATTCAAGTACCTCCAGCAAATGACGCTGAGTTTAATTAAACAATGTATACTGTACAATTAAGAAACAATATAACGCAGTGTTTCCCAAAGTGGGGCCCACGCCCCACAGGGGGGCAATTCGATTGTTAAGGGGGGGCAATTCGAAAATGGAAGAAATCGGCTGAATATAACAAAACGGGGAGACTTGAGACTGAAGTTAACTAAATTGGAACCTGACATAAGATCTCTTTGCAGCAAGCATCAAGCGCAAGGATCTCACTAAATTTAAATAATAAATAATTACTAATAATTAAAATAATATAGAAAAATCTTTCATTAAAATTATTTTGTACTTGAATTTCAGTCCTCCATTATATGTTTTGAAAATGTACTTACTGTGTTTGCTCAATAATTACCTAGTGATTTCTTCCTAACACCTATCATTCAAGTTTCTTTAGTGAACATTTCAATTTTTGAATATTAAAAATAATGTATATGTTGAGGGGGGGGGGGGGGAGGGGGGGGGCGTGGGGCGTGGGAGAGGGGCAATATGAATTTTAGAAAAGCTTAAGTGGGGCATGGCACAAAAAAGGTTGGGAAACACTGATATAACGGGTATACAATTTACTGCACTGAGTAGGTATGCTGCTTTACAATGATTGTACATGAATGAGACAAAGAATCCAAACTTCGACATTTAAATAAAGAACACCAAGTATAGTCCCACATACAGAAACTACAAGAGAAATATCGGCATTGCGATCAGAGAAGACAAGAAACAGGTTATAATAAATACTTGTAATAGAATAGAGCATCTCAATTGCCACGAAAAGATGAACTTTATCAAGTTGAATCAGACCCTCATTACGTGTCATACATTCGATTCTGTAGTTGAGTTGAGTTGAGTTAAGAACCGACATCACTGCACTCAGGGCATTCCCATGCGTGCTCAGTCCCCTCGTTTAACAGCCAGCGAAGAGTCATACTACTAATCGTTCCCACCGCTATCTGATATAAAAGTTCTCCTGGTCTTCCCTCTCAGTTTTGAAATTATTCCAGAACCCCTGTCGATCCCCCGCAATCTCATTCTTTCCACATATGGGTTCTCAATCTGTTCCTCCGACTTCTCCACCTGGTCCCACAAACGCACGACCACTTCACCTCCCCCTTGTCCATAGACAAAATACCAACAAGAGACGCATTCCCTGCTAGCATATCAGCCTGTTCATTCCTCCGTACACCCGCATGGCCAGGGCAAAATATCCATACAGTTCTCACAATCTGTGACCTCTGAAGCGACGAGAGCCATTCCACACGAAACATTCCTTTCTCCACCTTGCTAAGCATACTCTTTGAATCCGTAATGCACACAACGTGTGTTGCAGTATTCTCCACTAGCCAGCGGAATGCCGCTGTTACTGCCTCCACCTCCATTCTCATGCTGGAGGTCGTAGTCTCATATGCCAGACTCTTCTTTTTCAAGACTCGCCCATTAGCCTTTGCAATAAAGCCCAGCCACTACGTCTGTTTCTCACCACTGACCCATCAGTGTAGATGACTATGTCACCTTGATGTGTGTTGCTCTGGATCAGCTGTTGCACTTCAAACTCAGTGCGGCCCGCTGCTCATTCTCTGCACTCACGACCCGGTGTTATTATTACATGTGCCAGCCTGTCATGTCTTCCGGAACTTCAACCCACTCTCGTTCACGATTGATGGTCTCTAGATCACACACCTGACTTATAGAAAGTTCTGCCTGTGCCATCCAGGACCTGCCTCGTCTTAGTCTATGACCCTTTTGTCACCAACTGGCTGGGGTTAGATCCCAGATGGGCAACCACTCAGCCAAATTCGTTTTCTCCTACTGGGGTTTAGTTCTGGGTGCAGTTTGAGATCCTTTACCTCTGTCAGATGGGACTAATTACCACCCCAGATCCCAGAGAGAAAACCTGGAACTAGTGTCTTTTATGCTGATTTAAGACACCGTCCCTGATACTCAAGAAAACAGCCAAGAAGTGGCTCGTTGAAGATAGAATATATCTATATAGATTTGGCTGTACTTGGTATCACTAGAAGTGAGAAAGGAGGAGTTAAGTTATGCAACGTAATCTGGTTACTTATGACTGCATAGGTAAGGTACCTCCCTGACATATATTCTCCCTTCTGGACAATGTGTTCGAACCCCCACTAAAAGATATAATGTGTGTACTTGATTACGCTACACAAACATTTATAAACACTTAGAATTATATGGACAATTTGAGTTTTAAAATACAACAACTGTATTTATTATTTCTAGTCTTGATGATCACATGATGATGATGATGATTATAATATGGTATACGTAACTTAAGAGGTCACATAGGTCATGCTTCCCCCAGTGAGACGCAGTTCACTGTCAGACTGAAGGAGTCCAAATTGGTCCCTTCACTTGGCTAAGTCATTCCCCGATATGAGTTGACTGTCCATTGCTCCTAAGAGATCTGGAATGAAACGAACGGAGATGGGTAGTATCTACGTCTACACATCTCAAACACATATGTCTATACATTCATATAAACATACATTCAAGTCATAATATATGATGGTATGATGATATATGATGGCATGTTACATAAACATATATCAGTTCTAGACAAATAAATATATATGTATATATTCATAAGACCATTTAGAACATCTATAGCTCAAAACATACATATTCACATAGATTTATGTAATGAAGTGTTTCCCATATAAGTTCACCTCACTTACTCTCTCCCTTTCTGATTCATTCATACTGTGGGAAGGACTGGTCGCACAGTCCATGTCGAACATTACATGCCTTCCCTGAATCTGTCTGGGATATTGAGAGTCCTAAGTCATGTATGCTCTCATGCAGACATCATGCAGACAAGGTTAACTGGTGCCATTCCTCAAACCAAGTGGTTTCACCACAATCTTGGTAGGCACTCAGAGTGTCGGTTCAAATAATCAACGTTAATTTGGATGCTATCAAGAGACTGGTAGCTCTCAGGAATTTCTCCTAAGTAGTCAGTCTCCCCAATGTTGCACATCATACAGGATGAATCTAAATTTATCTCCTGTACATGCATAAGCCACACGCTCATGTAGCTTGGATATTAGATTTCTCCAAATTATCACATACAACTAAACTTGAAACTTTGCAAAACCCTTTGGAGGAAAGCGTTGACCAAACTTGGTTGAACATCAAGAATACAATTCAATATACCGCAGAAGAATGTCTCGGTGTGTTAACCACGCATAGAAAGAACAGATGGTTCAATCAAAAATGTGAAGAAGCAGTCACTAGGAAGAAGAATGCCAGACATGTATGGTTAAATGACATCAATAACATCCAAAAGGTAGAGCAGTATAGAAATGAATGTAAAGAGGCTACAAAAATAGTCAGACAGCAGAAGCGAGAATATATGAGTAATATAATCAAAGATATGGAAACTAATCACCAGAAAAATGAATCCAGAACATTTTTTAAAGTACTGAAGTCAATGAAACGAGGGCACCAACAAAACACATATGGTTTAAAAGACAAAAATGGGAATATGATAAATACCAATGAGGAAATGTGCAACACATGGAAAGAATATTTTATTGAATTACTAAATTGTGAAGCTCCAAGTAACATTTTCCCACAGGAAGAGGTTCTAACATGCGAACCACAAATTGAAGAACCTACATTTGAAGAAATCCTATATGTAATCACACGACTTAAAAACAATAAGGCAACTGGGACTGATGGAATTGCTGCTGAATTTATAAAGGCAGGTGGCCATGCATTACATCTAAAGCTATACGAACTAATAATAAAAATCTGGAGGACAGAAGAATTACCCCATGACTGGAAAGAGTCATTATTGATACCTATCTTTAAGAAAGGAGATAAGTTCCAATGTGGAAATTATAGAGGAATATCACTACTGTCCACAAGCTATAAGATACTATCCGCAGTATTACTAAATAGACTAAAACCATATTCAGAAGACATATTAGGTGACTACCAGGCGGGTTTTAGACAAAACAGATCAACAATAGATCAGATATTTATCTTACGACAAATAGCCGAGAAACATTGGGAATATAAAAGAGATCTCCATAACATTTTTGTGGATTTTAAAAAGGCTTATGATAGTGTCCATAGGAATAGTCTATGGAATGTTATGCAGGAATTTGGAATACCAAGGAAGTTAATTAACATGACCAAACTATGCATGGAAGATACTTATAATATAGTAACATATAAAGGCAGGAAATCAGACCCCTTCCAAATAACATCTGGCTTGAAACAGGGTGATGCACTATCGCCGCTACTCTTCAATCTGGCTCTAGAGAAAGTTGTAAGGAAGGTAAAGGAGGAATGTGATATTGGAGGAACATCCAAGCTGCTTGGTTATGCAGATGATATAGATATTATAGGGCAAAGTGAACAAAAGACATTAGAAATATTGACTCACTTAAAGGAAAAAGCCCAACAGATGGGGCTGGTTATCAACCAAGATAAGACAGAATATATGGATAATTTCAAGAGACGGAATGGCTAAAAACTCTGGCCACATACAAATAGATAATATGACCATTAAAAGAACGGAAACATACAAATACCTGGGTACAATCTTCAACTGCTCCAACATCATAAGGGAAGAAATACAAACTAGAATCAACTCTGGAAATAAGATATACTATGCACTACAACATCTACTAAAATCAAAGGCGCTATCTCGTAACACCAAAATCACAATATACAAACACTGATCAGACCAGTTGTGCTGTATGGCTCTGAAACCTGGAGTACAACGAAAGGAGACGAAGCCTTGTTACAAACCTTTGAGAACAAAATTTTAAGACGCATCTTTGGACCCATTAGGGATACACAAAGTGGAGAGTGGAAAAGAAGAAGTAACAAAGACATTTATGATTTGTTTAAGTCCCCGCTAATCACTGGTATCACTGAAGGCTAATAGACTACAATGGCTGGGGCATATAGAAAGAATGGAAGATAATAGGGAAACAAAACTCGCTTACACTCAGGAAATAAATGACTGTAGACCCCGAGGTAGACCAAGAAGGCGGTGGAGAGATAATATACATACAGACCTACAAGCACTTGGAATCAACTACTGGCAAGAGAAGGTCCACCAGAGAGACGAATGGAGACAGATTGTATTTGCAGCAAAGAACCTCAATGGCTCGGAACGCTGAAGAAGAAGAAGATCACATACAACAATTCAGACAACCAAGTAGTGAATGAAAGAAGATAGTTCTCAGTGGAATATTAAAGCTAGAAACTGGAACACAGAGTAACACAGAAAATCCATCAGTGTAAAGTTTTGGAGAATATGTAGAAACAGGAAACTACACAAGCCTTCAGACTAGCAGACAACGGATCAGAGTAATACTAATAATGTAAACTTTTACCTGAGGTTATAGCTTTTGGAAATTCCATAATAAAACTTCGTACAGAAGTCAAACAGAACGAAATGATAGTATTTCTCCAGTAGGTATCCTTTTGCTATACGTGAGTTTGCGTCTGAGGATTGTGGTCACTGCTCATAGTTTTATTCTCTCTGTTCCTGGCTAGTTTCTACGTGTCTAATTAATATGCCCGTATTAGTTAACTCCACCTATTTTCCGCATGGACTGTAGTTATTTCTGCCAATCAAAATTGACTGATGCCCCGCCACATTCCTGAAACAATGAAACATGCTTTGGCGGCGATGCAGTTGCGTCATTACATTCCAATCTGTGTTAACACCAGCCTTCCTGGGTTGCTGGCAAAAATGTGTCAGCCATGTGTTTCTACTTTGCCGCTGTATTGCAGTGAGGTGTTAAGCATCTGGTCCTAATTGCCCCTTTGTGGTGGCAACTACAGTCGTTGTCCCGGCTCCCCAAAGTCTGGACTTTTACCGCATGTGTTATTTCAGACGGGTCTGGCTGACCCTCTTATCTCCCATTCTGCCGTGGCTGGTTAACACGTTAGGTCCTGTTGAACTAAGGTGTTAGGTGTCTGTCCCTATTCCAACCACAGGATTGTAAACTAACACGTCAATCTCAACTGACTGGCTCCGCGATGTATCAACGTCGTCCCCAGCCCAGATTTCACACTTTGCCATCTTTCTCTTCCCTTGTACTGAAAACAATGAGTTTTCAACCTTTGATAGCGCCCGCCGACTGGTGCCGTGATGTCTGGGTTGTACGTTTGATCTGTACATCAAAGCTTTCTCAGACCTAGCATTACAAAAGTGATGGGGCGTGCGTGGTCAAAATGTATTTTTCTCTTGTTTTCAATCTCTGTTAGTTTTTCCTTATTCCTTGGTTGGGGACTCAGATTATTTTCTGGTGGACAATTATTCTTTTACTTAGAGAATGATATAATAATTCTGGTGCTGTCATGGCGTTTCGGCACACCTTTACCATATCCATTGCTGCATGCAGCGGGTGATCCCTGTCTGCGGCAACCCTCAGGTGCCATTTGGCCTGAAGGACCCTATGCCAATCCGTCATTGTAGGTAGCGCCAGGATATGCCTCATGCAGATAATTGGTGTGTCCTTTGTGCACCCGGTATTAACCGCATGACAGCATTCTGTATGCGCTCCAACCTTTCAAGCTGGCTCTTCGTGTGTCGTCTCGATAGTTCGATCTTGGTGAAGTGAGGAACCGCTTGTCACTAGCCCTGCAGAATTGGTCTTTGTCTGGGTAGCCGTTTTCATCCAGTTCTATTTCGTCTTCTGATGCTTCTTCTTCTGTCTGGGTCTTTGCATTTTCTGATTCGGATGTTTCTTTCGGCTTTCTGAGATTTGAGTAGTTCGATTCTGTAACAAACAATAAGGACTTGCTACAAAGATGTAAACAGGGGTGTGGAGAAATGTACGATGATATTACAAAGAACTCCGACTATATGCCTGAAAGCAAAGACCGTAATACAGAACATTGAACAGAGGAAATAGATATACAGTACATAATTGTTTGGTAAACGAAATTCAGGTCTTCTGGTGTTGTCAACAACAGAAAGTGTGTATAATCGACGACAGCATATCGTCTCCAGAACATTTAACCCATTTAACTGAATCATCATATTTTGAAAAAAAATTTAAAAGCAAT
>JACEFZ010000847.1:0-30000 GCA_014155875.1 Cepaea nemoralis
CTAGTAGCTTGCTGACACAGAGTTCACATAGTGAGAACTAGTAGGCTGCTACATACAGCTTACATAAATCAAATCAAATCAAATCAACTTTATTAGGGTCACAAATTGGGCGCGCAGGCCCGTCTTACATTCGGCCCTTCCAATCACTCGTCTTTCGTTCATCAAGAGCATTATACATTTGCATAGGAAGAAAAATAAACATTGTGAAATGAATGTTGTAAACATAAACAAGGCTAATTACCATGGTATGAAGCCCATCTCCCACCTATCCATACATCACCCCACCCACACAACACCCCCACCTACCCACACACATGCGCACCAAGGGACACATACACACCCCCACCTACCGACACACAAGCACACCAAGGGACACATACATACCCCACCAACCGACCCATCCCCCTCCCGCACATCCCCCACCCACACACACTGCCCTCACCTGATCCCCCAACCAAAACACACTCGCCACCCACAAACATTCCCCCACCAACCCACACATCCCACGCCCATCCACATTCTACCCCACACATCCTCTCCCCACCCACACCTCAAACCACCCTTCCCCCAGCCACATCTCCATCGACAACATATTCCCAACCCACACACACAATCCCCCACCAACCCACACATCGCACATCCACTCACACATCCCCAAACCATACACACACATCCCCACCAACTGACATGTCCCTACCCCCCCCCCCCCCACACACACACACACATCTCCCTAACCACCCATACATCCCCAATCCACTCACACACACACCACCACCCACACATACAACTTCCACCCACCCACACATGCCTTAACCTAACCCCCCACCACACAATCCCCCACCCGCACATCACATACACCTCCTACCACGCACTATTCCCAACCCACGCACCACACACACACATATCCCTCACCAACACATCCCCACTTACACACCACACACATATCCCCCACCCAGATACCACAAAATAATCCCACCCACACCCACACAGATACCCTTACCCATCCACCCCACATACCCCCACTCACACACCACAAAAATCCCCCCACCCACACACACATACCTCACCCACACAATATCACCAACCAACACACCACACACCTCTCCCCACCCACACACGCATTCCCTACCCGTCCACCAACACACACTCACTCACACATCCTCCACTACGCACCCACACACCCCCACCAACCCACTCCCAACCAAACATCTCTCCATCACAATACCCCTACCCCCACACACATCCTCCACCCACTCACACATCCCACCCCGACACATACAACTCCCTCACCCACCTACACATCCCTAAGCCACTCACACACCCCCACCCACACATTCCCCATCCACATACACACATCTCCCACACACACTCCCCCACATACTTCCCCCAACCACCACAATCCCCTGCTCACCCACACATATACCCCACCCATACGCACATTCCCCACACCCATCACACACATCCCCTACACCACACACTATCCTCCACCCATACCACCACAAACATACCCTCCACCCACACATCATTCACACATCCCCCACCAACACACCGCACACATATCTCAAACCCACACACCATACACTTCTCCCCATCCGCCCTTCCATCCCAAATCCACCCAACACAATCCCCTACCCACACAACCCCGCCTCCCACACATACTTCCTCAAACCATCCACACATCTCCACCCACATAAACACACATCCCCTGCATCCGTCCCATACACATATCCTCCACCCATACACACATCCCCCACACCCATTCCAACACCCGTACTTTCACCCCCACACATCCATCCACACATCCCACCAACACCCACAAATACCACTACCCATCAAAACCCACACACCCCAACCCATCCAAATGCATACCCCCACCCACACACCCCCCACCCACACATATCCCCACACTCACACACATCCTCCACATACACTCACACTTCCTCACATCTAGACACATACAAAATGTCTCACGTTAGTATTGAAACTAGTATGAACAAACTCCCACACTTTACTCACACACATACACTGACACTTGTCATGAGCAGTCTCATAAAAATGTTAAACATGGAGAAAAATGTGTACATAAAATGTATGTGACGTAAAAATAGTGATGCTCTCTCTCTCTCTCTCTCTCTCTCTCTCTCTCTCTCTCTCTCTCTCTCTCTCTCTCTCTCTCTCTCTCTCTCTCTCTCTCTCTCACACACACACACACACACACATTCACTCTCACGCTCACACATTCACTCTTCCGCTCATTCATTCACTCTCACGCATTCACTCTCCCGCTCATTCACTCGCATCTGCTCAGCTCTCTCTCTCTCTCTCTCTCTCTCTCTCTCTCTCTCTCTCTCTCTCTCTCTGTATTCTTTCATATACACACACTCACACGCATGCGCGCGCTCACACACACACACACACTAACACATCAACTCTCCCACTGTCTCACTCTCTAACACACAATCCTTCACACACCACTCACTCTCTCAATCACACTCTCTCACACATACACATACACATGAACGCATGCACGCACGCATACACTCCCTCACTCACTCTCACACATACACGTACGAATGCAGCATACATAGTGAGAACTAGTAGGCTGCTGAACACAGTTCACATAGAGAGAACTAGTAGGCTGCTACACACAGTTCACATAGTGAGAACTAGCAGGCTGCTGAACACAGTTCACACAGTGAGAACTAGTAGGCTGCTGAACACAGTTCACATAGTGAGAACTAGTAGGCTGCTACACACAGTTCACATAGAGAGAACTAGTAGGCTGCTACATACAGTTTACATAGTGAGAACTAGTAGGCTGCTGAACACAGTTCACATAGAGAGAACTAGTAGGCTGCTGAACACAGTTCACATAGTGAGAACTAGTAGGCTGCTACACAGAGTTCACATAGTGAGAACTAGTAGGCTGCTGAACACAGTTCACATAGTGAGAGCTAGTAGGCTGCTGAACACAGTTCACATAGTGAGAACTAGTAGGCTGCTGAACACAGTTCACATAGTCAGAACTAGCAGGCTGCTGAACACAGTTCACACAGTGAGAACTAGTAGGCTGCTGAACACAGTTCACATAGTGAGAACTAGTAGGCTGCTACACACAGTTCACATAGTGAGAACTAGCAGGCTGCTGAACACAGTTCACATAGTGAGAACTAGTAGGCTGCTGAACACAGTTCACATAGTGAGAACTAGTAGGCTGCTACACACAGTTCACATAGTGAAAACTAGTAGGCTGCTGTATGTGACGGGACAGCCCCGGCAGCATCCGAATTACACAAGTTTGAAAGGAATTAAAGAGCCCACAAGAATTATTCTATCATTCTCTAAGTAAAAGAATAATTGTCCACCAGAAAATAATCTAGTCCCCAACCAAGGAATAAGGAAAAACTAACAGAGATTGAAAACAAGAGAAAATTACATTTTGACCACGCACGCCCCATCATTTCTGTAATGCTAGGTCTGAGAAAGCTTTGATGTCAAGATCAAACGTAACACACAGACACCACGGCACCAGGCGGCGGCGGCGCTATCAAAGGTTGAAAACTCATTGTTTTCAGTAGAAGGGAAGAGAAAGAGGGAAAAGTGTGAAATCTGGGCTGGGGACGACATGGATACATGGGGTTCTACTCAGGGGAAAACACGGCAATTTAATGCAGGCCTAACACCTATCTAAAAGTCCAGACTTTGTGGAGCCGGGACGTCTGTAATTGCCACCACAAAGGAGCAATTAGGACCAGATGCTTAACACCTCACTGCAATACGGGCGGCAAAGTATGAACACATGGCTGACACATTTTGCCAGCAACCCAGGAAGGCGGGTGTTACCAGCAGATTGGAATGTAATGACGCAACTGCCTCGCCGCCAAAGCATGTTTCATTGTTTCAGGAATGTGGCAGGGCATCGGTAAATTTGATTGACAGATGAAACTACCCTTCACAGGAAAGGAGGAGGGGGGAGAAGAATTTGGCACTTAATCCATCTAGGTAAATCGTCCTACATGAAAAATAGGTGGAGCCAACAGGAACTTGGACATAGTAATTAGCTAGCGTGGAAACTAGCCAGGAACAGAGAGAATAAAACTACGAGCAGAGGCCAGCAAGACTTCAGACGCATTCACAATAGCGTACCAGGGAAGCCGGAATTTTAATTTCTGGTGAGAGATTACCCTCTCGTTTTGTTACTTCGATACAACGTCCGTATGACAGGATTTCCTAGCTATAACCCAGGTAATACCATTATTCTGAGTTTGTCTGCTAGTCTGAAGGCCTTATAGTTTCTTGTTTCTGTTTATTCTCCAAAACTTTACACTCGTAGATTTTCTTTGTACTTAATGTTCCAGTTCTAGCTTTACAATTTCACTGAGAACTATTTTCTTCTTTCATTCACCACTTGGTTGTCTGATTTGTTGTATGTGATAATTTGGAGAAATCCATTATCCAAGCTACATGAGCATGTGGCTTATGCATGTACAGGAAATACATTTAGATTCATCCTGTATGATGTTAAACATTGGGGAGACTGACTACTTAGGAGAAATTCCTGAGAGCTACCAGTCTCTTGATCGCGTTCAATTAACGTTGATTATTTGGACCAACACTTTGAGTGCCTACCAAGATTGTGGTGAAACCACTTGGTTTGAGGAATGGCACCAGTTCACCTTGTCTGCATGATATCTGCATGAGGACAGACATGACTTAGGACATTCAATATCCCAGACAGATTCAGGGAAGGCATTTAATGTTCGACAGGACTGTGCGACCAGCCCTTCCGACAAGACAGTATGAATGAATCAGAAAGGGAAAGAGTAAGTGAGGTGAACTTATATGGGAAACACCCCATTACATAAATGTATGTGATGATGTATGTTTTGAGCTATAGATGTTCTAAAGGGTTTTATGAATATATACATATGTATATATATATATATATATATATATATATATATATATATATATATATATATATATATATATATATATATATATATATATATATATATATATATATATTTAGAACTGATATATGTTTATGTAACATGCCATCATCTATCATCATACCATCATATATTATGACTTGAATGTATGTTTATATGAATGTATAGACATATGTGTTTGAGATGTGTAGACGTAGATACTACCCATCTCCGTTCGTTTCATTCCAGATCTCTTAGGAGCAATGGACAGTCAACAACCCATATCAGGAAGTGACTTAGCCTTGTGAGGGACCAATTTGGACTCCTTCAATCTGACAGTGAACTGCGTCTCACTGGGGGAAGCATGACCTATGTGACCTCTTAAGTTACGTATACCATATTATAATCATCATCATCATCATCATATGATCATCAAGATTAGAAATAATAAACACAGTTGTTGTATTTTAAAACTCAATTTGTCCGTATAATTCTAAATGTTTATAAATGTTTGTGTAGCGTATCAAGTACACACATTATTGTATCATTTAGTGGGGGTTCGCACATATTGTCCAGAAGTGGGAATCTATGTCCGGGAGGTCTCTTGCCTATGCAGTCATAAGTAACCAGATTACGTTGCATGTCTTAACTCCTCCTTTCTCACTTCTGGTGATACCAAGTACAGCCAAATCTATATAGATATATTCTATCTTCAACGAGCCACTTCTTGGCTGTTTTCTTGAGTATCAGGGACAGTGTCTTAAATCAGCATAACAGACATTTGTTCCACGTTTTCTCTCTGGGATCTGGGTTGGTAATTAGTCCCTTCTGACAGAGTTAGGGGATCTTAAACTGCATCCAGAACTTAACACCAGCAGAAGAAAATGATGTTGGCTGGGTGGTTGCCCAACCGGGAGCTACCTCAAGCCAGTTGGTGACACTGAACACAGTTCACATAGTGAGAACTAGTAGGCTGCTACACACAGTTCACATAGTGAGAACTAGTAGGCTGCTGAACACAGTTCACATAGTGAGAACTAGTAGACTGCTACACACAGTTCACATAGTGAGAACTAGTAGGCTGCTGAACACAGTTCACATAGAGAGAACTAGTAGGCTGCTACACACAGTTCACATAGTGAGAACTAGTAGGCTGCTGAACACAGTTCACATAGTGAGAACTAGTAGGCTGCTGAACACAGTTCACATAGTGAGAACTAGTAGGCTGCTACACACAGTTCACATAGTGAGAACTAGTAGGCTGCTGCACACAGTTAACATAGTGAGAACTAGCAGGCTGCTGAACACAGTTCACATAGTGAGAACTAGTAGGCTGCTGAACACAGTTCACATAGTGAGAACTAGTAGGCTGCTACACACAGTTCACATAGTGAGAACTAGTAGGCTGCTGAACACAGTTCACATAGTGAGAACTAGTAGGCTGCTACACACAGTTCACATAGTGAGAACTAGTAGGCTGCTGAACACAGTTCACATAGTGAGAACTAGTAGGCTGCTACACACAGTTCACATAGTGAGAACTAGTAGGCTGCTGAACACAGTTCACATAGTGAGAACTAGTAGGCTGCTACACACAGTTCACATAGTGAGAACTAGTAGGCTGCTGAACACAGTTCACATAGTGAGAACTAGTAGGCTGCTACACACAGTTCACATAGTGAGAACTAGCAGGCTGCTGAACACAGTTCACATAGTGAGAACTAGTAGGCTGCTGAACACAGTTCACATAGTGAGAACTAGTAGGCTGCTGAGCACAGTTCACACAGTGAGAACTAGCAGGCTGCTGAACACAGTTCACATAGTGAGAACTAGTAGGCTGCTGAACACAGTTCACATAGTGAGAACTAGTAGGCTGCTGAGCACAGTTCACACAGTGAGAACTAGTAGGCTGCTGAACACAGTTCACATAGTGAGAACTAGTAGGCTGCTGAACACAGTTCACATAGTGAGAACTAGTAGGCTGCTGAGCACAGTTCACACAGTGAGAACTAGTAGGCTGCTGAACACAGTTCACATAGTGAGAACTAGTAGGCTGCTGAACACAGTTCACATAGTGAGAACTAGTAGGCTGCTGAACACAGTTCACATAGTGAGAACTAGTAGGCTGCTGAACACAGTTCACATAGTGACAGCTAGTAGGCTGCTACACACAGTTCACATACTCAACTCAACTCAACTCAACTTTATTAGGGTCACAAATTGGGCGCGCAGGCCCGTCTTACATTCGGCCCTTCCAATCACTCGTCTTTCGTTCATCAAGAGCATTATACATTTACATAGGAAGAAAAATAAACATTGTGAAATGAATGTTGTAAACATAAACAAGGCTAAACATGGAGAAAAATGTGTACATAAAAAGTATGTGACGTAAAAGTGGTGATGCCAGCGCGTCCCCCACACACACACGCACACACACACACACACACACACACCACACACACACACACTCTCTCTCTCTCTTTCATTCACTCTCACTCTCACTCATTCACTCACACACACACACTCTCACTCATTCACTCTCCCGCTCACTCATTCACTCTCCCGCTCACTCATTCACTCTCCTGCTCACTCATTCACTCTCACGCTCACTCATTCTGTCTCTCCCGCTCACTCATTCACTCTCCCGCTCACTCATTCACTCTCCCGCTCACTCATTCACTCTCCCGTTCAATCATTCACTCTCCCGCTCACTCATTCACTCTCACTCATTCACTCTCACGCTCACTCATTCACTGTCCCGCTCACTCATTCACTCTGCCGCTCACTCATTCACTCTCACGCTCACTCATTCACTCTCACGCTCAATCATTCACTCTCCCGCTCACTGATTCACTCTCACGCTCACTCATTCACTCTCACGCTCACTCATTCCTTCTCATGCTCACTCATTCACTCTCACTCATTCACTCTCACGCTCACTCAATCACTCTCACGCTCACTCATTCACTCTCACGCTCACTCATTCACTCTCCCGCTCAATCATTCACTCTCCCGCTCACTCATTCACTCTCACTAATTCACTCTCCCGCTCACCCATTGACTCTTCCGCTCACTCATTCACTCTCCCGCTCACTCATTCACTCTACCGCTCACTCATTCACTCTCACGCTCACTCATTCACTCTCATGCTCACTCATTCACTCTCACTCATTCACTCACACTCATTCACTCCCACATACAGACACTCTCACTCATTCACTCTCCAGCTCACTCATTCGCTCTCACGCTCACTCATTCACTCTCCCGCTCCCTCATTCACCCTCACGCTCACTCATTCACTCTCACGCTCACTCATTCACTCTCCCGCTCATTCATTCACTCTCACTCATTCACTCTCCCGCTCACTCATTCACTATCACGCTCAATCATTCACTCTCCCGCTCACTCATTCACTCTCACGCTCACTCATTCACTCTCACGCTCACTCATTCACTCTCACGCTCACTCATTCACTCTCACGCTCACTCATTCACTCTCACGCTCACTCATTCTGTCTCTCATTCACACTCACTCACTCTCTCACTCAAACTACAGTAATGAACATAAGTTTAGATTATACATGATAAAATCAAATGGTATTTAACTGATAATATGACAGATGAGAATACACAAACATATGGATTCGCGTGTTACATAACATGCGTGTTACATGACATGCATCTGCTCAGCTCTCTCTCTCTCTCTCTCTCTCTCTCTCTCTCTCTCTCTCTCTCTCTCTCTCTCTCTCTGTATTCTTTCATATACACACACTCACACGCATGCGCGCGCTCACACACACACACACTAACACATCAACTCAAATAATGAGAGCTAGTAGGCTGCTGAACACAGTTCACATAGAGAGAACTAGTAGGCTGCTGAACACAGTTCACATAGTGAGAACTAGTAGGCTGCTACACACAGTTCACATAGTGAGAACTAGTAGGCTGCTGAACACAGTTCACATAGAGAGAACTAGTAGGCTGCTGAACACAGTTCACATAGTGAGAACTAGTAGGCTGCTGAACACAGTTCACATAGTGAGAACTAGCAGGCTGCTGCACTGACTGTCGGACACCTCGTTTCTGATTTCTTGGTCCAGCCACACACACACACACACACTCACACCCCCCCCCCCCTTTTTTTTCTCTGTGATAACATCTACTGGTGACATTGGAAAACAGGAAGGTGGCATTTGCAAGATAATGAGCTGGCACAAAATTAGATCCTTGCAACCCACAAATAGACCTACCGGACATCTGCCTGATACCCATAATTATCATGTAATAAATACGTACAACATTTATGTCCCACTTGTCCCATTTCTCGAGGCCTGACCTACCATATTTGTCTTGAGCTTGCGTTGCACGCCGACATAATCCCTCACCGGTGCAACCACACATTTTTACCTATGGCAGCTGTGGGGAGACAACAGTGTGGGGTGTTTTTGTGCAAGGTGGGTCCCAGCAACGGGAAGTGCCATTGACAGAGACAAGGGAGGCGGACATCCAGCCAGATATGTCCTTGTCACAGACGTCACGCTTCTGCACGGCTGCAGATTACTGAGCGATGAGGTCATGGAGCGGTATTCGGGTTATGTGCCCATGTGATGTCTGCACCTTCGCAAAATCAACACCTGCGAAATGAGATGCCTGAGGGGAGCTGCCAACTTAACAATCCGAGACCGAGTAAGAAATGCTGTTATCAGACAGGCAGTGGGATCAACACCTTGTGCCACATTTATTGAAAGACAGAAGATCAAGTGGTTTGGCCATGTCGTCAGAATGCAACACCAACAACTACCATCACTGACCTTACATCAAAGATCATCTGCGACGAGACCACGAGGACGTCCAAGAAGAAAATAGATTGACGACATCAAAGACATTGTACAAGCACACGGAATGACACTATCCAGTGCCGCCCACCGGGCGCTGGAACGCAAATTATTCCTCCCCACGACGCTTGACGGCAGAAGTGGAAGAAGATGATGATGATGATGATGTCTGCAAGGCGGTTCTCACACCAGGGAGAAGGGGCCGTGGTATCTGCTAGATGGTTCTCACACCATGGAGAGGGGGCTCTGGTGTCTACCAGGCGGTTCTCATACCAGGGAGACGGGGCTATGGTGTCTTCCAGGCGGTTCTCACACCAGGGAGATGGAGCTGTGGTGTCTGCTAGATGGTTCTCACACCAGGGAGAGGGGGCTGTGGTGTTTGCTAGATGGTTCTCACACCAGGGAGAGGAGGCTGTGGTGTCTGCCAGACGGTTCTCACACCAGAGAGACGGGGCTTTGGTGTCTGCAAGGCGGTTCTCACACCAGGGAGACGGGGCTGTGGTGTCTGCTAGATGGTTCTCACACCAGGGAGACGGGGCTGTGGTGTCTGCCAGACGGTTCTCACACCAGGGGGACGGGGCTGTGGTGTCTGCAAGGCGGTTCTCACACCAGGGAGATGGGGCTGTGGTGTCTGCTAGATGGTTCTCACACCAACGAGACGGGGCTGTAGTGTCTGCTAGATGGTTCTCACACCAATGAGACGGGGCTGTGGTGTCTGCCAGGCGGTTCTCACACCAGGGAGACAGGGCTGTGGTGTCTGCCAGGCGGTTCTCACACCAGGGAGACAGGGCTGTGGTGTCTTCCAGGCGGTTCTCACACCAGGGAGACATGGCTGTGGTGTGTCGGCTTGCCCTGCTCCGCGTGGCAGCTGAGAAGTGTTAAGTTCTGAAAATATCCACTGACAGGTTGCTTGGTAATTCATCAGGAGAGTTCAGCACAACATATAGGACAGTCAGGCATCTGGTCTCGGTTGGTCATGTTTCCTACGTGGATTATTTGACCTCTGTCCACTTTAGGTAATTCATTGTCAGACATACCAACCTCTGTCCACTGAGGTAGTTCATTGTCTGACCTCTGTCCATTTGGGTATTTCATTGTCAGACACACTCTAACCTCTGTCCACGTTAGGTATTTCATTGTCAGTCATACCAACCTCTGTCCACTTTAGGTATTTCATTGTCAGACATACCAACCTCTGTCCACTGAGGTAGTTCATTGTCTGACCTCTGTCCATTTGGGTATTTCATTGTCAGACACACTCTAACCTCTGTCCATGTTATGTATTTCATTGTCAAACAGACTAACCTCTGTCCACTTGAGGTATTTCAAACAGACACATGTTTTCATTGAGTAGAGTTTCTTGCAAGCAACATACATTTACTTGTTCTTGATTCAAGATGTTTTCTAACTCTATATTTTGTTGCTGACTACATCCGCATTCCTGTGCATTATTTTCAGTCTTTGTTTAGTTTGGTCAGGTGCTCTATTCTCATGTCCTCTGGCTCCACAGGGCATCTGAGAAGGACCTCCAGTCATTTTGGTAAATCCTTTCGAGGCATAGAGCCCGGTACTGCACCTGTCTAGGAGTCCATAGCAGGTCGGGCACCATAACGTTTTGCAGTCGTCAACATATTCCATGGCCTCATTGCGTGTCATCCCGATTTCTGTGATGCGCCTCCTGGCTGGTTGCCTCCGCCTTCAGCAACTTTACTAGAGTAGACAGTGGTCGATTTCGAGTTTAGATATAAATGCACGGACACACGTGTCTGCGCATGTATGTACGTACAAACATATCTAGAGCAGTCTGTTTGTTTTTATGGAGTCAAAGACTCGCCGTCGCCCCCTTCTCCTACTAAAACAGTTCAAACCACACAAAGGCCAAGAGTTGGACTATTGTTGCCAGAGGTGATGAAAGCACAAGCCATGGGGTATATTGCCAGGTTGAGCGCTGACCCCAACTCTGCACCCTCCGCTATATAACAGAAATGTGGAACCAGTGAGACTAATGTGCATCTCCTATAGCCCAGCTGAAATTCTTGTGTTGACTAGAAGTTGTGAATGTCTGACATTGTTGAGAGAAGTGGACATTCAACTGGTATTGTGTACTAGGTTAGTGAATGTCTGATATTGTTGAGAGAAGTGGACATTCAGCTGGTATTGTGTACTAGGTCAGAGAATGTCTGTGTGGCATTGTTGAGAGAAGTGGATATTCAGTTGGTATTGTGTACCAGGTCAGTGAATGTCTGTCTAACATTGTTGAGAGAAGTGGACATTCAGCTGATATGGTGTACCAGGTCAGTGGAGGTCTGATATTGTTGAGAGAAGTGGACATTCAGCTGGTATTGTGTACTAGGTCAGCGAATGTCTGTCTAACATTGTTGAGAGAAGTGGACATTCAGCTGATATTGTGTACCAGGTCGTTGTTGTCCAGTGTCCGTCATTCGTGTAAAATAAAAGGGTACTTCATTTTTAATTCACCGCAAACAAAGGAATCTCAGGAGCTCAAGGGACATCACATGACATCAGGGAGATCCCATAGTGGGCATAGGGGTGTGATGATATACTGCACATCTTGTGTAAGTGCTATTGTGTCATGTATTTACTGAAATAAAGAATCATACAAATTGAATGTGTTGTCAATCACTTCCAGTTGAGTGTGTGGTGGACTCCTAGACCGATGATGGATGCAATAAATGTTTCTGGGCCCAGAGGGCTCTCACAGTTATTGGAGTGTATATCCATATCTTGTGCTACTCATCTTATCTTGTGTATGTCCCCCCTGTCTGCGCTCATCTTTGATGTTTAGTTTAGTTTAGTCGTTGGATCAATATCACGGCACACGGTTTAACCCATAAGTGCTCCGTTTTCCTCCTAACTCAAACCTGAGTCTGGAGAAACTCAGCTCAATGCACGAACTCCGTTGCATCGGCGAGGATCCTGGAAATACTTTGGGTAGATTTTTAACTCGAAATTTTGCCCGGGCAGCGCCATTAGGCTACTCTTTTTTTATTTCCATCTGCCAAGGGATTCTTTATGTGCGCAACAATACACACAGGCGTCCGGTCTCACTACCCAGAGACCAGGGGAAATTTTCATTACTGGAAGTCCAGGTGGATTTTTTAAAATAAATCCTTTTGTAAATAAATCCCGGTCCTCACCGGGGCCTGAACCCAGGACCTCCAGCACTCGAGGCAGACACCATACCTCGAGACCACTCAGCCCCCTTACCCTCGTACATCTTTGATGTATCTGGGGGCCAGTTTGCGAAGACAATGACGTGCGGTTTTGGGTACATCTTGCTGCAAACACACTTGTCAACCGATCACGAAGTGAATCTCAATATCCCTATTCTGAAAATCGACGATCCCACCAGATTTAGGTCAGTGTTAAACATAACTATACAGTTTATGTGCGGTGAATTAAAAATGAAGTACCAATAAAAGCTGTATTTCCTCACAGCTACCATTGTCTGAGTAGTCGACTTGAAATTGACACCCACAGAACCAGGTAAGTGCCAATCATACCCCAGCACCATGATCTGTATGAAGCCTGTGATGAGTCTAGTAAGGCAGGAGCAGAAGGAGTAGACTGGAAAATGCAGGCACATGTTTGCCAAACAGACAAGACCAGTCAATGACACAGCAAAGACAGCCAAAATCTTTTTTGGAAAATAAATAAATAAAAACAATTAAATAAATAAATAAATCTGCGTCAGAGATTCACAATCTGTGAGATTCTAAACTCCACTACTGTTGATCATGGAGTCAACATATCCAGAGTCTGTGACTCTCTAAACTTCTCCACTGTCGACTGACATTTGTAGTGAGCACAGACAACAACAGCTGTAGAACTCATACAACCAGTCTCAGAGATGACTTTATTTTCATCACATTACATTTAATGCACCATGAACAAAATATATGTAAGCAGTCTCTCCCTCAGACCCACGCTGACTAGCCGTGATATGGAAAGACTTTAAATGGAAGACTATATTTAAGAAAAAAGTAAGGCAACACTTACAAAGAGAACTGAACTTTTCTCTTTCATTCTTGTCAAAAGACACATGGTAGAATGTCAAATGATGGAAGGTAATACCACATGTTTACAATTTATTATACAAATGATGTAGTGTCATTCTCCACACAAACATGTTGATAATATAATGACTGTAATCCAGCTACAGAGTAGAAGTGTAAAATGTATAGATCTGGAACAATGACCACAAATAATATGTTTATAACACGGTTCACATATGACCAGAAAACACATGATTAATGTATGACAGACATTTGCTTTCCGTTTGTTCAGCTGTCTGGTGTGGGGCAGACATTAGTTGTCATGACTCCCCAACCCTCGTGTCATGTGATATTGTGATGAAGGTGGTGCTACTGAAGCTAATATCATTTGCCAGGCTGCTTAATTTGTCCATAAACATCTGTCTCTGCTGTCCTCTGTCTCTGCTGTCCTCTGTCTCTGCTGTCCTCTGTCTCTGCTGTCCTCTGTCTCTGCTGTCCTCTGTCTCTGCTGTCCTCTGTCTCTGCTGTCCTCTGTCTCTGCTGTCCTATGTCTCTGCTGTCTCTCTTGTTCATTATTTCCTCACATAAAGGCATTTCTGTTCCACCTCTTCTGTTGGCCATTCATTGGCACCTGGCCATCTTGTTATATTGTGCTTCAAACAGGCTTAATAACTACAAACCATGGCGGTTAAGACCAGGGATGGAGTTACACCTCTCCACAGCACAAAGCCTGGGCTGAAATATAGAGACCATGTGTTGCCCATGCAGTATGATCCCTCTCTCGGCCTGCCTAGAACCCTCCAGAGGAAAGGTAACACTAATACATCTGGAACAAGACAAGCTGCAGAAGCTGCCAGATCAGCAAAGCAATGCTCTAACTGTCCGCCTGTCAGAGCTTCTATCCCTAGACCAGTTACCAACCAAGGCTTAGGGCCTGGTCTGAACTGCCATGACATTTAGTCTTTAGGTTGCATTTCCTCACACCAGGATATGGCTTGCATCCTCCCAATTGCACTCCTCATTCTGTTGATAGATCACATAAATATCATAGCCCTTTTCTTTTATGGTTTTGATGTGTGATTCTGCAGCCCCTGTAGCTATTCATAATGAAAACCCTACAGCTATTTACAATGTAACCCCCGCAGCTGTAAATTTCCCCAATGTCATCTCTGTCCACGAAACTCTCAAGATTCTTTGCACAAGCCAGACATCCACTGTCTCCAGTCTCCTCGTCATGCCGTGACTTAACTTCCAGTACTCACATCCGTACACAAGGACAGGTGTCACACATTTTTCAATAAGTGGATGTGACAAATCTAAATGATAAGACACAACTCTGTGGGAACAATGCCAAGAAATTAATTCCGTCAGTTGTGCATGTTACAAGACAAGAATCACCACAGCACACAGACATCCTCGTACAACACTTGCTGTCATCACTTGTCAGAGTATGTTTGTTCATGAGTTAGGACCACAGAATTGATGTTACAAGACAACAATCATCACAGCACACACACACACAGACATCCTCGTACAACACTTGCTGCCATCATTCGTGAGAGTTATGTCACAGGTATTAACTCTCCCCCACACCAACCAATCTTGCTGCTAATTACAAGTGGGCTTCAAATAAAAACCTTAAATGTTTTTTGTGGTGAATATATTCTGAAAAAAAGTAAAGTCATATGTATCATTTTTTGATGTAGTCACCACTGCGTTCAATGCAAGTCCTCCAGCGCCAATAAAGTGCTTGGATTCCTGTAGCAAACAGTTTCTTTTGGTTGTGTGTTTTACCACTCATGCACCACCAGCTGAACCTCTTCATCGGACCAAAACATCTGTCACAGAAGTCACACCGTTTTGAAACTTCCTATACTTACACTTGCTGGACTGACAGGCATGCATCACTCTACTAAACCTTAATTTGCCGATGAATTTCTATAGGTTTCACCCTTTAAATTATTGAAAAACAAACGGTTGGTGCATGTCAAAAGTCGGGCGGATATCTTTAAACCCCGTATGATGTCACCATGTTCATCTGTACTGTGGTGTCATGTGCTTAACACCCTTAACAACAATATTGACAGGTTAAAAGACAATGGCGTGGTTATTGTCATTTCTATCACACTTTTAGGGTTTTCATGTGAAGCCCCCCTGGTAGAACAATTCCAGAAAGACTGAGAAGTTCTAAGAGTTCACAAGTCTCCAGCATCGCCACCCGCATGAACGTCTCAGTGCCTGGTCATGGCAGGTCGTTGCCAACATCACAACTCTACCTTCTTGTTCTTGCCTTTCTTAGATGCTTTCTTCTCTTCTTGACTTTTGTTTTTCTGTAACATTGACAGATATTGAAGGGTTAGTACACAACCTGCACTGTCTGCAACAAGCAAGGTATTTGTGAAAGTCAAGTCACACAGAAAACAACGAGAAGCCTCTACCAAACATCACTAGACATACAACATAACTAGTCATCTTGACATATGAAAGGCATGGAGTTGTTTGGTTCAACTGTAACATATTCACTATTTCTCCTGTGTCTCTGTGTGGTTTTTTAGCTGTTTCTTGGAGAGAATATCAGATATAACTAGAGAGAATATCAGATATAACTAGAGAGAATATCAGATATAACTAGAGAGAATATCAGATATAACTAGAGAGAATATTAGATATAACTAGAGAGAATATTATATAAGGCTGGAGAGAGAATATTATATAAGGCTGGAGAGAGAATATTATATAAGGCTGGAGAGAGAATATTATATAAGGCTGGAGAGAGAATATTATATAAGGCTGGAGAGAGAATATTATATAAGGCTGGAGAGAGAATATTATATAAAGCTGGAGAGAGAATATTAGATATAACTGCATAGAATATTAGATATGATTGAAGAGAGAATATTAGACATGAATGGACAGAACAATAGAGGCACATTGAAGGGAATACTAGACAAGAACGGACAGAACAATAGAGGCACATTGAAGGGAATACTAGACAAGAACGGACAGAAGAATAGAGGCACATTGAAGAGAATACTAGACATGAATGGACAGAACAATAGAGGCACATTGAAGGGAATACTAGACATGAATGGACAGAACAACAGAGGCACATTGAAGGGAATACTAGACATGAGTGGACAGAACAATAGAGGCACATTGAAGGGAATACTAGACATGAATGGACAGAACAATAGAGGCACATTGAAGGGAATACTAGACAAGAACGGACAGAACAATAGAGGCACATTGAAGGGAATACTAGACATGAGTGGACAGAACAATAGAGGCACATTGAAGGGAATACTAGACATGAGTGGACAGAACAATAGAGGCACATTGAAGGGAATACTAGACAAGAACGGACAGAACAATAGAGGCACATTGAAGGGAATACTAGACTAGAACGGACAGAACAATAGAGGCACATTGAAGGGAATACTAGACATGAATGGACAGAACAATAGAGGCACATTGAAGGGAATACTAGACATGAGTGGACAGAACAACAGAGACACATTGAAGGGAATACTAGACAAGAACGGACAGAACAATAGAGGCACATTGAAGGGAATACTAGACATGAGTGGACAGAACAATAGAGGCACATTGAAGGGAATACTAGACATGAATGGACAGAACAATAGAGGCACATTGAAGGGAATACTAGACATGAGTGGACAGAACAATAGAGGCACATTGAAGGGAATACTAGACATGAGTGGACAGAACAATAGAGGCACATTGAAGGGAATACTAGACATGAGTGGACAGAACAATAGAGGCACATTGAAAGGAATACTAGACATGAGTGGACAGAACAATAGAGGCACATTGAAGGGAATACTAGACATGAATGGACAGAACAATAGAGGCACATTGAAGGGAATACTAGACAAGAACGGACAGAACAATAGAGGCACATTGAAGGAATACTAGACATGAATGGATAGAACAATAGAGGCACATTGAAGGGAATACTAGACAAGAACGGACAGAACAGTAGAGGCACATTGAAGGGAATACTAGACAAGAACGGACAGAACAATAGAGGCACATTGAAGGGAATACTAGACATGAGTGGACAGAACAATAGAGGCACACTGAAGGGAATACTAGACAAGAACGGACAGAACAATAGAGGCACATTGAAGAGAATACTAGACAAGAATGGACAGAATAATAGAGGCACATTGAAGGGAATACTAGACATGAATGGACAGAACAATAGAGGCACATTGAAGGGAATACTAGACATGAGTGGACAGAACAATAGATGCACATTGAAGGGAATACTAGATATGAATGGACAGAACAATAGAGGCACATTGAAGGGAATACTAGACATGAATGGACAGAACAATAGAGGCACATTGAAGGGAATACTAGACATGAATGGACAAATCAAATCAAATCAAAATCAAATCAACTTTATTAGGGTCACAAATTGGGCGCGCAGGCCCGTCTTACATTTGGCCCTTCCAATCACTCGTCTTTCGTTCATCAAGAGCATTATACATTTACATAGGAAGAAATATAAACATTGTGAAATGAATGTTGTAAACATAAACAATGCTAATTACCATGTTATGAGGCCCATCTCCCACCTATCCATACATCACCCCACCCACACAACACCCCCACCTACCCACACACACGCGCACCAAGGGACACATACACACCCCACCTACCCACAAACAAATCAAATCAAATCAAATCAACTTTATTAGGGTCACAAATTGGGCGCGCAGGCCCGTCTTACATTCGGCCCTTTCAATCACTCGTCTTTCGTTCATCAAGAGCATTATACATTTACATAGGAAGAAAAATAAACATTGTGAAATGAATGTTGTAAACATAAACAAGGCTAATTACCATGTTATGAGCCCATCTCCACCTATCCATACATAACCCACCCACACAACCCCACCTACCCACACACACCGCACCAAGGGACACATAAACACCCCCACCTACCCACACACACGCACACCAAGGGACACATACATACCCCACCAACCGACCATCTCCCCCTCCCGCACATCCCCCACCCACACACAACTGCCCTCACCTGATCCCCCAACCAAAACACACTCTCGCCACCCACAAACATTCCCCCACCAACCCACACATCCCCGCCCATCCACATCTTAACCCACAATCCTCTTCCCACCACACCTCAAACCACCCATCCCTTAGCCACAATCTCCATCGACAACATATTCCCCCACCCATGCACACAATCCCCCACCAACCCACACATCGCACATTCACTCACACATCCCCAAACCATACATACACATCCCCACCAACTGACATGTCCCAGGACAGAACAATAGAGACACATTGAAGGGAATACTAGACATGAGTGGACAGAACAATAGAGAAGAGAATACTAGACAAGAATGGACAGAATAATAGAGGCACTTTGAAGGGAATTCTAGACATGAATGGACAGAACAATAGAGGCACATTGAAGGAAATACTAGACATGAGTGGACAGAACAATAGATGCACATTGAAGGGAATACTAGATATGAATGGACAGCACAATAGAGACACATTGAAGGGAATACTAGACATGAGTGGACAGAACAATAGAGACACACTGAAGGGAATACTAGACAAGAACGGACAGAACAATAGAGGTACATTGAAGGGAATACTAGACATGAGTGGACAGAACAATAGAGGCACATTGAAGGGAATACTAGACAAGAACGGACAGAACAGTAGAGGCACATTGAAGGGAATACTAGACAAGAACGGACAGAACAATAGAGGCACATTGAAGGGAATACTAGACATGAATGGACAGAACAATAGAGGCACATTGAAGGGAATACTAGACAAGAACGGACAGAACAATAGAGGCACATTGAAGGGAATATTAGACAAGAATGGACAGAATAATAGAGGCACATTGAAGGGAATACTAGACATGAATGGACAGAACAATAGAGGCACATTGAAGGGAATACTAGACATGAGTGGACAGAACAATAGAGGCACATTGAAGGGAATACTAGACATGAGTGGACAGAACAATAGATGCACATTGAAGGGAATACTAGACATGAATGGACAGAACAATAGAGGCACATTGAAGGGAATACTAGACATGAATGGACAGAACAATAGAGGCACATTGAAGGGAATACTAGACATGAGTGGACAGAACAATAGAGACACATTGAAGGGAATACTAGACATGAGTGGACAGAACAATAGAGGCACATTGAAGGGAATACTAGACATGAGTGGACAGAGAACAGAATGGGCAGGTGAGCCATGGCATGGACAATACAGACAGAAACATGTACAATGGCAGAAAACAAAGTGCTGATGTGTTACAAGAAACAAATATGAGACACTAACTGAGAGACTCACATCGGCTCCTGCACCCGGGTAGCTTTGTCCTTCAATGGACACTTCCTCACAGCGCTCCTGCTTGACTAAAAAGTCTCGAATCTCCCAAGCCTTGGCACCATCTTTCAGCATGAACAACACCCTGTTTGCTCCAACCACATACCTGGGTGATAGGACATATTGTATCAATGGATGGATAAATACCACATATCTGGGGTATAAGAAACACTGTATTAATGGATGGGTACCACATTCGCAATGGCAGCAGAGACAATGACAGCAGAGACAGAACCTGAACTCTCATTAGATGAAATTGCATGGACAATAAAGAACCCGAAGAATGGTAAATCACCAGGATGTGATGAGATACCAGCTGAACTAAGTAAAGCAGGAGGAGAAGAAAGCATACAAATCTATCATGCATTATGTAAAAAGATATGTAAATATGGTATATGGCCAAAAGATTGGAAGAGAACTATCTTCGTTCCAATACCAAAAAAGGGCAACCTGAAATTATGCACCAACTATAGAACTGTTGCCCGGATCAGTCATGTAAGTAAAATTCTACTAAAAATCATAATGGGAAGACTTCATAAGAAAATGGAAGAAATTAATGTGGTTCAAGCTGGATTTAGACAAGGAAGAGGAACAAGAGATCACATTCTCAACATGTGTTTAATAATAGAGAAGTGCAGAGACTTTAATGTAAACCTATTCTCATGTTGTGTGGATTATTCAAAGGCATTTGACTGTACATCATCAGAAACTTTGTTAAATCATGAGGAATATGGGCTTTCCATTACAGGTTGTAAAATAAACGTTTTGCATATCCTTTACAGGACATTGCTGTCAACATCAGCATCTTTCAGCTGATTGTTGATTTCTTGGCAAGATTACACTCAGTAGTTTACCATTGCTTTCTGAGCGGCCGGCTCACATACCCCATAAGTTACCGACGTTTGACATCAAACAAGGAGTCTGTCAGGGCTGCGTGCTGTCACCCTATTTGTTATACGTGTACGCCAAAAATATAATGAGAAATGTAAGAGATGGTATAACCAGGGAGCAATATGATGCCCTAAATATCGGCGGTCATGAAATACCAGAGATTTGATATGCTGATGATACAGTGTTACTATCCACATCACAGACTGGTATAGAGAACTTAATAACCTCAACGGTTCCAAATTGCTGTATGTAGCCGGGGCGCAGTGTTGGAGTGAGCGCTCAACATTGCTTAAATACCCCAATGGCTCGTGAATACATAACCTCTGCAGCAAAAGTCCAACTCCTGGCCTTCACATGGCGGAACTGTTTTAACTAACAGGAGAAGGGGCGACAGTGAGTATCTGGCGCCGGAAAATAACCAGTGTGCTCTAGATGTGTATACAAATACATGCATGTGCAGACACGTGTGTGCGTGTGTACACATCTAAACTCGAGTGAGACCACAGTCTGCTCTAGCAAAGGAAAGGTGCTGAAGACGGAGGCAACCAGCCAGGAGGCGCACCACAGAAATCAGGATGCCACGCAATTACGCAAAATGGAATATGTTGACTACTGCTAAAAGTTATGGTGCTCGCCCTGCTTTGGATCCCCAGGCAGGTGTCAGTGCCGGGCCCTATGTCTCGAAAGGGTCCAACCCCAATTACTGGAGGTCATTCTCAGATGTCCTGTGGAGCCAGGGGACATGAGAATAGAACAGCTGGCCATACTAAACTAAGACTTAAAATAATGCACTGGAGTGCGGAGGGAGTCAGCAACAAAAAAGTAGAATTAGAAACATCCTGGACAAAGAAAAAGTAAGCATATGTTGCTTGCAAGAAACTCACCTCAACGAAAATATAGCCTTCAAAATCAGAGGCTACCAGTGTTACCGATCTGACCGAAAGGACAGACGAAAAGGTGGGATACTTACCCTTGTAAAAAATAACATCACTGCTTCCCAAATCGAAGTCTATATGGAAGGGGCTGAGTATCAGACACTTAAACTTAAAACAGGCTATACAGACCTACATCTGATCAACTACTACTGTCCAAGTGACCGTCCACAGGCACTGGACACACTACCATTAACAGAAAAAATGATTGTGTGCGGCGATTTCATCAGCCACTCGCAGAGTTGGGGCTATGATCACATGGACCAGAGAGGAGAGAGACTGGAAGACTGGCAGGATGAGAATAGATTCATCTTGGTTAACAAGCCGTCCGACCCACATACTTTCTACTCGAGATCATGGCACTCTACAACTACACCTGACCTGGCTTTTCATTCACCAGACCTGGAGTGGAACATTACACGAATTGTTGGGAAACAACTAGGTGGCAGTGACCATCGACCAGTCTTTCTAACTGTAGAAAATGAGCTTGTAAGTGAAAGCAGCACCCTCTCGAGGTGGAACTACAAGAAAGCAGACTGGGCAGTGTACAAGCATCGCACCAGCATACTGGTTAGAAACCTGAACACTGAGAAAGACATAAAGTAGTTGAAGAGTTTGGGAAATGCATACTACAGGCAGCGCGAGAAACAGTACCAAGAGGAGCCCGTAAACAATATAAACCCTACTGGAGTAGTGAACTGGAACAGTTGCATAATGATGTGGAAGTATGTAGAAAGCAAGCAGAGGCCACACCCAGCCAAGAGCACCACAATAAATTCCAGCATGCAAAAGCCAAATTTCAAAGGGCCAAGCTGCAGGCTAGACGGAAAAGCTGGCAGGAAAAAACAGAGTCTCTGAACTTTGAAAGAGACACAAGGAAATTGTGGAAGCTAATAAAACAACTTAACGATGAGGGCACAGGGAGAAACTCAAAAATTGCACTACATAAAGATGGAAACATCTTAACAAGAAAGCAAGCAGCTGACCATTTTGCGGACTCATTCGCACAAGATAACAATATCAAAATCAGTCCAGAGAAACAACAAGAGATTCAAGAGAAACGGCAACATACAGGACAGAAGGAAATAGTACATGAGGTTCTGGAGGCACCCATCACAATCAGCGAACTGGAGCTAGCCATATCAAAACTGAAAATGAGAAAGTCACCAGGAACTGATGGTATCTCCAATGAAATGATCAGGAACCTAGGAACAGAGGCCAAAGCAAAGCTGTTGCAGATCTTCAATAACAGTTGGACCTTAGGCAGTGTTCCACAAGCCTGGAGAGAAGCAATCATGATACCCCTCCTAAAATCAGGGAAAGATAGTTCCATTGCCTCTAGCTACAGACCAATTAGCCTCACCAGCTGTCTCTGCAAAACACTGGAGCGCATCATCAATCACAGACTGCAGTGGTACATTGAAAGTAAAAACATCCTTGTGCCACAGCAGGCTGGCTTTAGGCAGTGCTACTCTATGGAAGATCAGACAACCTACCTCTCTCAAGAAATTGAGGATGCATTCCAAGAGAAGAAGCTGGTGCTTGCGGCATGGATAGATTTGAAGAAAGCCTTTGACAAAGTCTGGAAAGAAGGTCTGATGAATAAACTGAGAAACTACAAAGTCAATGGAAGAATGTACAAATGGGTGAAAGCATACTTGCACAACAGAAGAGCCCGAGTACAGATAGACGGGCTAAAGAGCAAGAAAGTACTACTGCGTCATGGAGTTCCCCAGGGCGGAGTCTTGTCCCCCACACTCTTTCTAATCTTCATCAATGATCTCGTTGCTAATCTACCGCATGGAATTAAAGCCGCAATGTATGCCGATGACCTGGTTCTATGGAGCACAAATGAACATGCATCAGTGGCCACCAGAGTACTACAAAGAGCTGTAGATACATTTGTTGCATGGGCAAATAGATGGTGTGTCAGCATAAACACTGACAAGTGCAGCACCACCCTATTTACCCTCTCTCCAAAACAAAAGGCAGGGACCATCCAGATAAATGGAACACCCCTACGAGAAGATAAAGAACCAACATACCTTGGAGTAACATTTGATGGCAGGCTGACATGGAGAAAGCACATCAACAAAGCAGTAGCAAAAGCCAGAAGGAAAATAGCCATCCTGAGAAAGCTAAGTGGAACCACATGGGGAGCCAGTGGGAAAATACTTAGCAAAGTTTATCAACAGAGCATACGACCACACCTGGAATACGGGTCAACTGCATGGTGTTCGGCAGCAAAAACCACACTACAAGAGCTGGACAAAGTGCAAAATCAAGCACTTAGAGTCACCACAGGAGGGATGAGATCAACCCCTATAGTGGAAATGGAGAAGATGGGGAGGACACAAGCACTGAGTGAGCGCAGAGATACGAAAACGCTAATACAAGCAGAAAAGTTCCTCAGCTTGCCAGGCCACCCTATGAAGAACAGATTTGAAAACCTAGTAGTTTTATCCACCAGGCCAAACGACTCTGCAGAGAAACCACCGATCTGCCTACAGTTGGTATCCTTCTAACAACTATTCCAGAGCGAACTCCGTGGAAAGATGAGCATAGACTATCATTACAAATCCAGACAAAAGTGAGAGGAATATTTGACAAGGAAGATCAGAACAGTGTGCAGCGCAGAACAGCCACTCTCAGCTTCCTTGATGAAGAATACCCACAGGACCTCTGGATCCGAGTCTACACAGATGGGTCAGCACAAAATGCTGTTCGAAATGGAGGAGCGGGAGTGTACATAGAATACCCAAATAATACCAGGGACACAGCTAGAGTACCGACAGGAAAGTACTGCCATAACTACGATGCTGAAATTGAGGCAATCAAGATAGCAACAGAGAAATTACTAAATACCAGCAATGGTACACAACCTGTGGTGCTATTGACAGATGCAAAATCAGTACTCGAGGCGCTCCTGTCTGGGAAATTGCCAGTACTAAGGACACTACTTTCTGAACTTAGCAGTCAGCATAAGGTCACCATACAGTGGATACCATCCCACTGTGGAGTACCCGGAAACGACAGAGCTGATCAATTGGCTAAGGAAGGAGCCAAAGAAGAACAGCCTGAAGTGCCTGTAACATACCACCAAAAGAAAAGAATGATCAAATCAGTCAGAAAGCCACCAAAACCTGCTCAAGATGACTACCACGTTATGGATAGACCAGAACAAGTCATTATTCTGCGCCTCAGAACAGGGCACAATAGATTACGCAACCACATGTATACAAAATTCAAGATTGGTGAAACAGCCATGTGTACATGTGGATTGGCGTCGCAGACAGCAGAGCACATACTCCAAGACTGCCCAAAATATAACATATCTAGGCAAACCTTCTGGCCTAGAGAGACGACAGTGGAGGATAAACTCTATGGACCGCTGTGTGAACTGAAAAAGACAGTTCAATTCATACAAGAGACAGCACTGCAGTTATAGACATATTTCAAGCGAACGAAAGAAGAAGAAGAATAATCTCAACCCAAAGAAATAGTGAAAATCACAACTTATATCTTAACATAGCAAAAACAAAGATAATGCATACAGATAAAACTACTATGGAGAAAGAAATATATGTTAATGAGGAAAGATTAGACGTGGTGGAAAATATTGAATATCTTGGGTCATTGATATCCAACAACGGTGACACAATGAAAGAAATTAAACAATGACTATCAATTGCTCTTCAAAGACTAACACAACTGAATAAATTATGGAGTGGGACAGATAGAACTACAAAAATTAGATTTTTAAGAGCATCATCTTTCCCATTGCAACATACGCGTGTGAGACCTGGACACTTACTAAACAAGCTGAACGGTGCATAAATGCCTTTGAGTATAAATGTTGTAGACGGGTTCTAAGAATATCTTGGGTAAAGAAAACAAATGCATCAATACTTCAAGAGCTGAATGTTGAAGAAGGTTGCCTATTAAAGACGATAAAACAAAGAAAATTGAAATATTTTGGTCACTTGAAACGTCACGAAAGTTTGGAGAGAACAATAATGGAGGGGTATATGCCTGGGAAGAGAGGAAGAGGAAGGGCAAAGAGAAGATGGGTACAGGATGTGGCGGATGATATCCAGATGGGTGTATCAGACGTGGGACATCTTGCTTGTGATAAAGAAGTTTTCTGGAAGGTTGTTATGGGTGCGGGGTTTTGCAAAAGACATGCTCATGAATGAATGACCACACATCTGGGGTATAGCACACACTGTATCAATGGATAGGTACCAACTGAGACAAGCAGGCACCCCTGATTCAAGACTGTGGCAATTGTGAGACATGGTGAATCATGACTGGTCATGCTTATTGGCATGGCACATGATGATGATGAGTACTTAGGTAATCAGGTGTTGGACATAACTGCATTGAGTTTACAGCAGAGCTTTATAACAAAGATACATCAGCGCCAATAATCCATGCTAGCACGGTGGTCAGTGGCAATATAAAATAATGTAAACATTGAACAAATTGGACATTCGGTGGCATCATAATATGAACATTGAGCAAACTGGACATTCAGTGGCAAAATAACAATGTGAACATTAAACAAATTGGGCATTCGGTGGCATCATAATGTGAACACTGAGCAAACTGGACATTCAGTGGCAAAATAACAATATGAACATTGAACACAATGGACATATAGTGGCATCATAATGTGAACACTGAACAAATTGGACATTCGGTGGCAACATAACAATGTCAGTTAGTTAGTTAGTTAGTTGACAGATCATCCTCATTGCACATCGAACCATTCAGTCCATAAGTGCTCTGATCCCCTCCTCAGCAAATCCCACAGCATGTAGCGGCTAACGACGCCAGTTCTGTGTTGGTTTATCAATCTTCTTTGGCTTCCTGCGTAGTGTTCTTGTTTGGCCACCCTTCTTTTAATTTGCTGTTCTTGCAGTCTGGCCATGGTTGTAGATTCACAGTCATCACTTGGTTCTCGCAAAAGTCTTACTTCTCGTAGAGCATTCAGAATGTCAGCCTGGTCCATGGCGCGTCCGCTCTCCTCAGTAGCCTCACCTGCGAGCTTGTCAGCCCGCTCATTTCCTTGTACTCCTGCATGCCCTGGCACGAAGATGAAACTAATCTTTGCCAGCCGAGACCGCTACAGAGGCAGCAACCATTCTCTTCGGATCCACCCCATCTCCAGCCTCTTGATCATGTTCATTGAGTCGCTAAGGAAACAAGCCCTAGTGAATGTCTGTGTCTCGAGCCATGTTATTGCTTTACTTACTGCCATGATTTCCATAGTCAGGCTACTTGTGGTCTCAGCAAAAGCACCAGAGTCCTCCTTCACAATTCTCCCTCCGGCCTGAGCCGTAAAGGCCCATGAGCTTCTCACATGTCGGACGACCGACCCATCTGTGTAAATGACAGCATCACCGATTTTCTTGTCTGCATGTTCTATCTAGTTGAATGCAAAATGAAAAGGACGTACAGAAATCTGTTGGCACGTGTACCCACTCCTCGCCAGGTTCTAAGTCCTCAAGTGATCAAACCTATTGAAGAATGTCTTCGGCTTGACCCATCCACTGCCGTCCTCTTTTTAACCTGCTGCCCCTTCACCTTCCTAATTTCACTATGCAGTGGATGTTGTGTGTTTGTGTTAACTCTGAGGTAGGCGCGTGCTCTGCAAACTTGTATTCTGTCTTCAATGGTTGGAAAATCAAGAAGGTAGCACATCGCCCTGCATGCTGTATCTCTTGTACATCCAAGAATAATGCACATAGCTTCATTCTGTATCCTTTCCATCCTTTCTATCTGCTTACGGCTGAGAGTCAGGATTGCCACTGCGTACTCAAAAACAGACATGACCAGCCCCTCGTACAGAAGACATAGATGGCGCTGCTCACAGTTTGCTGCCGCCATCACCCGCATCGCTGCCAAACCCCGCTTGGCCTTTGTTATCACCTGGTCTATGTGCTCATTATAAGCAAGGCTTCGATCAAACCGTATCCCCAGGTAATTCATTGCCTGCGTTCTTTCCACCATCTCTGGACACAGCTTTACAGTTGGTGTTGGAGTGTTGACAATATGATTATTCAACAATGTCAATATTGAACAAAGTGGACATTCAGTGACAACATAACACAATGTGAACATTGAACACACTGGATATTCAGTGAGCACCAACAGGGTGAGCTACCTCTGAGTTTCGATGTTAGCATTGAACAAACTGCTGTGCCACAGACTTGACACTTTCTCTGTCTCCTCTTCCGTAGGGTCCCCTACACAAACAAACAAGATACATCACAGCATTGTAACACAGATACATCACAACTTTATAACAAAGATACACCACAACATGATAACATATATACATCACAGCTTTATAACACAGTTACATCACAACATTATAACGCAGATACATCACAACTTTATAATAAAGATACATCACAACTTTATAATAAAGATACATCACAATGTTATAATAAAGATACATCACAATATTATAACACAGATGCATCAGAACTTTATAATAAAGATACATCACAACTTTATAACAAACATATATCAGTACCAATAAGCCACACCAGCACTGTGGTTAGTGCTCCTGCCTGCCAACATAGTGGTCCCCAGTTTAATCCCCAGGAGAAGCAGGGTTATTGCTCCCAACCTGTACAGATCTGGGTTGACCCAGCCTTATAAACATGAATACCACACAATTTTAGGAACTGTCTGAGAATTGAATGTGAAGAAAAGGTGGTAATGAACAGAACTGATCCTGCAGCACATATAACAATGGCCTAGAATCTGTAAAGTTTGTCCAGACTGCAAGACCATCAAGTCACACGGGGTCAAGCCAGACAAGAACAAAATGAGGGAAGCCAAAGAAGAACAATCAGCTAACACAGAACTGGTGTCAGCAGTCACTATATACTAAGGGAGATACTGAGGAGAGAATCAGAGCACTTATGGACTAATTGTTTGATGTGCAACGAGGATGATGTGTTAACTGACTAAGGGAGATACTGAGGAGAGGATCAGAGCACTTATGGACTAATTGTTTGATGTGCAACGAGGATGATGTGTTAACTAACTAAGGGAGATAGTGAGGAGAGAATCAGAGCACTTATGGACTAATTGTTTGATGTGCAACGAGGATGATGTGTTAACTAACTAAGGGAGATAGTGAGGAGAGAATCAGAGCACTTATGGACTAATTGTTTGATGTGCAACGAGGATGATTTGTTAACTAAGGGAGATACTGAGTAGGGGATCAGAGCACTTATGAACTAATTGTTTCATGCGCAACGAGGATGATGTGTTAACTAACTGACTGACGAAACCCAAGTATGTGCTATAGGATCACCTTGACCTCATTTCACAGCTGTATAACGAGATAGATCACAATACCCTAAGATAAATCAATCATCATAATAAGAGTCCTATATACACATGGACTACAGCTAAATATTAACATCAACAACTAAACAAAAACATGGAAAGCTGTTAATACAGACATGGACAACAGCTAAATATTAACATGAACAACTAAACAAAAACATGGAAAGCTGTTAATACAGACATGGACAACAGCTCAAAATAGTCATGGGCTACAGCCTAGCATAAAGTTATACAATAGTCAAATAATAAACATTGGCAGAATACGAAATGACAGTGTGCCAACATACACATGAACACAAACCAACCTGAAACAGTTGCGAACATCATTAATGTCCGGCCTTTCTTGGACATCTTTAGAAAGCCCTCTGGGTCAGTGGGGTCAATCTGTGACAAGACAATCTTTGGTGGCTCTCGTTTCCACTCTGGAAGCTCATCCTCCTCCAGTTTATCTTCATCTGACTCCTACAGGACACAAAACATTTGAGAACACATTCCACGCAGTCAAACAACTAAAACTTTCAAAACCACCCTACACAGTCAAACAACATTGTACAACTTTCAGAAATATTCCACATAGTACCGCACTTGAGAAAACCACA
>JACEFZ010000848.1:0-88584 GCA_014155875.1 Cepaea nemoralis
CGAAGAACTAAATTAACAGTGTAATGAAGTCTTACGCGCGGAAGCGAAGGAGGTAACGCCTGTCGCACACACTCTTGTAGAATGGTTGTTAAATATTATATGGGGGACATGAAGCAATTCATGTGTTGACCCTAAGAAAGTCAACTTTGTATGGGTAGTAAGTTAATTTACTATGTGAGGGCAGGTCTTATAAGACAACGGTCCGGTTCAGACATACCTCTGATAAATATAATATAGCATGTGAGAAGGGGCTCACGCCAACCAGGCAAGTTTGTGGCGATTGCCAGTAGCCAAGTGAGGCTTTACTACATTGTGACAATAGTTGTTAATAGTCTATTGGAAAGCCCAGAGCCAGGTTATCTAGAGTCTTTGACAAAAATTAGAGACACTAATTTTTTGTGTAGAAACCTCCTTGCGTCACAACCAATAAGTGAAAGTTGATGACGCAACACAAGAGGGGCGGGTGTGTGTCAAAGACTCGACCACATCCCCTCCGCCAGGGAGAGCGGTCAATCCTGGAGGGACCAGGAGGAGATGCGGTGCCCGAGGCAAGAGCAGGGGAGATGAGGGAATAGTGGAAGGTTAGCCACTCCCTCATGATACACGCAGGCGGTGTGCAGAGAGTCAGCACTCTAATCACGATACCACCACACCTCATGAAGCCAGAGCACAGTTGAGTAGACACTCAACAGGCCACGTTTTGCCAGCAGCGTGCGATGTGAGGTAACACGCACGAAGGAGAAGGTCACCCCGCGTGGTGTGTAACCACGGGAGAGATGTTCGGCAGACGGGAGACTGGACTTGGGGCGTTCACATCGTTTAGAATAACGTTAGGAGTTTTGTGTTCACTAGTAGATAGAGTTAGCATAGGGTTAGCAGTTTGTGTTAGATAATTCTGCGGCTGTATATTGTGTATTGCATTAACGACTGTTTACCGCTTGTAAGCGAGCCAACGGCAATAAAATGGACCATGCATTTTGCCTCCCACACGACTTGCAAGTTGTCTTGTATGGGTGTGTGAGAAGTACCCGATGATGCCTGTCAGTTAAGTTGTTGACAAGTAGGGAACATAACATGAAAATTAACACAAGTAAAACAGAGGTAATGACTATAACTAAAGAAGAAGAAGCAACAACAATTCACCTAAACGAACATCCCTTGAAACAAGTAAAGAGATTCAAGTACCTAGGAAGTTTAATATCATTAAATGGCAAATCAGAAGACGAGATCGAAAATAGATGCAATATAACAAACCAACGGTCGTGTCTTTCTTTAAAGTGTCGTCCCTGGAGTGAGGAGAATCAACACCCACATTATATTTTACCCCCTTTCTAATAACCTGGAGAATCCACCAGCTTTCGTCCAACACACTCCATCAGCCCGTGGACACCCTTTCCTCTCTCTCTCTCTCTCTCTCTCTCTCTCTCTCTCTCTCTCTCTCTCTCTCTCTCTCTCTCTCTCTCTCTCTCTCTCTCTTTCTCTCTCTCACTGTCGCAATATGCCCCCTCTCGTACTTCCCCAACGCAACATACTCAACAACTCTTGCTTCTAAAAATTAATAAAGATTAGTTTATTAAAAGAAAATTGTAACGTATATGAGACGTGTATGTGAAGAAAATGTGTGTCGTGTATTCTAATGTAAATGTATAGGTCAGACCACAGAGTTCATGATCAGAGTCCACTCATCATGGCAAGGATTACACGACATCACAAGAATCAGCACAATAGACCTCACCGAAGTCGTGTCCTTCCCTCCAGACCTGTCCTCCTCCAGGAGCTCTGATGACCATGAGATCTGATTCCCATTCTAATATATAATCCGTGAACGATACTATTGTTGTTCCTAACACAACTGTTCCTATTAGTTTATAGAAACTCAGACTTCATAATTCCTGCGCAGTGAAAAAATCATGGAACACTGTCCTATGAACATGACGTTTATCCTTCTTGCGAAATGTTCTATAATTTTCACTCCTAAACAGTCATTGTATCTAGACTAAAATAGAGTTCTTCATTTTCTAGATATAGTCTGAAAGTTATGATTTCCTTGATACGTGGAACAACTACACTTCAATGTTTGGTTTCATCGAATGTGAACCTCAGTTCCTACTGATCTAGTAATAAGTGGACTGAACATCCATCACTACAGGTGTTTTAACGAATGGTATGAACTCAGGTAGGATACTTATATCATTCAGCTCCACCGAGCAATGTTTATCATCTTCCTCTAGCATAGGCTCGTTGAGAAAGTTGCCGGCCAATCTTCCGGCGCCAAAAAGTTATCCGGGATCGGATTTTTCAATGATTCTGTGTTCTTCATCCCGACCAGAGGGAACCTGTAAAATATAACACAACTGGTGATAGCCTCCCCGTCACTGATCTCTATTAGATGATCGTGGCCATCGGCCTCGCTCAGAAAAATACAGTGAAGCTAACTCTGTCAGGGACAGATGAACTGAACACATAGGTTTTCATCAGGCCAAAACAAGAAGAAGAACAAAAAACAACAAACACCGTGCGGAACCCCCCCCCCCCCCCCCCCCCACCAGGGAGCACCCACTGGAAGATCCCAATTATCCCCCATTACTCAATTCTCAACTAGTAGAGCTTACCAACACTACACTACTCTATTTAGTTTTCAACTAACAGTGCTAATCATCAAACTATAGTTTTAACAAGGTTACTGCCTATATTAATTAGAACTAATTAGATTGATTGATTGATTGATTGATCTAGGAACCGACATCACAGCATTCGGGACATTCCCATAAGCGCTCCGTCTCCATCCTCAGCAGCCAGCGAAGAGTTCCAACACTAATAGTTCCAGTAGCAATCTGATTATATGTCCGTCTCGCCTTTCCTCCGAGCGCCGAGCGTCGGCCAGAACCCCTCGTCACACCACGTTGTCTCATTCTTACCAGACCATGGTGCTCCATCTGCTCCTCCGAGGTGTACACGTGCTCCCACAAGGCCGCAACCACGTCTGCCTTGTCCTGCATCAATACTCCACCAAATTTTGCCGAGCCAGCCAATCTGTCCGCCTGTTCATTCCCCAGCACACCGGCATGCCCAGGAGAAAAGATCCAGGTGATGCTTACTACCCGTGACCTCCGAAGCGAAGCAAGCCACTCTGCACGAAGCCTACCTGTTCTCACCCTTCTCAGCATGCTTTCTGAGTCAGTTACAATCACAATGTGTGTATGTATCGTGTTTTCTATCCAGCGGAAAGCTGCACTGACCGCCTCCACCTCCATTCTTAAGCTAGATGTAGTGTTATCATACGCCAGGCTCTCCTGCACCAAACGCCGACCATTAGTTTTTGCCAAGAACCCCCAGGCACTTCTCCTACCTCTCAACACTGACCCATCCGTGTAGATAATCACATCACCCGGGCGAGAATTTTCATGAATTAGTTGCTGAAACCACTAATTAGATAATATGTTCTACCTTAGGCAAACTCGCCTCATTTTTGGATGGCTGCTACACTTTGCCATAACGACACATGCTAGTTAATTTTTAATTAATCTACCACTGTAGAGCTCTCCAACAAAACACGTCAATCCTAATCCATATTTTGGTCAACACTAATTGTCCCCAATCAGGTATTTTGGCAAACGCCTAAAATTGGTCACGTGACGTTATTCTTTATGTCCACACAGGTGTTATTATGGGCAGATCATCCCTTGTCAGGAATCTATCTTCCCTGGCTCCATCAATGTCAGAGTTGTCATCACTTGTTTTGACTCCCAAAACAAGCTAGCGAGTTCCTGTATGCTCCCAACAACGGGCTTCCACAACAAGCCGCCAATCTTCTGTCGAGTGGTGACAATCACAGCCGCCATTTCGCTTGATGTCCGGAAACTCTCAATGACAGACGGACGGTTTTCTCCCTAGCTGGCCACTTCCGCTTGACTCTGACTGTTTATGAACTGTCAAAGTGGTGTATAGATTCATCTCACTCACCACCGAATGTTCCTATATCGCCCACCAGAGGTAAAAACGTGCAGCTGCAATCTAGACTGTTTGTTCTGTATTTGTTGAAACAACCGGTGGCCTCGAACATGTCGTTAATCCGAACGCCTTTTATTGTCATCACCGGTTAATCACGGTGGTCTATTTTGTGACACCAACTCATTGGACAAATGGCACCAATACTAAAGAATAAACATGTATCAATAACCACTAAGAAAGCACTTTATATCACAATCTTCCTACCATCTATATGTTACCAATGCCAAACCTGGACAATGACAGAAAAAGAGAAAAGAAACATCACAACAACAGAAATGAGATTCCTGAGAAGAATACTCAATGTGTCAAGAAAAGAGAAGATCAGAAAAGAAGAAATCAGGACTATAGTTGCTAGAATGTGTCTTGAGATAAACTTAAATACAACTCATCAACGATATCTGGTCCAGGGTGGCACAAACTTCAGCAACGTACTGAAGCATGCAAATGAACGCAATCAAAGACTCGAAGGCAGGCAATCATGTTGTTGAAGGCATTATTTATTTTCCCGTTCAAGGCTGTCGCACCTCAACAAGATCAATGTTAAATGACAATTTATGTTTACCGTGTCTGTTATGGCCAGACGGACGGTAATTACAATATTAAATGTAGATAATATATAGTTGACTATGCTAGGCTCTTGTGATTCTCAAGTCCATTTCCCGGTCTTTCTGTCCTTCAGCAATCTAGATAGCTTTCACCTTGCCGTGACATTCTAAGTCCCGTTTTGATATGTTCGCATCTGTCCATGATTTTCGGGCTGATATATCGTTCATGAATATCTCGTTCTTCTCTCGAATATTTGTTGGCCATGATAACGTTGTCCTGCCAGTAAATATCTTCTCACGTTCCTGAGAATCTAAACGTGCAGCCTCCTTGTTCAAGCTCTAAGATCTGACTGTTTGTTGTTGTTGCCAATTTTTTTCTGACGTGTTCTCCTTTTTACGTCAGCTCATTGGATACTCATAACAATTGGTTCGCGATTTTCTCACGAACTTTATTTTGCGTTATTTCATCTGTTCTTCTACTTGGCAGCATGCCCCCTCCCCCCTTGAAAATGGTGTAACCATTTTAGAATGTAGTCAGTTTATCTAGTCTGACAAGTAGCAGTTCAGAATCCAAGAGTCATATGCATATAATCTATTCCCACTACTTTGCTAACATGATGGTCTGGTCTCCTATCAATCACACACAAAATCTCATAAAAAAGTATTATTATATAGCGGGCACGCACTCCTATCTACACCCGGGTATACGTCGTGTAGCACCAGCCTATGGGAGGGCTGGGTTAACTAATCTATATAGTCTTAGTCCCTCAAATGCCAAAACTGGCAAGCTTCCCCAACCAAAGTTACAAAACTCAATTGAGGGGACCTATGTGATTGACTGGTACCGTTCCCTTTGTATTAGTTTTGGTATATAACATGTAACTATATGACTATTCTCTCCCTGCTATGTCGTTCTCGGCTACGTTGTGACTCTTAGTCCTGTCATATTTGCTTGGTGAGGTCTTCTGCCTTTGTAGCTGATAAATTGTATAAATCCTTGTGAGCTTTCTATTGCTTTTATATGGCCGTGACGACTATTTGTTCATACTGGCTAATATATATCTGCTCTGCATATAGACAACTTATATCATAAACAATGCAATGCATAATTAATATATGATGCGATACTAAGTATGGCCTAATTTGTAGTTTATTATGTCGTTATTGGGTATTTGTAGTTTGCCATTCCAATAACCTGTAAGAGATTTACTAATGGTGTACCAGAAATTCCACCAATCATTGCCATTTGAAAACAACAAAAATCTTCAACAATCCAATAATAATAATAAATTAATTTAACCTGAAATAGAAAAAATTCATATTATAACTAATTTATAATTCTTTCATACAGTCATGTGATTCATCCTTTGTATATGTCTGCACTGTTCTTCGTATTTGTATGTCTGACGTGTACGTGTATGTATCGCTTGACTGTATTTAGCACTGAAAAATAATTACGCTATATTTACATTCTTCCTATGATATCTGAATGAAGACGTATGATATGTTAAAATATATGTAACTTGCCAGAACTCGCTCATCGACATTGAGATGAGCGAATCATGACGTACAATAACCGCGTGAATGATATTTAGATGTATGTTTGCACTAATGATAGCATCATGAGGTAATACACATGAGTGATATATTCAATGTATGTTTCGTCTGACTGAATGAATCATGACGTAAATAAATGAATGAATGATTGAGTTATGACATAAAATTTGAGTTTACATGATTATGAAATGTATGTGATGTGTGAATTGATCACTGATGTGTAGTATGTTATTGCATATATTAAATGTAATTAATTAATAATAGCATTCCGTTTTGACTCCACGTCTGTCACGTTCATATGAAATAGAACACTTGTTTGACGTTGGCATCTTCGGAGCAATGGAATCATCAAGTTCAATAACACCACCGTTTCAGTGAAATTAAGTCACGCACAGTTCCAGCGAAATTAAGTCATCCTCATACCGTTTGCACTGTTCCAAAACATTTCACATAAAAGGTCTGACTATATATACCTCATCTAACCTGTCAATTAAGTAAATCGGAAAATATGTATATATCTGACATAAATTAATATCTTACAAATATATGTTGTACTCTTTGTGTAATTCAAATTGTTCTATATGGGTGCCTAAAAGTGAAATAGATATTCGGCCTGCTGTAATACATGTAAGCACGAAGACAATAAAAAAAATGAGATATCTACATTGATTTCTACTGTCTACTGAGAAGATCTGCAAGGTTATTGTCTTTGTCGGGTCTATGACAAATATCGAAATCGTAATCTTGCAAAAGAAGAAGTTTATTATCCGATAGAACTAAACATTTTATGCCTAACAGACAATTAGAGAATTTGTTAACACTCTCTATTAAAGTTAAGGCTTCAAGAATAGTAATCGCATATTTCTTCTGAGTGTCTGATATTTTCCTGCTAAAGTGGAGAACAGGATGTAATTTGACATCATGAAATCGCAACAGAATTGCTGATGTAACATGAAATCGTGTAATTATGCACCATGAAGTCTATAGAATCTTATGTAGTTTTCGTATATTGGTGACTATATGTGGATCTATTTTACACATTTGTCTTAACAAATATTTACTTCCTTTCGTTCATTCTTCCTTTCTCTCTTTCTTTACTCATATGTTTCTTTCTTTCTTTCTTTCTATTTCAGGATCTTAATGTGTGTCGATATGTGTAGTACGTATACATATATCACCCATACAAGTTGCAAACAATTTAATGCAATATAAGATGATAGTTGTTTACATGTTTTAACACACATTTGTCTTTCTTCTTGGTGTTGGTAGATGTAGATTGTATGGTTTTGAGAACCGAAATGAGGTTTGTTAACCAAGTCGCTTCTTATTAATGGAATAGAATGAAGACGTTATGTTAACCAATACTCTTTTTTGATATTTGTGGTGTGTCTTTTCTGAACGTCTGTTTTCATATTCACATGTTAACTTTGTTGACTATCGCAATGTAATAGTTTTCACTTGAGTGTATAATATATACCATATATGCTGTAATGAGGTAAGTGTGATATATCTGAAGTAGAGACAAGTCAAATAAATAAGGTAAGCACAGACAAGTGTAGCTTGTTGTCTGTAATACTCTTTCCATTTACCTAACAAGTTTGTAGAATATTTATTGGTTTGTGTGCCGATGTTTGCGACATATCTCTTGACCTGCGAGTAAATGTTTGTAGTATGTTTCTTGACCTGTGCGTACATTTTTGTAATGGCACAAGCAAAATATTTCTTTGTTTGTGAGTATATGTTTTTAACGGCGCATTCAACATAAGAGAAGGTTGATTTAATTACTATCAGCATATGTAAAATAAATATGGTTATGACGTTCCACTGCCATTGTTCCATGGACTGTATATGTTGTTTGTTATTAGTGTAGTGTAACCTTTGTTCTATCTTCGTGTGGTTTCTGAATGGTGTTATTTGCAGAAAGTGGAGATTGTCTGATTGTTTGCTTTTGATTTTCACTCACACTCACGGTAATAAACTTGTTTAATTGCGAAGTAGTCAACTTTCCCATAATATGATTTGTTTACTTCATTAATATTATGGTGTAAACATATTTGTACCGTCATGTCGTCCCTCTTTTGTGTTATACCGTTATTTGTACATGTCAATGGGCATTGTCTGTTGTCAGTTGAGGTAACCTGTGTTAGTTGGTTATTGTCTTCTTCTTGCGTCTCATGAACTTGGGTTCTGCGAGTGCACAGGTGAGTCTTTGTTCGATCGTTTCTTTATGGGGACATTCTGTCAAGTTTGGAATGTTCCCAATTATTACCCCGCACACGGGTTTGGTAATACTGCCGCGCATATTCTTCCCTCATAGTAATGGGCATCATATGCATGACCCATGCGGTCTTATATCTTTCTATGGCTACCTCCGAACGTTCTGCAAATAACAATTTGTCTGTGTAGTCTCCCCTTATTACCAGTTTGTGGTAAATACCCGCAACTGATGCGCCCGTGTCTCTAATACACGTCGTTGGCGATTCCATTGACCCATGCTTGGTGGATCTTAAGAGTGACCTTTCTGGGTGTACACTGCGTTATCTTCATGTATTGGTCTACTGTGGCCGCATGCGAGACTATCATCATCATGACATTCTTACATGGTCTGTTATTGTTACATGTCTCTATCATGGCTGCATGTGTGTCTTCTATATCGTCTAAGTCGCTACTAGTGAATATGTATGCAGCACTAGCTTCCTTCCATGCCTTCTTCATCTTACAAAATCTTGAGGTATGGCCGTACGCTAAACACGTGAAGCATTTGATACTCTTTTTGTAAGAATCATACTTACTAATCCTCTTAGAAGTGAGGTTCTTAAGATAAGAATCGTATGATGGATGTTTTTCACACATCTCAAGACTGCCATTGCTGACGTTTGCAATGCTGGCACTGTGTGAAATACCCCTTTCTCGGCGTGTCTGATCCTCTCTGTGAGTTGTGATAAGGCCCTCTGCCTCTATGCTGTTGGTTATATTGTGAGAATCTATGTGCCTTACCTTGATATTGGTGATTATGAATTCTAGCACTATCCCCTGTGACCAACTCTGGTTGAGCTCCATCAGCAAATATCTCACGATGTGCGTTATAAAATTCTTCTCCACGTGACTCCGTCTCTGGGACTGATTTACATTTGTTTTAAACCAGAAATGTGGACATCGATTCTGGTACCGATGAAAGTAGTTTATCTCTTAGCATAAGGTCACGTAGTTTGTCAAAATCAGAACTTACATCTGCCGCTTTCAACCATTTGTCGAAGAGGGTAAAGATGTTCAGATACGTAGTCCAGGAACGTTCTGGTTTGCCTTAGGTGTTAGGGTCTTAAACTTCGTTCTTAACCCAGCTTCATCCAACGAGAAGTGACTAAGTACACGATCTCGGATATATGTATAGTTGGTCCGTAAATTCTCAGGGAGTCAACTCCACAACTTTCAAAGGCTCCAAGGCCAAATGACGGTGAAATAAGATAGGCCAGATTTTATAGAATTTGGTTAGAACTTCAAAATTAGTCATCCATGCGGATATGGAGTCGCCTTGTGTAAAGTTCCTGATGATGTCCTGGTATCGTTTAATATGATCTTCTGCCTTCGCTTGCAATTTTGCCTGCGCAATCTCTGCTCCCTTGTCCTTCTCAAGAGTCTTGACTTTTAGATTCCCTTCAATTTCCGTGTCCTTTAATATTAATTCGGCCGTAAGTTTTTCTTTCTGAAACGCAAGTTCTCTTTCTTTGCTTTCTTTCTTAAATGCAAGCATGTCCTTTTCTGCAGCTAGTTTTCCTTTTCCAAGGCCATTTCTTTATCTTTCGCTGCCAGTCTTTCCTTTTCCGCCGCCAGTTTCTTCCTTTCTATGGCCAATTCTCTATCTTTAATTTCTTTCTCTGCTGCTAACATTTCTTTCTCTAATTTAACATGTAGTTCTATATCTTCTTTTTCCCGAGCAGCCTGTAGTAGTCTTTCCTCTCGGATACGAGCTGCTTGCAGTTCCCTCTCTTCTTTCTCAACTGCCTTGGCCGCCGCCCTGTCTTCCCGCTGTTGAGCCTGGAAATCTTTAAATTCCTGTTTCGCCCACGCTCTGAGTTCCTGGCCGGTCAATCCGGACTTCTCACCTATGTCCATAAACTCTTGAAATGTATACATGTTATCACGATACTGTAAATTATACAGCTAATGTATAATTTATTTGTATGCGATACGAAATCGATTGAAAGACAGCAAGTAAATGCTTCAGCAGTATAAAATAGAATGAAATGCCAACAGAATCAACATTAAATATTGAGCACAACCCACTACTGGCAACGCCGATCACATTCTGGTATGAACCTAAGGCCTATCCACGTCAATATGGAAGCACTATACTCGAGTTTCGCCCTCATTTGAGCTCTTCAGCAGTGCACATCCCTGACCGGACCCGGAAACAGTCCCGGATCACGCGTGTGAAGCGGGTGTGTAACCACGCGGCACACACCGGACACACCACACCATCACAACAGAACATCACAACGTTACCCATCGTAGGCCGTGCACTGCTGAAGAGCTCAAATGAGGGCGAAACTCGAGTATAGTGCTTCCATATTGACGTGGATAGGCCTTAGGTTCATACCAGAATGTGATCGGCGTTGCCAGTAGTGGGTTGTGCTCAATATTTAAATTTCAAATCCCGAAGCAACCACATAATCAGAATCAACATTATTATAAAACCAAATGTAAGAACAATGCGACAAGCTTGAGCTCAGATAACTATTGCCTCAACGCGCCATGATAACTATAGACCAGACAAAACTGGTATAAAAGTATATTTCTGTAGAAAAGAGTAGCACGCCACAACACACATAAACTGTTACAAGAGAGATAGACAAAATGCGACGTAGAGGAACATATCTATTTATATGAAAGAAACACAAAGAACTGATATTTACAGACAAATAAAGACTTTTACGAAACAACACTAGTACTAGACACCCGCGAGGTCGCTACAAAATAAAATTTCGCCACGAACTGACCGATGTAAGTATGACACGTATCCCTGCGCCTGATAAGTATAATTATCTGCCGCAAGGATAGCCCTTCCAACCGCCGGAACAACTTCGACGCCAGCGACTCGGCCATAGCAACGAGAAATATTAAACTTCAATTTCAACAACACCCAAATAGAATAATCAAACAACACAAACAATTCAACTGGCCTGATATTAGGTGTGAAATGTTAATGCTGCTTTTCTGGTGCTGGTGATGACGCTCCTAACATGTGGTAGTGCCGTTGGTCGATAAACGAAGTGCCGATGTCGTGTTGATGTATGTATCCATTCCAAGTTGACAATCTATGATGTTTGAAAGAATTCCTATATGTCCAGATTCATATTCCATCGTTAAAAATTCCATGCGGTTCGGTATATGTAACGTGGCGACGTTAAACAGTGTGGACTATAGAATTTAAAGTAGAAAATGAAATTATTACAGCTGGCTGTCCAGTGGCTGCTAACACGTCCTAAACAATATATGGTTAGAGCTGATTTGATGTACGTCTGTAATAACAACGTATTGAAAGAGGCATACTGGCGACATTCAAATGTCCATGCACCCTTGATCGAGCTCCCCATCTTGCTAGAATGTGTCTTGAGATAAACTTAAATACAATTCATCAACGATAACTGGTCCATCGTGGCACAAACTCCAGCGACGTACTGATGCATGCAAATGAACGCAATCGAAGACTCGAAGGCCGGCAATCATGTCGTTGAAGCCATTATTTATTTTCCCAACGTTCAAAGCTGTCGCATCTTAACAAGATCAATGTTAAATGACAATTTATGTTTACTGTGTCTGTTCTGGCCAGACGGGATGGTAATTACAATATTAAATGTAGATTATATATATATATATATATATATATATATATATATATAATATATATATATATATATATATATATATATATATATATAGTTGACTACGCTAGGACCTTGTAATTATCAAGTCCATGTCCCGGTCCTTCTGTTTTTCACGAATCTGGATAGGTTTCACCTTGTCGTGACGTTCTAAGTCCCGTTCTTATATGTTCACATCTGTCCATGATTTTCGGGCTGATATTTATCGTTCATGAATGTTCTCGTTATCCTCTCCAATATGTGTTGGCCAGTAAATATCTTCTCACGTTCCAGAGAATCTAAACGTGCAGCGTCCTTGTTCAAGCTCTAAGATCTGACTGTTTGTTGTTGTTGACAATTTTTTCTGACGTTTTCTCCTTTTTACGTCAGCTCATTAGATACTAATACAAATTGGTTCGCGATTCCTTCATGAACTTTATTTTGCGTCATTTCATCTGCTCTGCTACTTTGCAATAGTAAGGGTTACAGCTGCGCTAGATTTTATTAGAAGGCAGCAAGTCAAATGGTTCTGCCATGCAAGCAGGTTATGAACTAACAGTATACCACAACAAGCAATGATGTACAGACCAGATGGAAGCATAAGAAGTGGTCGACCACATAAATGATGGACGCATTGAATAACAGGGTCCATGCGAATATTGATACATAAAGCCCATAAGAGGGCACGCTGCCGCTGTTTATATGTCACCTCGACACCACAAAGTACAAGAGGAACATGATGATGATGATGAGAGATGAGATAATGAGAAGATGGATAATACTTTTCTCTTCTATTCTGATCTTCATATTTGTGTTCGTAACGTATAGCTTTCTTGGGGTGGGTATGAGGGTGGGGGTCCCTTTTCTTTCCATCCATCCATGCTGCTTTTCACAAATTTTCGTTGTCTTTCTTATTCTTATCATTATTATTCTGAGTAGAATCATAATGTTATAGGTATCTGTAGAGAAGGCGTTTGTCGTTGATTTTGTTCTTTGCAGTGACGAGATTGGTCGATGACCAAATTTATTGTCTAAAAAAGTATCTAGTAGGTTAGGGGTTAGGTGGTATGACACGCGGAAGGTCGACTAGAAGATGTGGTAGATTGTATTCAAGAGATCAATAATGCAGAAGCGATTTTAAGAAATGACGACTTCAAAACAAACACTATTGTTTGGAGACATAGAAGTTTGGAGTCATAGAAGCGAACACGCAAGAAATGATGTGTTAGCTAAATTTCGGGAAAGCTCTGGTATTGTTTAGAGATGGCACAATGGAAGGTTAATGTAGCAGGCATTGTTGTATGGAAAGTTGAAAATATCAGCAATGGGAAATGTTCCCGTGAATACGAATACTCAGATAATATCCAAACTGTGAAAGGTGGAACCACAGACTGCATTGCCATAAATGTTGCTAACCGTTATGACTGTTTTATTGGAGGTCGTGGACAATGGAGATTTCAAGCTTTTGGTGAAGTGACATGGAAAAGTTGTAAAGCTATCTATGAAAGACGGGGACACTTTGTGATAGACAGAAACCAAGAGTGTAGAGAGATGCGAGAGTAGTCCGTAGAAGTGTCTTTTTAGAAGATACTATGGAGCTGTTCGTTGAATATTTCGGTAATATAAAACGAGAAAAGTGATGGCGGTGTTAAATATATATTGCGGATAGTCTTAATATAACTACACAAGAAACATAACAGACATATAAGTGATAGGATTTTAGAGCTTAGTAGGAATGTATGAATGTTTTGGATATGTGAACTGGAAAAAGTCGCGAAGAGAAAGACAGAGACACTCTGCACTACAAAGAAGTTGATAATTGTTTCTTAAACTTCACTGAATGTTAAATTATATAATGCAGTGATATGTCTTTCTTCTGATATATGTTCTAACTGTGAGAGCCCCAATTAAAAAGAATACCTCTCGATGTGTTGCTAAATTTATCTATTTCATTGTGACAACCCAAGCCAGTGTTGGCGGTTATGTTAACAAGCAATGGTAAAAATCTGAAGCTTTTTTAAAGATGAATGTCATCTTCTTTTTTTTTAATTAAATAAAAATTTTAAAAATCTGTGACAGACTATGGTGCGTGGATAGTAAATTTGGCTAATACATTTTCTTACTTTGGTTGACATATTTCTGGATTTGCCCAACCTTTTTCTTAATGTGGCTAGTACATTTTCTTAGTTTGGTCGAGGTATTTCTTGATTTGGCGTGTTTCTTGATTTTATGCGTGTGTGGAATTATCCACGTTTAAGACGAACTATGACAGTCCCTTGGGTCTCGAGATTTTTTTATCGATTGTGTAGTGAACTTCTCTAGTCTTGTGAAACGTAACTAAAATGCATGAATGTACGTAGACACTTTTGTAATGAAAGTCATACTTTATGAAAAACTTCGTGGATAGTGAACAGCTATCACACCATACTGGCCATCTCGGAGAATTTCGACGGGTTCTGTCATTGAATTTAAATACTTCCGGACCTGACCCGAAAGGCCATTCGATAATCTGTCACTGATATGAAGAGACCACTTCTACTTCCAGTTGTATAATATGCATCTTCTTGGAATCAAGACAATGATTTACAGCAGGGGTCCTTATGAAGCTATTCTATTACATTCTGTGACCGAATAGTTCCTAAATTAAAGGAGCCCCTTTGCTGTTTGAAGTGCAAAAGAATAGATGTCTCACCTCCAGTCATCCAGGAGACCGAGACTGGGCTATCAAACCGAAGTACTATGAAGAAGTCTATACTACGATGCAATCTGATTTGGAAGATCCAAGTCTATGCTGTGAAGAAGGTTAAGTGGCTAATGAAAGTTGTTATCTATCAGGATCTAATCCAGAGGGTCCCGAAGGCGTCATACAGGATGTGATATTGGTGACTGTTATCCTACCAACTGTATCTACATTTATGACACTTATTCGTGTACTGACTGACTCTTGTGGGATGATGAGACTGTCCTCCAGACTACCCTCATCCAATAACTGTTCCTGTCTGGATGTCTGTTTCTTTTCAGAATCTGAATCTCCAATAAAGATTCAAGATTAACCTGTTATAATTTTGTTACATTATAGACAGATAAGTGTCCGTGTGACATTAGTCGTCTGATAAGAAGTTTAGTGTAAATGACTCCTTGCTGGAGGCAATTAGTCGAAGGGAGACAGAAGTGACATTATAGCCCTAAATAATATCGCGATAATTACTGGAGATCCGGTCCAATTTGGTTACAAACTAACACGCCAAATTGGTTATAATATATAACTGTTTATTTACATTACTCACACCGTACAATGTCAGTATACGAAATATTTGGTACAATATGAGATTGTATACATAGTATAATCACACTAATGTGATATATAAAACAAATTCATTCGTTGTCATATGAATTAACAACATTATGAACACACATCAATAACCAGTACAATCTTTGATTAATAGACAAACTACAAAAAGCACATCTTATGCACATACATTAGTGTGAGTTTCATTCTCCTATTGTCTCAGGAATGGTATTTGAGTGTGTCTACTCATGAATGTCTGTATCGAGGTTTTCAACTTCGTTAAAGTCTAATTCTAACCAAGAATTAACATTTTCAATAGTTCCTTGCGCCACAAGCTTATTTTTTGTGATATAGGTTTGTCTTTTCCAGAGATATTGTAAATCTGCTTCCACATGCGTCCCATTTCGGTCTTGTCTGATTCCGATGCATTGCATCTTGTAATAGTTAACCATACGGGTTCGGAATGTTTCGTAGTGTCTTGTACTGTCGAATGTTACAGTAACGCATTTGCCGGAGTTAGTGTATATAACGACTAGACCAATGGAGTTCGCATATCTGTTGATCTTGATCCTGACCACATTCTCTTTGTTCAGTGTATACTTTTAGTGATAACCGATCTTGTGGCACACAGATGAGGTTCTGCTGGTTGCATAGACATCTTTCATCATGGTACTAACCAATTGATACTTTGACTCCAGCGTCACCGCAAACGGTTGGCGATTATGGGAGAAGAAACACTGCTCAATTCTACAGAGACTTAACGTAATTATTTAATTTTTTTGTGAAGTTCTGGTGTAGTACATCACGTAATATAGTCGTTACAAGGTCCTCAAAACTATCACCATTATCACAAGAATGAATAAGTGGATTCTCGGCTTCTTGATTGGGTGGGCAATTAATGCACGACATGCAATAGCTGTGTGGTTCCGCTCTTAATATGAGCCACAGTTTCTCAGTTAGTTGTTACTGGGAATCTATTTCTTTAAAACATCGATAATAACAAGGTAATATAACAGATTTATAGGGATATACATTTTCATTATTAGCGCTGTATCAAACATGCACCCCTGGCTAGCAAGTCCATAAATTAATACCGAAAATGGGAATGAAGAACCCCCAAGACATATTCGAATTCCCATATGAATACACAATACTACTAATATATATTAAGGCGCCACAGAGCGTTGTACTTAGAACTTCAATTGCCAGCTCCTTTACGGGTAGACCCGGCCTAAAACAGGGTATTAAGAAATGTCTTTGGGAGTATTTTGATTATTTCAGTTATTTGTGTCTAGTATCATTTAACTCCTGTATTATACTAGTATTGTTAGGTTAACCTATGCCGACTTGGAGAAACATAACGAAAATGTGTGAAAAATGTTTATCAAAGTCCAGCTTACCAATGCCGACTTGCCACATAGTGATCTGTTTTCTGTTGTCAAAGAAAGGTACTTCTATACAGCGAATGCTAGTGCTTTTATATAGGTTGTCTTAGGACGTGGAATCATGGCACCGCATAAATTATGGCTTGCTAAGTTGTGCTCTGTGAAATGATACAAACACGCGATAAGTTCGCTTGTGGTCACTTTGTTATCTCGGTATTAGTTTAAGATCAACTCGCGTCGTCTAGGCCGCTGTATCAGTTCTTCTGGGTACAAGTTACTTTTTAGACTCGCTGTGTTACAATCACACATAGACGTAGACGAGTGTGCAAAAGGAAATGGCGATCAATCACACACACACACACACACACACACACACACACACACACACACACTCACGCACGCATAAAAACACTCACTCTCACACACACACACACACACACACAACTGAGGTTGTTAGAAGGCACAGATTATGATCGCCACTATTAATAAAGAAATATCACAATGTTTCTCGAAACGTTTCACACAGGCTATACTACTTTTACACCTAGACTAAGTAGGGACGTCACGTGAAAAGACTTGAACTGTGGTATATCAACATCCTAAATAGTTAGATAATACTAGATGGCTGATGATAGATGTGAGCGGGGCTGATATTTGACACGTTTAATATGTTTTCCCCTGGTGAATAAAGAGAGTATTGCAGTGTTACATAGCACTTGTCCATTTGTCTGGATGTGAAAGGTGGACAATGAGCAGCCAAGATCACCAACATTTAAAGGTAATGGAAAGGTGGTTTCTGAGGAAAATACACCGTTACGAGGATGTAATATCAGTATCATTAACTATACGACTGATATAGTATAAGAGTTATACAGACTCACACAAAAGCAGTCATATACACACACACTACATAAGAAATATACTAATGTTATCATCTAGATGGAAACGCCACTGCCTTACTATAAACACAAACGAAATACACTAAGACCCCCTGACCATATCCACAGCATAAAAACCTAGACATATCGATAGACTATGTGGTCGTTTCGGGATTTGAAATTTAAATATTGAGCACAACCCACTACTGGCAACGCCGATCGCATTCTGGTATGAACCTAAGGCCTATCCACGTCAATATGGAAGCACTATACTCGAGTTTCGCCCTCATTTGAGCTCGTCAGTAGTGCATATCCCTGACCGGATCCGGAAACAGTCTCGGATCACGCGTGTGAAGCGGGTGTGTAACCACGCGGCACACACTGGACACACCAAATTATCACAACAGAACATCACAACGCTACCCATCGTAGGCTATGCTCAAGATTGTCCAATCGCCGCGACCGACGTCCGTCAATCGATGGGACCCGAACGATCAGGACTTCTCACTGGCAAGGAACACCAGGCCTCCTAAATCCAGTGAGCAATAATCAATTGATTATGTGGTCGTTTCGGGATTTGAAATTTAAATATTGAGCACAACCCACTACTGGCAACGCCGATCGCATTCTGGTATGAACCTAAGGCCTATCCACGTCAATATGGAAGCACTATACTCGAGTTTCGCCCTCATTTGAGCTCGTCAGTAGTGCATATCCCTGACCGGATCCAGAAACAGTCCCGGATCACGCGTGTGAAGCGGGTGTGTAACCAGATAATTTGGTGTGTCCAGTGTGTGCCGCGTGTAATGACGAGCTCAAATGAGGGCGAAACTCGAGTATAGTGCTTCCATATTGACGTGGATAGACCTTAGGTTCATACCAGAATGCGATCGGCGTTGCCAGTAGTGGGTTGTGCTCAATATTTAAATATCGATAGACGCTTAATATGAGACACAGGATGAGAGCATAGATACAACAGTTCTTACCACACCTCCCGTCACTCTCCCCCATAAAACACCCAAACACCGGCACCACACAGTGACAACCCCCTATAGCTGTACATACTCGCATATAACATTCGACCGGTCTTCTTGCCACGGATGTCTATTTTGAACACTGAACTGCCTAGTGTATTCTGATTGCGAGTCCCGGTGAGACTGGTTTTCCTAGATGGTGTCTATGTTACATGGGAAACTGCTGATAGTGCATCAGCAGCAAATACCTGATAGAGAAAGAGAATGAGAGAGAGAGAGAGAGAGAAAGAGAAAGAGAAAGAGAAAGAGAAAGAGAAAGAGGAAGAGGAAGAGGAGAGAGGCCGAGGAGATAGGCCGAGGCGGAGAAGAGTAAGAGAATAAAGGGGAATCTTAAGCGCGAGAGGGAGGGAAAATGTGAGAGGAAGAGGCGGGACGTCGAAGAGGAGGAGGAGGAGGAGGAAGAGGAGGAGGAGGAGGAGGAGGAGGAGAAGAAGAAGAAGAGTAAGAGAATATTGAGGAATCTGAAGCGGGAGAGGAAGAGAGAGAGAGAGAGAGATCGCGAGAGAGAGAAAGAGAGAGAGAGGAAGAGGAGAGAGGCCGAAGGAGAGTAAGAGAATGAAGAGGAATCTGAAGTGGGAGTGGCAAGGGAGAAAGCGAGAGATAGGAAGAGGAGAGAAGTCGACGAGAAGAAGAAAAGTAAGAAAATGAAGAGGAATCTGAAGCGGGAGAGAAAAGAAGAGAGTGAGAGACTGGGAGAAGAATAGGAGAGAGGCCGAGAGGGAATTTGAAGCGGGAGAGGTATAGAAAGAAGATAGAGAGGCCGAGCAGGAGAAGAAGAGTAAGAGAATGATGACGCGGGAGAGGGAATGAGAGCGAGGGAGGAAAGGAGGAATCTGAAGTGAGAGAAAGAGGCAGATGAGAGAGGAAGAGGAGAGAGGAGAAGAAAAGTAAGAGAAGGAATCTGAAGCGGGAGAGGGAGGGGAGAGAGGGAAGAGGAGAGACGCCGAAGAGGAGAGGAAAGGGTAGAGAAGGGTGAGGAATCTGAAGTGGGAGAGGAAGGAAGAGAGAGAAGAAGAGGAGAGAAGCCGAGGAGTAGAAAAAGATTATGAGAATAACTACACCTCAGGAGGGGCCAATAGGACGAGGAGGGGTTCCGAGGTGCTATACCAAACTACACCTCAGGAGTTGCCAGAAGGAGATGCTCTGATGTGCTCCACCTGCTTCACCTCAAACATCCACCCCAGATGATACTTGAATTCAACATTGAGTACTACTTAAGTATTCCACAATGACAACGTTGTAGTGCGGCAAATGTACTCAACTTTATCCAATGGAGCAGTTATGGAGTCCACTGGCTCTCTTTTTCACTGACTTGATTATTTATTAATTAACTTATTTTTGTTGCTGATTTTAATTTCTGATGTATGTTTGTTAATTCATTTTAGAAGCTAAATGGCATGTACAGAAGCTGATTATAAAGAGGCATGATAAATAAATGATACACCAATTGCAACCTTTATATTCTTAAAAAAGAAAGAACGATATAAAGCAACCGAGGTAGGATAATTCATTCAGAGTTTAAACTCCATTTGAGTTTAAAGATAAAGTTCAAATACAAATAATTACAAACAGGAAGCTGTATCAACCATCCATCCATTATATACCATGCCGATAAGCGTGGACGGTCATGTTCTGCCATCTCACTCGATCACCAGTTTCGTGGATCAGCTCCGTGTTTCTGTCTCTACCTTGCAATGTGGTCAAGCCATCCAGGTATTTAATTCTTGGTCTTCCCCTTGGTCTATTCCCTTCGATCTTGCCAGTTGTCACCAAGTTCTCTAATTCATTTCTTATCATAACATGCCTGTCACGGGACCACCGGAGTTAACGATCAGATGATAGATTTACAGAGACAGCTGCAACTTTTTGTTGATAGGTGGGGGGGGGGGGACACTTCCATTGGATCAAACGAAACCAAAATTCCTTGAGATTTCCCCCAGGACACAGGAAAATTGTCGGCATGTTATTTTGTCCGAATCGCAAGATGAAAGGAAAAACGCCGTCTTGATTAGGTTGCCGCTAAGACCACCTGTTGTTGACAGCGAATGACGTCACTCGGACAATCTCCGACTGGAGGAAACATAACTTATTTGCCGCCAGTGTGAAAAATGGAATCAAACTAGACTGAAGTGTTTGGCTAGCTCTGTTCTAATTTAGAAAGAATCTATTGTGTTCTGTGTCAATTAAAGTTGATGAACATGTGTCTGTCATTGCAATGTGTAGATTCAATTCAGGATAGAGCTTTGTACATAAGGTATTCACTAGACAACGTTTAGGTATAAATAATGTAGGATAGTCTAGTGATAGATAGAGTGTAGGACTAGAGCATAGTGTTGTTGCTTTGTGGTTAGGTATTCTAGGAGTGTCGGCGACAGTAGACAATCGCGTTGTTAAATTAACTAGTGTGAGATGTCAATTAGCTCAGCTGGTTGAGAATAGTGTAGTTGGATGATATTTAGAGAGATTGAGGATGGTTGGGTGATGGGGGAAATGTCCAATGGTGGGATCTTCCAGTGGGGTGTCTACTGGGGTTCTGCACGTCGCCTTTGGTCTTTCCTTGTCTTACCCTAACTCAGACCGGGGTGATGAGCTCCTCTGCCCCATGACAGAGTTTAGTTCACTGTTATATCTGAGTGCGGCCGTCGGCCTGCACTCATCTAATAGGGGTCAGTAACGGGTTGCGTTCACCAGGTGTGTTCTGTCTTTCACAGGTTCCACTCAGGTTATGAAGAAAACAAGCTGAATATTCACTGTTTAAGATTCTGGATGATTCAGTAAAGGAAGTTTTATTCAGTGGCTGTTGCACTGGGCCCATAATCAAGAGGGTCTGAAGGAACATGGCTCTGTTGAGCAGAAGCAGATAACTATCTGGAGATGACTCCTTAGTGATAGGGTTCACGGAAGTTGAGTGAAATTATTTTCCTTACCATATGTAAAAAGAACAATACGGGTTATAAGGGGAACAGGAACAACGAACATAGCGTTCTTCTCAGTTATTAGATTCCTGTGGAACTGTAATCATTAACTGTGTAATCGTGAAACTCTAGAACATTTAGGAATGAATTATTTTGTTTCAAGTGACAGTGATCCGTGTTTTCACGATACAGGGATTGTTAAATCTCAGAACGGTAGGGACATTTAGTAACATTGTGTGTGATCGATTCAGGATCAGTATTGGAATATATCCGTGATTGGTGACCAGGTATTTGGGTTATCAAAGAGCTACTGGAGGAAGTCAACATCTGGCAGGAGGGACACATCGTTTGGTGAGGTCATTGTGTGCTGAGCTATGATGATGTTGTGTGGCCATTACCGGGATGATCAGACTTTGCTCCTGAGTTGTCCGGTCTGATTCTGCAGACACACTAGAGTATACGACACACATGCTACACATACAATTCGCACATACATACACTTTTCTTCATTAAATTAAATTGTTATTAATTTTTAGAAGCTAGAGTTGTGTAGTATGTTGTTTTGGGGAAGAATGAGAGGGGGCATGATCCAGTGGTGAGTGATGAGAGAGAAATAGGTATCCAGGGATTGACGGGGTGTTGCGGACGGAATCTAGTGGATTCTCCAGAATAATGATATGGAGTTAAAAAGAATGTGAGTGTTGATTCCCCTCACCCCAGGGACGACACTGTAATTAAATCCACGACAATTCCCACAAAATTTTTGACTGTCTACGTCTAATGTCTCTAATCAGTTTACGATCTTCATTTGTTTCTTGAAGGACTTATTCATTTGTTTTTCTATCTGTCCATGATATTCTTTGCATTTTCCTCAGAAAACACATTTTCACAGAAATCAGGTGCTTTTCAGCTTGTATGCTCATTCTCCACGCCTCCATCCATCATGTGCCATGCCGGTAAGCGTGGGCGGTCATGTTCTGCCATCTCACTCGATCACCAGAGTCGTGGATCAGCTCCGTGTTTCTGTCTCGACCATGCCACAAGGCCAAGCCATCCAGGTACTTGCTTCTAGGTCTTCCCCTTGGTCTGTTCCCCTCGATCTTACCAGTTGTCACCAAGTTCTCCAGATCATTTCTTCTCATAACATGCCCAAAAAATTGTGACTGTCTACGTTTAATGTCTCTAATCAGTTTACGATCTTCATTTGTTTCTTGAAGAACTTGTTCATTGGTCTTTCTGGCTGTCCATGGTATTCTTTGCATTTTCCTCAGAAACCACATTTCTACAGCCATCAGATGTTTTTCAGCCTGACTGCTCATTGTCCAAGCTTCACATCCATATAAGAGTACAGGTTCTATGTAGCATCTCAACACTCTTTTTCTCGTTTCAATTGACATCTTTTTATTGGTCAGTATGTTTTTCATCTTGCTAAAGGCTACATTTGCCATGGCGATTCTTGTTCTAATCTCTTCAAGGCATCTCCCATCAGATGTTATTACTGTTCCAAGATAATTGTACCTGAGGAGCGGCTGGCGGAGTGGTTAGAACGCCGGACTCTCATTCGGGAGACCCGGGTTCGATCCCCGGTAAGGTGTGGGATTTTTTTCTGTCGGGGGCAAAAAGAAGATCCTAACCTGCACAGTTCGCGACGACTGCACTAGCCAGGCGGCCCTTATTCCTCAGGCTCAAAGACCCCTCTGCCATACACCGCAAGGTACTATATTGGCAGTAAATGACAGTTTTTTTGACAGTTGACAGATAATTGTACCTATTCACTTATTGAAGAATATTCCCATTTACTTGTATATTACATTGTGGTATTTCGTTCTTCCTAGTGACGACCATAATCTGTGTCTTTTTACAATTTAATTCTAACCCTAGTTGTTCACTGTGTGTAACAACCGCATCTACTAAATTTTGCAAGTCCTGTTCATTGTCTGCAATCAAGACTGTATCATCTGCATATCTAATGTTATTGACGCATCGTCCCCCAATGTTGATTCCTTCCATATCTTCTATATTTCTGAAAATATGTTCACTGTACAGGGAAAAAATATCTGGAGACATTACACATCCCTGTCTCACACCTCTCTTAATAGGCTGATATTGACCTACTTCATTATAAATTCTTGTGGCAGCTTGTTATTTCCAGTATATGTTTTTTTTTTTTACAAGTCTACGGTCTTTTCCGTCAATGTCTGACCCGGCCCGGCTTCACCCATTCCCTGGTGGGAAGCATCTAATTTAATTCATATAAGTAGTCATATAAGCTCCCGTTCCCGACTATCTGTCTGTCTGTCTATCTGTCTGTCTGTCTGTCTGTCCGACCCGGCCCGACTTCGCCCAGGCCCTGGTGTGGGGGGGGGGGGCATCTCATTTAATTCGTATAAGTAGTCATATAAGCTTCCATTCCAGTCTGTCTGTCTGTCTGTCTGTCTGTCTGTCTGACCCGGTCCGGCTTCGCCCAGCTCCTGGCGGGGAGCGTCTCATTAAATTCATATAACAAAAAAAATGTAACTTAAGAATGTCCTTCCACACACCATCCATTATTGTTAATGAAAACTGGTTTTAATCACCTACATGACTGTAGATAACTTCTTTAAACATAAAAAGATGAGTTGGAAAATTTTCACTATTTAAAAAGATGCATTATTTTTATGAAAACTTTGAAAATGCCTTAAAGATTATATCATTATTTATTATAACTCATATGCCTGTAAATAACTGTAGACAAAGAGTTTATAAATCTTTGAAAACAACGCAATAATCTGTATATAAAATATATAGCAATGCTATTAAAAGTTATGCCCCTTGAAATAACTTTTCTTAAAGTTAAGTCCCCTCGCTATATATATAAATGATAATGTAAATTTAAATATTAAATTTTAGTAAGTAAATAGCTGATTGTACACTAACAAACTATGGCAGTTGGCTGCACGGGAATGTAAAAAATACATGTAGAAATATTCATCTCAATCGGATAGACCGTTATCGAACGCATCAAATACATCCCTACATACATACATACATCGTCTTTTATACATATAGATATAGACAACATATATAAACAACATATGTAAAGAAACCAGCCAAACAGAGACCGCAAGAACACCGCATGACGAGAACACAGAAGAAGAACCATCTGCAAATCTATTAGAGAACGCATGTTTGCGGACGACCACGCACTAATAGCAAAATCAGAAGCTGAATTACAAGACCACATGAATAGTCTAAACGAAATGTGTAGGGAATATAAAATGAAAATTAGCACAAGTAAACCAGAGGTACTGACTATAACTAAAGAAGAAATAGCAACAACGATTTACCTAAACGAGCATCCCTTGAAACAAGTAAAGAGTTTCAGGTACCTAGGTAGTACAATATCATCAAATGGCAAATAAGAAGACGAGATCGAAAATAGATGCAACAAGGCAAACCAACTCATTGGACAAATGGCACCTATACTAAAGAACAAAAATGTATCAATAACTACTAAGAAAGCACTTTACAACACAATTTTCCTACCAACGCTATGTTACCAATGCCAAACCTGGACAATGACAGAAAAAGAGAAAAGAAAAATCACAACAACCGAAATGAGAAATGAGAAGAATACTCAATGTATCAAGAAGAGATAAGACCAGAAATGAAGAAATCGGGATTACAGTGGGGGTTGCAGCTGCACTAGATTTTAAATAATGAGCACAACCCACTACTGGCAACGCCGATCACATTCTGGTATGAACCTAAGGCCTATCCACGTCAATATGGAAGCACTATACTCGAGTTTCGCCCTCATTTGAGCTCGTCAGTAGTGCATATCCCTGACCGGATCCGGAAACAGTCCCTGATCACGCGTGTGAAGCGGGTGTGTAACCACGCGGCACACACTGGACACACCAAATTATCACAACAGAACATCACAACGCTACCCATCGTAGGCTATGCTCAAGATTGCCCAATCGCCGCGACCGACGTCCGTCAATCGATGGGACCCGAACGATCAGGACTTCTCACTGGCAAGGAACACCAGGCCTCCTAAATCCAGTGAGCAATAATCAATTGATTATGTGGTTGTTTCGGGATTTGAAATTTAAATATTGAGCACAACCCACTACTGGCAACCGGTCAGGGATATGCACTACTGACGAGCTCAAATGAGGGCGAAACTCGAGTATAGTGCTTCCATATTGACGTGGATAGGCCTTAGGTTCATACCAGAATGTGATCGGCGTTGCCAGTAGTGGGTTGTGCTCAATATTTAAATTTCAAATCCCGAAACAACCGCACTAGATTTTATTAAAAAGCAGCAAGTTAAATGGTTTGGCCATGCAAGTAGGTTACCAATTAACAGTATAATACAACAAGCAATAATGTACAGACCCGAGGGAAACAGAGGAATCGGCCGACCACGTAAAAGATGGATGCAGGGAATAACAGAGTCCATGGGAATATCGATATATGAAGCCCATAAGCGGGTACTCTCCCGCTGTTTATACTTCACCTCGACACCGCAAGGTACAAGAGGAACATGATGAGATGAGATGAGTTGTGTTGCAATTTCTATGCAATTTTTCTCGAGCCATGCTTCTTTGGCCTCCTTACATAATGTTCTGACTTTTCTGTTAATTTCTTTATATTTGGCAGGATTATTTTTGCTCTGTCTTCTCGTTTCCATTAGCGGTAAAATTTCTTCAGTCTTCCATGTATAACGACCCACATTCTTTGATTTTGGAATACTTTTTTCTGCAGCTAAACTGATTGAATTCTTCAACATTTCCCATTGATCATCCACATCTTGAAATAGGATCTCTAGATCAAACAATATATCAAATTTGATCTTTACTTCTATGTTAAAATTATCTTGTATTTCTTTGTCAGTTTTTAATTTGCACAAATCATATTTAGTGTTTCTGGTTGTATACTTGACTTTCTTTAACTTTATCCTCAGTCTGCCTGTCTTTAATCTGTAATCACTGTAACAGTCTGCATTGGGAACTGTTTTTACGACTGTTAGCGATATTTCGAAAGCTCCTGCTAATCAGGAGGTAATCTGATTCTTAATCCTTTTGTCTAGACTCTTACATGTCCATAATCTTCTAGGATGTTGTTTAAACCAGGGGTTTCCTACAAACATTTCTTGTTCTTTTGCCCATTCTACAAGTCTGTATCCTCTTTGGTTTCGCTCTCCCAAACCATGGTTGGCTACACTGCATCCATCGCATTGATTTCCCACCATTGCTTTGAAATCCCCCATTACAATATTTACTTCTGATTTTTTTACATTTCTTCAAAGCAAGCTCTATGTCATTATAAAATTCATCTATATTTTCTTCACTGCATTCACTTGTTGAAGCATATATTTGAATGACATTTATTGTAAAAGGTCTTCCGTTTAATTTTACTAATAGAACTCTTTATGACACAGCCCATTAACTTTTGATAGAATTTGATGTTTGCCGATTCAACATAATGGCTACACCTCTTTGCCGTTCTTCTCCTCCAGAATAAATAATCTTACAATCCTCTCCTGTCTTGATCCCTGCCCCTCTCCATCTGGTTTCACACATTCCTGATATATTAATATTCTCTCTTCCCATTTCTTGCTTGATGTTATCCAATTTTCCATCTGCATTCATTGTTCTGACATTCCATAATCCTACCTTTAATGATAATACTTTTTTGCACCTAGTAGCCTGCTGAGGGTCTGGAGTCACCTGATGCACATGACTATCCCTACCGGTTGAGGCTGCTCCTATGGAGCACCCATTTACGCCGTTTCTCTGAATGTCGATGATATCGCAAAACATAATGTTCTTGGCATCTGTGAAGAAGGTAGTTTGCCATTGCTTTCCTTCTTAGCAGTGAGCAAACTGGTCAATGACCGTAGCCACTGTCTCCTCAAAAAAGACATCCTCTGCCTACCGTCGTGAAGCTGGAGATCATAACCCACAACTATCTGTCGGCTGCTCTTCAACCTCATCCACCACCTGCACTCATCGCTTCACGTGACCCTGATCGGGGGGCTAAACGGGTACTCCACCTTGCCCAAGGGTGTCCCGTAGTTTAGCGGAGGAAAGGAGGCACCTTACTTCTCCTTTGACAGGGGATACCCCTACCCCGCCAACCCAGAAGTTTAATTGCAAGCCAGTAAAAGCATCAAACATTAGAAATAAAACTTACACAAAAAATAGTATATCTAAAAATATACAAACACTCATAAACTGTCATGTTCGGTTTTGAAGGTCAGAATGAACTACCAGTTTGGTTTGCCTGCGCATAACACAAACAAAAAAGTTTTCACACCCTGCGCCACAGCATCATGCAGCACATTGACTGATGTTCAGGGCCACTATCGATGAGTACATATTTGTTTATATCGATCTGTACACTTTAGCAAACATTTTTATCTGTGTTATTTTCTTAATTATAGGAAGGATTTTCAAAGAACACTGTATACTTTTTTCTAGTAGCTGAAATTATTTTATAAATTGTCCCATTGCAGTTTTTCTAACATGTCATTGAAATGTACACTTTAAACACATCTTTCACAAGCTCTCCTGCTCAATAATGGTTTGGCTAAATATTGAAACGTGACTATATGCGTTACCAGTTATCCAACAGTGAAACCACTAACGGAATGATGTAAGGCAGGGGGCCCATAGACTCACAAAAGCTCACAATCGGTGACCTAAGCCATGCGGAAAACATCATATCTGATAGTTACAATTCTAATTTTCATGGCGCTATTGATACTAATAGATATGAAGGAATGCAAGACTCTGGTACCTTATAACCAGACATCTCTAAGTGTTTGAAGCTCAAAACTAAAGAAGGTTATTTGCCTAGCGGAAACAAAACAATGATTTCAAACCACATACTGCTTGACATGTAGACAGGAGTCCAAAATAAAGCTAAGAAGAACAATCTGAATGAAAGCTATCAGGTGCAAGATAATTTGACTAACAGAATAAACTTGAGCAAACAAAAAGTGTCCAATTCGTCAACAGAGTATTGAATACTGTAAAATGTCTAAATATATCCACAATCTTGGCGCAGTGATAATGAAGTGGCTAGCAAGTTTGCTTACCAGCTCAAAGCTCCTCCCAGGTCATTCCAGCTTAAAATAGGTACCCGGAAATATTTCCGGGGTAACTAGCGAAGTGTAGTTATAATACATCTTAGTCATAGCTGGTCAAAAAAGAGACACAGATGAAATGTGAAACATGGTGGTGTCACAATACAGCAGGACACCATTAAAACCTAAAGCAGGACAAATCAGAAAAAAAAGCAAACTCCCCCCCCCCCTTTCCCCCGCCCCCAAATAAGTACCCATGCATTCTATATTAAATTATGCTTCCCACATGACAACTACAGAACTTTAATGATATATAATACATGCCTGAATTTATAGTCATAAAGAATGATTTTATTGTTTAATATGTGATATACAGAAGGCAGCATATTTATACATTCTTATTTGTATAAAATCTAGAAAAAAAAAAAAAAAAAAAAAAAAACAAACAAACACGTTTCTACTACCACAGGTAGTCCCTTAACAGATATAGCCACTGGGGTGTGAAGCGTTTAGGCCATATGTTCTAGGCCCAAACATATGAGGTGAGATGGCCATTTTCCTTCCTCATCAACTTTCCATCTCAGATAATTCTCAGGAAATTACAAAAAATGTCTTATACCCGTTTTTATTAGGCTTGGTCAATCTATGTACTGGTCAGGCAATCCTGCCTCTGATGGGAATCGAACCTACACGGCTGTCTCAGAAGGTATGTCGACTAACCAGTATGTCATCATAATTTTATTCATTACTAAGTACTTACAATGACATACATACCCTGTTTTACAATGGAGAGTACAATAAAAATATTGGAAAACTAATGTAGAATATACAATAGCAATGGCAAACTACTGAACCAAAAATGCCTAGTAAATGACGGACCGCAAATAAATGCTAGAGTTGGCTGCACATTCTATAATGGAAATGCAACTAGCTTTTTAAAATTTTGAGTATGGCTGCTTAAGATTCTGAAACTTGTTGTTCTTTGTTTCCATAATTTATTATTTTAACTTGTTTAAAGACACATTTATTGCTTTAAAGCAACAACTTCTTAAGAAGAAAATGGTGTAAAGTAACTACTGTCTGTGACAGACAGCGAACACCCATGTACTAATGTTTACATTCAGCTTCTAATTATATCTACAATTTAACTAGTCTGACATGCAGTATCATATTTAATATTCTGCGTCATGTCCTATGCTACTCTGTGTGATAGCCAGTAGTCTATCATCCTTCAAATTAGTAATTACAATATATCAATGATCACAGTATACACTAACAGCCTGATAAAACCACGTATCTGGTCTTGGTCCAGGCTCACAGGGTAAATAAAATGTTCCAAGATATATCTTGGACAATTATGGCTAAAATCTACCTACGTGTTAAAGTAGATAAATAATTGGAAGATTTGTCACAGCACGTATAAAAAAACACTAAAGTAAAAAGTGCAACAAATACTGTTTGTTATTTCAGTTTTGGTATTTTGTTTTTACAAAAATCGTTTCAATGGTAACATTTAATATAGGAAACCATCAACATATATTGCATGCATAAAACAGAAAAAAAAGTTGTCTCACTGCTATAACACTGGAGTGATGACAGACATTACATAATTTTTTAAAATTTTATTTAAGGTTGCATATCCTGTACAGAATGTTGCCGTTGTTGATGTCTTGGCAAGCTTTACGTTCAGTAGTTTGCCATTGCATTACGAGTGCCGTCCGCAACGCCTTCGCCACGGAGACCGGCATTATATAATAGAAGATCAAATAAAAATTACTTATATCTTATTATAAAACCACATTCTGACTATTCTTATTACTGAAGCCCTCCAGCTCTTTTTGACTGAAATTCATTTTGGCACTTTTTTATTTTTACTCACGTTCCCAAGGCTTTATTGCCTTAACTTTCATAATATGTCCAATAAGTCTTATTAAACGTTTAATGAATGCATCATGTCGTTTGTGTTTCTTTTTTTTTTCTTTTTTTTTAAATTAAATGAATGGTCGGTCTCCCTTAATGTGCACGAAAAAAAAAAAAAAAATAAATAAAAGAGAGAGTATAATCTATTGCTGAAAATGTAAACTATGTGTTGAGAGGTTCACCAGAACTTTACCAATATTATCATATATTTCAAAGGAAGATATTATTTGATACTTAAGAACCATTTCTGATTAAACAATGGCTAAAAATCAGAAGCATACATATTACTGTGGAATAGCAAAGCTTCAACCAGCAAGAACTCGATCCAAGAACATGATTAATGACAGCACTTTCAGGGCTATTTGAGCGATAGTTTGTTGGAGGCAGTGTTGCCATTTTAGTGCTTTTCGCACTAAATTTAGTGCTTTTTCAAGTCATTTAGTGCGACAATTTTTCTTTTAGATCGGCCGCACTAATTTGGTGCTTCAAAAATTAGTTTTGGTGCTTTTTTGGGGTGGGTAAAAATTACTTTAAACATCATTTTGGGAACACTAAAAAGCCGAATTTGAACTGAAGCGAGGGAGTAAAACAGTCTTAGTACGTTACCGCGCAATATTCAACTAATTTAGCTCCCTTTAATACGATTTAGCTGAAAGCGAACGCCATCTTGCAGACAAGTCCAAACGTCAATACATTAGCTAGTAATCGAGTTCATAATTTTGTGGTGTCTACATTATCCTTTCATTTAAGCTTATTTGTGTTTCACCATGAGCAAGAAATATTGTCAACATTTCAGAGAACAGTGGCTCAGTGACACGAGATTTCAAAAATGGTTGTTAAAAGTAGAAGGGAATAATACTAAGTGTTTTTGCAAATATTGCAAATGTTCAATTGCAGCCAGGTTAAATGATATTGAGAGGCACAAGAATACAACGAAACATCAGAAAGCCGAACAACCATTCAGTACACAAAGGCAAACAACAATTGCATTTGACAAACTGAATTATGATGTCAAAGAAACAGAAGGATGCATGTCTTTGTTCATAGCTGTCCATTGTTCGCTTCGCGTTGTTGACCATTTAAGTGAACTCTGCAAGGTACACTTTGGTGACAGCAAAGGTTGCAAGAACTTTAAGCTTAGGAGACCTAAGTGCAGAGCAGTCATTTCAAATGAACTTGCACCATATTTCACAATAGACTTGACAGCTGATATTGGCAAAAGTAAATACAGCTTATTGATTGATGAGAGCAATGACATTTCTGAAACTAAGCTACTTGGAGTAGGCACTATACAGAGGCAAGAAAGCAGTTTGTGGTTACTTACTTAGATTTAGTTGAACTGAGTGACTGCAACGCACAGGCAATATGCAATGCGTTAAAAGATTGTTTAAACAAGAATGGACTTGAGTTGCAAAGACTAGTTGCACTCGGCACTGACAATGCGTCTGTCATGACAGGTGTAAACAATGGAGTATATACAAAATTAAAATCCGAAGTTCCTCATCTGGTACTAATTAGGTGTGTATGTCATTCCCTTCAGCTGGCAGTGTCACAGGCTGCAGCTGCTTGTCTGCCCAGGAACACAGAGTTCATGATTAGAGAAACATATAACTGGTTTTCTCACTCACGTCTTCGTCAAGCAAAGTACAGGGAGCTTTTTGCTTCAATAAATGATGGACAACATCCGCTGAAGATTGTTCAGTTAAGCCAGACACGATGGATGTCCATTTAATCTGCCATTGTCAGAATACTGCAGCAGTGGGTCGAGCTCAGAACTCATTTTGACGTAGCAAGACTCAACGATCGCTGTTATACAGCAGAACGTCTACATTCTATGTTTAGCGACATGAAAAACTATGTGTATCTCATATTTCTCAAGCATATTCTCGAAGAAGTTCAATGTGTGAATAAGAAATTCGAAGCAGATATACAGGATCCAACAAAACTACTCAGCGATCTTGTCCTGCTCATTGATTCTATCAGTTCAAAGATTGCTATTCCTGGGGAAAAAATAACAGAAAGTGATGCTATTCAAGATTATTTAGATCCTAATCCCAATCTAAGTTATGAGTTTGAGAAAGAAATAGCAGACTACAAGTTTCCCGATGAGAAAGAAATTCGTGGAAGGTGCATCCAGTTTTTAATAGAGCTATTGACACAGCTGCGTTTACGTACACCCGATAACGTTCGAGTGTTGCAGTCCATGTCATGTCTTAGTGGAAGTGACTGTCTACAGTCAATGAAACCCTGTATATTGGATCTTGCTAAAATGTTTCTAGAAGATGCAGCTACTCACACCCGCATCGATTCCCAGTGGAGAAAACTTCATCATATGCAGTAGACACAGACCTCTGACACACTTGGACGGTGGGCAGAAATAGCCTCATACAGGGATGCCACCGGTGAAAATCCTGTCCAAGATCTTACAGATTTAGCTTTAACGGTGCTCAATTTACCTCATTCTAATGCGGACGGGGAGCGTATTTTCAGTCAGATGGAAGTTATAAAATCAAAATTGCGGAACAGACTGAGCATCAAGAGTTTGACAGCTGTTTTGACTATTAGATATGGAATGAAAAGATATGGCAAATGCTATCATGGTTATAAACTACCTAAGGATATTCTGCGACATATTGGATCACAGAAGGCATATACATGTTTCTTTCAATCATCCTCCTCATCCTCATCATCGCAGGAGCAAACACAGCAGGAAATAGCTACAGAAACTGAAGAGGAGTTGTTTGACTGGGATTTGGCAGATCTGGAATAAACTTCATTCTAATATTCAGTGATAATAATAAATTATAATGTGCTACTTTATAACATTTTGAATGAATACCACCACTGCTTGTTTTAGTGATGTCCCAAAAAATAGTATTGCAATTTGGTGCTTTTTTGGCTCGAAAGTAGTTCTGATCGGGATTTGGTGGATCTGGAATAAACTTCATTGTAATATGAAGTGATAATAATACATTATACTGTGCTACCTTGTTACATTTGTAATAAAAAACAGTTGGTGCTTTTTTAGGTGCTTCCTAAAAGATTTTGGTGCTTTCTAGTGCTTTTTGGGGTCGATTTTGGTGCTTTTTCATCAAAGGGAGATGGCAACACTGGTTGGAGGTTCATTAGATGAATCTGTCTCTCGACAATGTCGGCCTCGCTGTTTACGCCTTCTGCAAACCACCGCAATAATCACTGCAGCAAAGCCAATGCATCCAAGGGTAGCAGCCACTGATATAGCTGTGGATTGCAAACACAGATACATACAGGATCACATTATATAAGCGTTGACAAGGGAATGTATTAAAAACATGAGTATTTACTAGTTTTATTTGTCAACATATAAGTTTATATTGAATACTTGAAACTGTATTCATATGAATAGTGATCATAAAGGAATCCATGTCGGTGAAATGGCCAGATGCTTGCCATGTGGTCTTCTTGGGAAGTAAAGGCGTCTGGCTGGTATGGACCACGTGAGGTATAAAGTGTTGATTGAGTAATAAGAATATGGGGTTAGGACTATTTTCCCAATACATCTAAAAGCGTGTAAAATTAGTCCTTTACTTTACTAGTGATTATAATGGTAATCATCATAAATGTTTGTTTTCTATCCTTGATAATAAGGGATAAGTCCTCAGCAATCTCATTCCAAGCTTAACTGTCTTTAGCCTTCTCATCCCAAGCTTTACTGTCTTTAGCCATCTCAGCCCAAGCTTAGCTGTCTTTAGCCATCTCATCCCAAGCTTTACTGTCTTTTGCCATCTCATTTCAATCTTTACTGTCTTTTGCCATCTCATTTCAAGCTTTACTGTCTTTTGCCATCTCTTTCAAGCTTTACTGTCTTTTGCCATCTCATTTCAAGCTTTACTGTCTTTAGCCATCTTATTCCAAGCTGTACATTTTTTGCATCGCTCGCTTTGAACTCAAGCGTAGTCCATACACACAACTTCTAGTAGTGCTAGGCTGAATTTTGCGTGTGGATTAGCTTTCCTTATTAACAGTATCCCTCGCCATCAGGCGAACCCACTCCGACATCAGGATTACTTGTGATTTACGTCCCCAAGTCAAGGACGATAGGTCAACAGTTTAGTTCAACTGTCCGGTGTATGGGGTTTAACCCCTTACCTCGGCATCAGCATACCGGATGTTCAAGAACACGCGTTCTTATCCATGCTGAACTACTCAAGCTTTACTGTCTTTAGCCATCGTTTGCAGTTTCTTCCAAGACTTTCTCGTACTAGTCATCCCTGTCTCTTATTATCTCTACCACGTTGTTTTTGGTTTTATTATATATTTTTGCCATATAGGTTTCAGAGAAAGGCTTGCCTAGTTATGATATCCAATGTTTTTCAGTGTTTATCCCCACGAAGAGCTTTACCTTACCCCTTGATTAACATGATGGATTTACCTAGAGTGAGAACACAATGAGTTCAGTCAGTCAAGCATGTGCCATCTCCACAATGAAAGTTGGCTGCGATAGATTTCCAACACTGTCTCTTGCCGTGATTGTATATTCTGTCAGACTGCTGTTCGTCCATCAATTAATGTTGTCTTCCCACTTTTCCCACTGTCTACCTTTTACTTGCTTGCTTTCAACCATACTTTTCAGAATGTTTTTTTTTTTAAAATAAAGGTGTTGTGTCTTTTAATGTGGCCGAAGCTCATGGGCCGAAGCTCATGGGCCTTTACAGCTCGGGCCGGAGGGAGAATTGTGAAGGAGGACTCTGGTGCTTTCACTGAAACCACAAGTAGCCTGACCATGGAAGTCATGGCAGTAAGTAAAGCAATAACATGGCTCGAGACACAGACATTCACTAGGGCTTGTTTCCTTAGCGACTCAATGAACATGATCAAGAGGATAGAGGAGGGGTCGATCCGAAGAGAATGGTTGCTGCCTCTGAAGCGGTCTCGGCTGGCAAAGATTAGTTTCATCTTCGTGCCAGGGCATGCGGGAGTACAAGGAAATGAGCGGGCTGACAAGCTCGCAGGTGAGGCTACTGTGGAGGGCGGACGCGCCATGGACCAGGCTGACATTCTGAATGCTCTACGAGAAGTGAGACTTTTGCAAGAACCAAGTGATGACTGTGAATCTACAACAATGGCCAGACTGCGAGAGCAGCAAATTAAAAGAGGGGTGGCCAAACAAGAACACTACGCAGGAAGCCAAAGAAGATTGATAAACCAACACAGAACTGGCGTCGTTAGCCGCTACACGCTGCGGGATTTGCTGAGGAGGGGATCCGAGCACTTATGGACTGAATGGTCCGATGTGCAACGAGGATGATCTGTCGACTAACTAACTAACTAACTTAATGTGGCCGAAATATTAAATTGCCTCTTTTTTATGTCTTTCATTCCCAGTGTTTTTTAGAACCTCTGTATTTGATTGTTTTTGTTTCCGTGAAATACATCACATTCTTCTGAATATCCATATCTCCAGAGCCGGTCTCCCTGGTCTAGGTGTTACTCGACTTTCTCCTTAATCCCGTATACTCTCGTGAGTAACGTGACGTTACGTAAGAATTGGTAGCGGTTCTCTCCGCATCGGTAACTTACGGGGTATGTGAACCGGTCGCTCAGAAAGCAATGGCAAACTACTGAGCGTAATCTTGCCAAGAAATCAACAATCGGCTGAAAGATGCTGATGTTGACAGCGATGTCCTGTAAAGGATATGCGGGGGGAAAAAATCCATATCTCCAGGGCCTCTATTCGACGTTCTATTTACTTGTTAATTGTCCTGATTATACAAAACATTTGCCAATTATCATTTTAATGCATTGATAATCTCTCTAAACTATAGTCTCCGTGGCGAAGTGGTCAAGCAGTCTGACACGGCTCCGAAGGTTGTGGGCTCGATTTCGGGCCTTCGGTTCACGAGTGCATTATTTACGGAGACACCTAAGGGTCGTCGCTGGAGCTAAGGAGTTCATGCTTTGTGCGACGCTTTCGGCAGTTCGCTGAGGAAAGATACTGAGTCATGTGGGATAAACACCTGGTGCAATGAAGTCGACCCTGTCGACTTTTAAGCGACTTTATTTCTCGTAAATGTTAATGCTGATTTCATGTTTTTGAAAACGTTTTTGACCATTCCTAGCCTCTTTTTTAAATTTCTGTTTCACTTCTGCCATCATCTATTATTATATGTCCAAGATAGGAGAAACTTGTTACTTGTTATAGTATCTCCTCATTTACTGTGATGTTTATTGATAGCCTCTCCTTTCTACTGATACTTATCATAGTCATGCAGCAGTCTTTGCCCACGATGTCTATGAAGGTTTCCACTCAGGCACTGAAACCGTTGCTGCAGCGATTGATCTTGAGGACGCATACAACAGAGTACCACTGGATTTTTTAATGTTTCAGCTTCTTGAACTAAACGTAAGTCCATTCCTCCTTAGTTGGATCGCTGCAGCTCTCTTCCAACGGAAAGTAGTTTTTAGATGTGGCAGTTGGACTTCGGAACCAACAACAATATATCCTGGCCTACCACAGGGATCACCATTATCTCCGGTACTGTTCAACGCCTACACAGTGAGAATCACCAGTGAGCAGATCACTGGACCTGGCAGGACATTGTCATATGCCGATGATGTTTTAGTGTATCGTCAGGGTAAGGATAGAGAGGAGGTTGCTGTGGAACTACAAACCGAACTCAATCGCATAAGTACTTGGTGTGATGAAGCTGGGGCAATGGTCAACCCAACAAAGGCAACAGTGACTTGGTTCTCGTTGAATAATCATATTGTCAACAATCCAACACCAACTGTAATGCTGTGTTCAGAGACGGTGGTAAGAACGCAGGCAATGAATTACCTGGGGATACGGTTTGATCGAAGCCTTGCTTATAATGTGCACATAGACCAGGTGATAACAAAGGCCAAGCGGGGTTTGGCAGCGATGCGGGTGATGGCGGCAGCAAACTGTGAGCAGCGCCATCTATGTCTTCTGTACGAGGGGCTGGTCATGTCTGTTTTGGAGTATGCAATGGCAATCCTGACTGTCAGCCATAAGCAGATAGAAAGGATGGAAAGGATACAGAATGAAGCTATGCGCATTATTCTTGGATGTACAAGAGATACAGCATGCAGGGCGATGCGCTACCTTCTTGATTTTCCAACCATTGAAGAGAGAATGCAAGTGTGCAGGGCACGTGCCTACCTCAGAATTAACGCAAACACACAGCATCCACTGCATAGTGAAATCAGGAAGGTGAAGGGCAGCAGGTTAAAAAGAGGACGGTCGTGGATGGGTCAAGCCGAGGACATTCTTCAACAGGTGTGTTCACTTGAGGACTTAGAACCTGGCGAGGAGTGGGTGCAAGTGCCAACAGACTTCTGCACATCCTTTTCAGTTTGCATCCAACTAGATAGAAAATGCAGACAAGAAAATCCGGCTGCTGTTGAGGCTGAAGTACAAGCGTTGATTTTCGAGAATTCGCTAGACAGTGACGCGGTCATCTACACAGATGGGTCGGTCGTCCGACATGTGAGAAGCTCATGGGCCTTTACAGCTCGGGCCGGAGGGAGAATTGTGAAGGAGGACTCTGGTGCTTTCACTGAAACCACAAGTAGCCTGACCATGGAAGTCATGGCAGTAAGTAAAGCAATAACATGGCTCGAGACACAGACATTCACTAGGGCTTGTTTCCTTAGCGACTCAATGAACATGATCAAGAGGATAGAGGAGGGGTCGATCCGAAGAGAATGGTTGCTGCCTCTGAAGCGGTCTCGGCTGGCAAAGATTAGTTTCATCTTCGTGCCAGGGCATGCGGGAGTACAAGGAAATGAGCGGGCTGACAAGCTCGCAGGTGAGGCTACTGTTGAAGGCGGACACGCCATGGACCAGGCTGACATTCTGAATGCTCTACGAGAAGTGAGACTTTTGCAAGAACCAAGTGATGACTGTGAATCTACAACAATGGCCAGACTGCGAGAGCAGCAAATTAAAAGAGGGGTGGCCAAACAAGAACACTACGCAGGAAGCCAAAGAAGATTGATAAACCAACACAGAACTGGCGTCGTTAGCCGCTACACGCTGCGGGATTTGCTGAGGAGGGGATCCGAGCACTTATGGACTGAATGGTCCGATGTGCAACGAGGATGATCTGTCGACTAACTAACTTATCATAGTTTTCTGTTTCTGTTTTTTTTTTTTTTTTTTGGATAATAATATCAAACCAGAATCTGGACTATGCCTTTTAATTGTTTCACAAGGTTCTATAACTCTTTCTCGCTTTCTGCTAGTAACACTTTATCTCCAGCATCACTAAGAGTGTTTATGATTCTCCCAGGCAGTTCTCCAACTTGTTTAAAAATTCTTTCTGTGTTAAGTTGAAAAGGCCTGGGGATAACACTCGTCCCCATATTTCTATCTCTTTGCGCAATAAGTTACAAGCTGATGATTATGTCATACTATTTTAGATTATGTATTCTGAGTCAGCCGTCTCCCTGGACTAGGGTGTTAGACTTTCTCCGTAATCCCGTTTATCCACGTAGGGTCTCGCAGCTCGCGAGAATTGGTAGCGGTTCTCGCCGCGTTGGTGACTTACGGGATAAGTGAGCCGGCCGCTCAGAAAGCAATGGCAAACTACTGAGCGTAATCTTGCCAAGAAATCAACAAAAGCGGTAACATGCTGGTGTTGACAACGATGTCCTGTAAAGGATTTGCGGGAAAAAAAAATTTAATTCTGAGTTAATGAATGTTGTAAAAATAAAACCTGATCAGCAGTCAACAATAGCAAACAATCAAAATAAAATCTGGATATAAAGCCAAAGGAAGACGAAGAAAATGTTGGATAAACAACCTCGAGGTTACTGCAGACAACCATGGATAGACAAACTCAAGGTCACTGTAAAAAACATGGATAGACAACCTCAAGGTTACTGCAGACAAACATGCATAGACAACCTCAAGGTTACTGCAGACAAACATGGCTAGACAGCCGCTGTTACTGCAGACAAACATGGATAGACAACTTAAAGGTTACTGCAGACAAACATGGATAGACAAACTCAAAGTTACTGCAGACAAACATGGATAGACAACATCAACGTTACTGCAAACAAACATGGATATACAATCTAAAGGTTACTGCAGACGAACGTGAATAGACAATCTAAAGGTTACTGCAAATAAACATGGATATGACGCAGCCAAGGCAACATATCTAGCCTTGTAACACAAGCCATCCCAACGCTCAATGGCAAGTGTGGATTAGAACAATAGACATCGCCCTCTTGAGGCCTGACAATAGACAATCTCAATGTTCGGTGGCACTGATTTGATGGTAGAGTTGACATAACTATAGACTGTTGTAAAAATAGCGAAACCAGGTGTATTTTACCTGCTGCCACACCTGGCGATATTTCCTTGCCATAGTTGTTACCCTGCTTTGACGGTGCATCGGTTGCTGTACTTTGAAAACTTAGCGCTTTTTCATTCTTCATCCATGTCTAAAAACAAAGAAATAGATACTGATGAGTATAGAAAACATAAGAATGAAGATTTTGGGGTGTATCATAGAGCATAAGGTACTAACGCATTCTGTACTAATCACTCATCATACATTCACCAGCTACTCCCTGCGGTTGATCGGTTGTGAAACCTCTGGAAGACTGTGTTTTAATACACACGTCCAATAAAATGGCATTTAAATCAGCTAAGCCCTTACAGGGGCTTGTATTTATTGGAGTGAACGAACGAACGAAAGAACGAACAAACTTTGCGACTTTTCTCCTGGTCTGCTAGCAAAGTGTCATGTGAACAAAGGACTGTGTTGCGAAACTTCCCGTCCTCTCCCCAAATTCTGAAACCGGTGGAGTGCGAGACCAAGACCATTCTTCACATCTGCTGAGAGGTTTATTAGGATGTAGTTAGGTCATAATTCAGCAGACTACATAGGGACTAGCTGGTATTAGACCTAGGATGGTCATGTTTCCTCCATGTTGTGGTTATTTCATTGTCAACAGACTTCTACCCAGTGCTCAGGGGGAGTTACTCATTACACAATCATAACATTTTCAGTTGTTGTTACCCTTTGAATTCCAGACAATTATTACGTTTACTATGTCTGTCCTTCTTTCTCCGCAATCCCGTATACTCTCGTGAGTAACGTGATGTGCGCGAGAATCGGTAGCGGTTCCCTCCGCTTCGGTAACTTACAGTGTATATGAGCCGATCGTTCAGAAAGCAATGGCAAACTACTGAGCGTAATCTTGCCAACAAATCAACAATCAGCTGAAAGATGCTGATGTTGACAGCGATGTCCTGTAAAGGAAATGCGAACAAAAAAATGTCTGACCTGGATGTTCCTTTCAATGTTTACCTCTTATTTATTACTTTAGATTTATATTCCAGACAGTTATCATTATACCTCCTCATGGTCCAGAATGTTATTTTTAAATAGCTGTTTGGGACACAGGGAGAGAGTGAATAATGCAAAATGAGTTGTTTTCAAAAGATGTGGAGCAGTTGAATGATTAAGTTTTGCTGGTTATAGTTATTATACCTACAGCTGTATCTGCGTGTTGTCAAGTGTGTAAGTTGATATACTTTAATCAGGACTTAGTCAGATATGATTGAGCTACCGTAACGACAGCAGACGGTACTACCTGCTTCTGTTAGCGCCGAATGTTGGGTGGCGCTTACCAAACCCGACACCTCGCATTGTGCCAACGGCTTCGGGCGGAAGAGTGCAATTTGGAGGTACAAGCCTTATCCTGGTGCAAAGAAATGCAACATAAAGACAAAATGTCATGGCAGAGCAGACCAGGCCCTACACCTTGGTTGGCAACTGGTATAGGATCGAAGCTCCGACAGGCGAACAGTTAGAGCATTGCTTTGCTGGTCCGGTAGCTTCTGCAGCTTGTCTTGTTCCAGATGTACTGCTGTTATCTTTCTACTGGAGTAAACTAGACAGGCTGAGAGAGGGATCATGCTTCATGGGCAACACATGGTCTCTATACTTTAGCCCAGGCTTTGTGCTATGGAAAGGTATAACTCCATCTCTGGTCTTAACCGGTCTCGGAATCAAAGCGAGAGGTTGCAGTTACGAGTTATAAGTTCTTGTCAATTGGCGTAGACATGGGTCTCCATGGGTTGCCTCTGACGGTGGGAAACATCTACATGTGTCACTGATCAGCTCCGCCAGCCTCAAGCTGGGCAGCCCCGGGTCAATTGGGTGATGATCCGCCACAGTCTGCCTGCTTCAATTGGTGCTTGGGGCTAGAACGAAATCTTAATCGCAGGCGGTAAACACAATGCACCAGGAATTACTAAAAAGAAAAATAGAAACTTCAAGCTACGGTTTGCAACCTGGAACGTAAGAACCATGTTTTCCAGGGTTTTCCACTGAACTGGCGAATATTGACGATGTGAGAAAAACGGCTGTGATTGATGCCGAACTCAGTAGTCTTAACACTGATATTGCTGGCCTGCAGGAGACTCGCCTCGCTGGGAAAGGGTCACTCTTGGAAATCAATTACACATTTTTTTAAAGGAAGGGTAGAGGGCAGGCAGAATAAAGGAAACATGGTATGGGCTTTTCAGTGAAGACTTTCACTACTGGGAATGAATTCCAGCTGGAGGTAATTAAAGCCCATTATCCCTGCGCTTGGCAACCTCTTGTGGTTTTGCCACCATTATCACTGCATATGCACCGAGACTCACTTCCCCTGATGATATGAAGGATTTGTTCTATGAGACGTTAGACTCTGTGATCAATGCAGTTCCAACATCCGATTACATTTATATGCTCGGTGATTTCAATGCTCGTGTGAGTTCACGGCCAGTGTGCCTTGGAAAATACAATTTCGGTCGCATGAATGAAAATGGGTAAAGGCTGCTGGAGCATTGCATCAGAAATGCCCAATGTATTACAAACTCCTCTTTTAAAACAAAAGAGCTGCATAAGGTCGCATGGAGACATCCAAGATCCGGCCATTGGCATCAGCTGGACTTCATTATCACACGGAGACAACATCTGAACCAAACATCATTAATTCGAAGTTACCACAGTGCCGACTGTGATACGGATAATTCTTTAGTTGTTGAAAGGGTTAGACGGAAGCCAAAGAGAATCTACACAGCTAAACACAAATCTAGCCCCAGGATTAATATTATTAACACCCACGATCCTGATAAGTGCTTTGAGTTACAACAGCAACTTGAAGACGCTTTCACTGATACATCAGCAAATTGTACAGCAAGTGAAAAGTGGGGTAAACTTAAGAACATTCTTTATAAAACAGCTGTAGGGGTTTACTTCACCGTGGATCATAAGAGGCAGGACTGGTTTGCGGCAAACAGCCAGACAGCAGCCCTTGATTGATAAATAGAAGATAGCTCTCTTAAGAAACAAGGAAAGAACAACGCGTAACAATCTCAGTGAGCTGAAGCAAGCTGGAAGGCTATGCAAAAGGCTGCCAGGCAGTGTGCAAATGACTATTGGATAAAGTTATGTGAATCCATTCAAAATGCAAATGATAAGGGAAACATCAGAAGCATGTATGAAAGGATAAAGAAAGCCTGTTGTCCAATGATCAAAAGAAGTGCACCACTGAAATCCTTGACTGGAGAAATCATCACTGATAAGAAACAGCAGATGGATAGATGAGTAGAGCACTAGTTGGAGCTTTACTCATGTGAGACCAAACTAGCGGATGATGCCCTCAACGCCATAGAGGCCCTATCAATTCTTAACCACCTGGACACGTTTCCCACATTAACAAAAGTTAAGTGGGCTATAAATGAATATGCATCTGGCACGGCTCCAGGTAAGAATGGGATTACAATAGAGGTTATCGGAGTGGGCAAGACACACTCACTCTACAGATCCACCAGCTAATAGAGCTATGCTGGCGAGAAGGACAAGTCCCACAGGATTTCAAAGATTCAAGCATCATAACACTGTACAAGAACAAGGGCGATCGGAGCGACTGCAACAACTATAGCGGTATCTCACTTCTGTGTATTGTTTTAAAAGTATTTGCCAGAATTGTTCTGCGCAGACTTCAAGTACTAGGATTGATTGATTGATTGATTGATTGATTGATTTAGGAATCGACATCACAGCATTCGGGGCATTCCCATAAGTGCTCCGTCCCCATCCTCAGCAGCTAGCGAAGAGTTCCAACACTAATAGTACCAGTAGAAATCTGATTATAAGTCCGTCTCGTCTTTCCTCTGAGCGTTGAGCGTCGGCCAGATCCCTTCGTCACTCCTCGTTGTCTCATTCTTGCCAGACCAGGGTAATCCATTTGCTCCTCCGAGGTGTGCACGTGCTCCCACAAGGCCGAAACCACGTCTGCCTTGTCATGTATCAATACTCCACCAAGTTCTGCAGAGCCAGCCAATCTGTCCGCCTGTTCATTTCCCAGCACACCGGCATGCCCCGGAGAAAAGATCCAGGCGATGCTTGTCACCCGTGACCTCCGAAGCGAAGCAAGCCACTCCGCACGAAGTCTGCCCGTCCTCACCCTCGTCAGCATGCTTTCTGAGTCAGTTACAATCACGATGTGTGTGTGTGTCGTATTCTCCATCCAGCGGAGAGCCGCAGTGACTGCCTCCACTTCCATTCTTAAGCTGGATGTTGTGGTATCATATGCCAGGCTCTCCTGCCCCAAACATCGACCATTAGCTTTGGCTATGAACCCCCAGCCACTTCTCTCACCTCTTGACACCGAACCATCTGTGTAGATAATCACATCACTCGAGTGAGCATTGTCCTGAATTAGTTGCTGGATTTCCACTTCCGTGGCCCCTGCTGGCCACTCCCTGCACTCCCGGCTTAATGTGATTATAACTCTGCACAAGTCTGACTGCTCCGCTGGCACTCTGACCCACTCCTCTCCACGCCTAATGTTCTCCAAGGGGCACACCTGTCTGATCGTATCCTCCGCCTGAGCCATCCATGATTTCCCTCTTATCAGTCGCTGACCCTTAACTGCGTCCAGCGCCTCATGCAGTGGGTGGTCTGTGTCTGCAGCTACTCTGAGGTATGCCTTCGCCTGCATCACCTTGAGCCTACCAGCAACAGTCAGCAGACCAAGGATGTAACGCATACACACTACTGGGGTGTCTCTAGTGCATCCCAGAATTACCCGCATAGCTTCGTTCTGTATGCGCTCTAACTTCACCAGCTGACTCTCTGAGACAGTGAGCAGACCTAATCCATAATCAATTACTGAGAGGATCAAGTGCTGGTATAGTGTGAAAAGCATTCTCTGCTCTATGTCCATTGCAGCCATAGTTTTAAGTGCATTGAGTCCCTTTTGAGATTTTGTCACGACCGTCTCCACATGGTCCTTGAAGGATGGGCTCCTGTCAAATGTGTTCCCCAGATACTTCAGTTTGTTCTCTCTGCTGACATTTCTACCATCTACGCGAGGCTTGGGACATCAGCTCTTACAATCCTGTTGTCCAGAGAGCACCACAAAACAGCTGCCTTTACCGGGTGGATGACAGCACTCATTTCTGTGCACCAGTCAATCACTTTATCTACTGTCGCCTGTAACTCCTGGGCTGTTTGCTCCCTATCTCTCCCCTGCCTATTTGCAAGAATATCATCTGCAAATTTTAGTATTCTTCCAACGCCTGGTGCTTCTAGGTTTGCAATCTTGCTCGTATACACATTAAAGAGAACCGGTGAGACTGCAGATCCCTGTGGCAGTCCCGGGGTTAACATATGTGGCTCTGAGGTCCATGCGCCCAGACGGAGAGCAACCCGACGAGAGTGCAGGACGGCTGCTATCCACTTCACCAACCAGGGATTGATCCCCTTCTCCGTCAGTGCGGTCATCAAAATATCATATCGAACTCTATTGTACGCATACTCGAGATCAAGTGCTGCTGCCATCGTTTCCTGTCTACTCTGGAACCCCTCATAAACATCAAAGGCAAAAGTGGCTGCATTTGACCAGGTATCTTTTCCTGGCCTGTAGCTCCCCAGGCCTCTTGGAAGCAGCTTCCCGCTTTCCAAAAACTCTTGCAGCTTGACAGCGACTATCTTCTCTAAAACCTTCCCAAATGTGTTATGAAGGGTGGTGATCCTAAAGCCGCTAAGCTTTGACTGATCCGTGAATGGTTTTGGGAGAGGGATGAGATAGCTGTGCACCCAATCCTGCGGTACTGATGCTGTCCTAATGCTCTGGTTAAAGCAGTCGGTCATCTCCTCCAGGTCTGCTTCGCTCAATCCCTTCATGTGGCCATACCTGACCCCATCGGGCCCTGGTGCCGTGTCTTTTGCCTTTTTCAAAATGTGTTTAACTTCTTCCACCCGTATGATGTCTTCATACTGCATATTCTTCGTGGTGCCAGATAGCTCCTCTCTAACTGCATCCCTTGTGTCCACATCAGTATGATTGATCTGCTCTAAAAATCTCTGTAGAAACGTCTCCGCTTTCTCTTTGTCTGTTGTCACGCGCACACCATCATCTCTATAGATTGTTCCCACTGTCATCGGCAGATCTTTTCTCTGCATTTTCCTGTGCAGTTTCCAGAATTTTTGCAGTGTTTTATCCCCTCCAATCTCCTTCATGAAACATTCCCATTTTGCCTTTTTGGCCTCTGCAGCACAGCGCTTGAAAACCTCCACCTTGTCTTTCTTGACATTTTCCGCTGTGTCCACTTCCTCTCGAGAGCTTCGAAGTGTCTGTCGCACTTTCTTTAGCTGCTTCACTGCAGCTCTCTTTGCTTTCCAAGCATGGTCTACTTCTGGTGTCCACCATGGGGGGCTGCAAAAGTGGAGTTTAAACAGTCCTGTTGCATGCCCCTCGTCTGAGGCGTCCAAGAAGGCAATCGGTCCACTCATACCGGAAGGTCTTGCTCGCTCTCCCAACGTTAACTTTCCTGGGTTTAGAGATCAGGACTGAGCATGGCATGTGATCACTCCCATGGTCATTCAAAACATTCCACTTTACATCAAGGACTGATGACTGGGAGACAAGTGCCAAGTCACTAGGTGTCTGCATCGCCAGGCCTCATTGCCATTCTTGTCGGCCTACCATCATTTATGCAGACCACATCGGAGTCCACCATTGCATCTGCAAGGGAAATTACCTGTCGGTTTTTTCCACTAATGTCCCAACCTCTGTTCCTTGCATTTAAGTCTCCACATATGAGTAGCCTATCACCTGGTAATTCCTCCAGTTCCTTAAGCCAGTCCCATTGTTCCTTTCTGACAAAACAGTCCACTGTGGCATATACATTTTTGATGTTCCAACTTAAGCCACCAATCTCCATTTGTATACCCTGGACCTCTCTTGCACTGTGATTCCACTGGCTCAAGTCGAGCACCACATGCTTCACTCCTTCCTTCACCAGCAGACCTTGTCCATGTCTCTTCTGCCCAGTAGGGTTTATATAACTGGCGTACCCAGGACAATGGTATTTGTCTGTATTTAGCTCCAGGAGCATGAGGACGTCAAAATCATATATTAGTCTCTCCAATACAGGACCTCTCTGTCTGGCACTGCGACAATTCCAGTATCCCACTCTTACATAGTTGAAACCTAGTCTCTCCACTTTTCGTCTTGTTCTCCTGGCGCCTGCCCTCCTATTTCTATGCCGTCGTCTCACACCATTTCCTCGTCTTCTCCTCCTCACTCTCTCTTCGCTAGCCTTTGAGGGATGTGTCAAGCGCAGAGCACGTGCTCCGTAGCTCCGGCGACGATTCCCATGTTTAAATAAATCCTTAGGCAAAGTTTGGATATTGCAGGAAATAAACGGTCACCCTAGCATTGCCTGCTTGCTAGGGAAGAGGCAGGGGATGTCCCCCAGGAGTCCATACGCCTGGTGCCGCCCCGCACGCCTGTCAGACGTCCAACGTTCACGACCAGTTAACCCATGGCCATCCAGTTCCTCAGCACGCTGGTCCACCTTGAACTTGGGGGTTTATATTTGTAGTTTTCAGTCTCCTAGATGGATTGCTGTCCAAAGCTAACGGGTTCCACCTACCCGGGAGCGTAACCCTGATCGGGGGGCTAAACGGGCACTCCACCTTGCCCAAGGGTGTCCCGTAGGCTAGCGGAGGGAAGGAGGCGCCTTACTTCTCCTTTGATAGGCGATACCCCTACCCCGCTACCCGAAAGCAAGTACTAGGAGATCAAGTCTACACCGAATCACAGTGTGGCTTTCGACAGAACCGGTCTACCATTGATATGTTATTCTGATTGCGACAAATGCAAGAAAAATGCTGTGAACAGAATCAACCACTGATTATTGCCTTCATCGACCTCACAAAGGCATTTGATTTGGTCAGTCGTGAGGGTCTGTTCTAGGCATTAAAGAAGATTGGCTGCCCACCAACTCTTCTGTCCATTGTGGAATCGTTCCACACAGGCATGAAGGGTACATCATCAGAGGAATCGAGTGTCGATGCATATGCAGTAATAATGGTGGTAAAACCCCAAGAGGTTGCCAAGCGCAGGGATAATAGTCTTTCATTTCTTCCTGCTGGAATTTCAATCATTCCCTGTAGCGAATTCTTCACTGCAAAGCCCACACCGTGTTGCCTTTTTTCTGCCTGCCCTCTACCCTTCCAAAAAAAAGGTGTAATTGTTTTCCCTAAGTGACTCTTCCTCAGCGAGGCGAGTCTCCTGCAGGCCAGCAATATCAATGTTAAGACGATTGAGTTCGGCATCAATCACAGCCGCTTTTCTCACATCGTCAATATTGGTCAAATCAGTGGAAAATCCTGGACACATGGTTCTCATGTTTGCAAGTCCAGGTTGCAAGCCGTAGCTTGAGGTTTCTATTTTTATTTTTATTTGTACCTGGTGCATTGGTTTTACAGCCTGAGATTAAGATTTTGTCCTAGCCCCAAGCACCCATTGAAGCAGGCAGGCTGTGGCGGATCAGCACTCAATTGGCCGGGGGCTGCCCAGCTTGAGGCGGGCGGTAACTGATCAGTGACACCAGTAGGTGTCTCCCACCGTCAGATGCAACGCGTGGCGCCCCATGTCTACGCCAATTGACAGGGACTTATAACCCGTAACAGTTGTCTCTCGCTTTGATTCCGAGACCAGTTAAGACCAGGGATGGAGTTATTGCCTCTCCATAGCACAAAGCCTGGGCTAAAATATAGAGATTATGTGTTGCCCATGCAGCATGATCCCTCTCTCGGCCTGCCTAGTTCACTCCAGAGGAAAGGTAACACCCCTACATCTGAAACAAGACAAGCTGCAGAAGCTGCCGGATCAGCAAAGCAATGCTCTAACTGTCCGCCTGTCGGAGCTTCGTTCCTAGACCAGCCGCCAACCAAGGGCCTTGTGTGCCCTGCTATGACATTTTATCTTTAGCTTGCATTTCCTCACACCGGAGTAAGGCTTGTACCCTCCCAATTGCGCTCTTCCGCCCGAAGCCGTTGGCACAATGTGGGGTGTCGGGTTTGGTAAGCGCCGCCCAACGTTCGGTGCTAACATAAAGCAGGTAGTATCGTCTACTGTTATACGGTAGCTCAGTCATATCTGACTAAGACCTGACACACATAAGAACAAGGGGGATCAGAGTGACTGTAACAACTATAGTTGTATCTCACTTCTGTGTATCGATGGGGAAAACATTCCAGAACTGTTGTGCAGAGGCTTCAAGTCCTGGGAGATCAAGTCTACCCTGAATCACAGTGTGGCTTTCGACCGAACCGGTCTACTATTGATATGATATTCTCATTGCGACAAATGCAAGAAAAATGCCGTGGACAGAACCAACCACTGTTTATTGCCGTCATCGATCTCACAATGGCATTTGATTTGGTCAGGTGTGAGTGTCTGTTCAAGGCACTACAGAAGATCAGCTGCCATCCAAGTCTTCTGTCCATTGTGGAATCGTTCCTCGTGGGCTTAAAGGGTATGATCAAGTTTGATTATACAACTTCAGAAGAGTTTGAAATCATGAGTGGAGGTAAGCAAGGTTTGTACTTACTCCCATCTTCTTCGGAATATACTTTTCACTTCTATTGAAATATGCCTTTCGTGATCAGGACACCGGTATATACATTCACTCACGGTAAGATGCCGGCCTCTACAATGCTCAGAGATTGAAGGCCGAGACCAAAATTAAGAGGATACGGATAAGTGTGTTGGTTTTTACAGATGATGCTGCAATTATGACCCACTCTGAGGAAGAATTACAACATCTACTATCTGCATTGTGCAATGTTTGTTCTGAATTTGGTTTAAACAATTAGCAAAAAAAAAAGACACAGATTATGTCACAAGGTGCACATGGGGTGCAATCAATCTTTATTGACGACATCAAATTATAGATAGTTAACCATTTAACATGCCTCGGATCAAGGTAAATAGTAAATTATCCCTAGATCAGGAAATCACGTAAGGCAGCAACAACAATGAACAGGTTAACAAAAAGAGTCTAGAAGAACAGGAAGCTTACTGCCAAGACAAAAGTCCTTGTCTATCAAACCTGTGTCCTTCGTACTCTTCATTAGGACAGTGAAGCCTGACCAATCTACTCACACCAAGAACGTTTAATCAGCTTGCATATGCGGTGTCTGGGAAGAATACTTGGTATTAAGTGGCAAGATAAAATCATAAATGCTGAAGTATTGGAAAGATCGGGCTGTGTGACGGTTTGTTTCATGCTCAGTCTTCGTAGACAAAGATGGATAGGACGCATTAGGAGGATGGGTAAAAGATCTCACGGTCGGCCTCTAGAAGGATGTGTGTACGCGGGACATGACTGTTACATCCATTGATAATGCACACTGGGAGCAATTCGCCGCCAAGCGTGTTGCATGGAGGACACAGATCAGAAATGGAATAAAGACAAAGGAGAAAATGATTGCAGACAGGACCTACACTGAGCGTATTAGACGTAAGATGGTGCGTGATGGTGAAAATGATCATGTGTTCACATGCAATAACTATGGACGAACATTTACAGCACGAATTGGTCTGATCCATCACACTCGCTACAGCCTTGGGTATTTGCTGTGATGTCTTTTTGAAACAGTGTAAAAAACTATCGTCATTCAAGACTGCAAGGTGCGAGTGTGTGTTTATCTGTATGTTTATGTTCACGAGTGGACATCTGGTGCGCAACATCATTTTAGTGGAATATGGTGCACATCATCATTCTTCCATCTTTGGCTAGAATTTGTGAAGAGACGTCATCTGTATATTTTGAGTGCATTATTTGCTTATGTCCCTTTACAACTGTCATTTTGCTGTGTTCTTTACCCTATCCTGTTTATGAAACTAATATACTGTGTCAAGTTCACCTCCAGTCCGGCGGTCCTGTGTTTAAATCCCTATTGAAGCAGTTATTTTTGTATAAAATTGGTACCAGGAAACTTCCTGGGAAGTAAAGGTGGCCACAATGATGTTAACCACATTACCATCAAGTGGAAGCTGCGGTAGCTAGCACACCTGCCTGCCAGCCGAGAGGTCATGAGTTCAAATCCCCATGCAGGTAGGTTTTATTTTTAATTGGACCAAAGTTGCCAGGTTGATCCAGCCTAAAAATGGGCCCAGAAAATATCCTGGGACATAAAGGCGGTTGGTGTGATACTGACTAAATCACCCGTCGAATGCTGATTGGTCTATAAACATATACGAGGATAGCATCAAATACTCATTTTGCGTCAAGGCATGTAAAAGGGCCTTTTACTTTTTTTTTTTTACTTTCTAACCATCGGATGCTGATCTGTCTTTAAAATTATGGATCGGAACAAGTCCTTTACATTTTACCATGTTGGGTATCATATGTTTTGCACTGCAGGTAAAGGGCACAAAGTACGTACACTGGCACAAACTTACCCCTGTGTCTACATTGAACATCACAATATTATCATCCTGTTCAAGCATTGTTGCTGGCTTGTTCATAAATGGTGGTCGCTTGACTGGAGGTTGAGCAGGACCAGACAGTGCCCCGGTCTGTACACAGTAGTAAATGGAACAGCCCTGCAATGAGGACACATGCCAATGCAAAATTCATTCATTGTTGTTTAAAAATCATAGTTAAGATAGAAAAGAAACTCTTTATTGAGGATATACTATTAAATATATTGTTGGAAGTATTTTTTGCAAGAACTCAGTTGGGTAAATTTATTATTACACTGCATTCAATAAAGGAAGGAACTGGCACAATTCTTAGTAACTTGGTCCAGTTATCTACATACAACCCGTTCAGTCCAAAGCAATGTTATGTTAACTGGCTGTTTTCTATGAATCGCAAACACCGCATTATGTGTTCTCTTACTTTTTACATTTCGACAAAATATTATAAAGAAATCGGTCTTTTCCATTGGCTGTATCATTAAGTATTCAGCCTCTTTGAAAGTCATGCACTCATAACTCGTAAGTATTTATTTTACCCCAAGACCGTATGTGGTAAAACGTTCTCGAACTGAAAGATTTAAGAAATGCCAAAGCGTTCTTTACATATGCATTCATTTCTCACTTTGTATTCTTTACATATGCATTCATTTCTCTCTTTGCACTTATTTTAATTAGCTTATTTTGCATACAAATGTAAACACAAACTAAAGAGTACTATCAGTGTTAATATGTCCATGTGAACTGAGAAGATCATTACAATTCTGTAATCACAGACGTGAAGATGACATAGGGCCAAAACAGCATCAGTATATCTTCTTCTTCTTCAGCGTTCCGAGCCATTGAGGTTCTTTGCTTGTATATACAAGCCGTCTCCATTCGTCTTGAAGGTTGACCTTCTCTTGCCAGTCGCTTATTTCAAGTGCTTGTAGGTCTGTATGTATATTATCTCTCCACCGTCTTCTTGGTCTACCTCGGGGTATCAGTATCTATATATATATATTAATGATAGCCATGAAAACCTAATTAATGTCATATTATAATTATCCTTGAAAAGAAATGCACAAATTGATGCCATGCGAGCATTTAAACTGAGATGTAACAATATTTAGGTAACATCTTTGAAGAAAATGAAGTCATCATATACATTAATGCTTGTCTTTTGTGGTAGGAGATCAGAATAGGGAGTACCAGCTAGATGCCAAGGACAGATTACAGAGGACAATGATACAAGGTTACAACTATGTCCAGCTTGAGAGTGGAAGTAGAGGCAGACAATATAGCTTGTTAGTGATCACTTGAAACATGGGAGTGATGTTGTTTCTGACTATGATTCAATAGATACATTTATGGATGGCTATGGTATCAATGGCTAATTTATATGGGTATACCATCTCTTAAAGACCTTATGTGCAACTATTATTATGATCAATATGGGATTAACGTTTATATGTGAGCTGATTTTCTGACACTAAAGATGCCAATTCTAGGACACTGAAAATGAACCCAAAAAAAAAACATTTACTTTTATCAGATATGACAGACAGAATGCTGCAGGTTTACAGAGAAGTTGTTGAATCAACCTTGCTAAGATATTTGGCACTTGGAGCCACTGAAATGATCAATTTTTAACGCTTTCCCTAACCGATAAGATCATTATGACTAAGGCCAAATACAGAGCCACTGCATGATTAAATGTATTTTCCATTAAAATCTCAGCATTCATGTTGTTACTTTGATAATCTGGCACTTTATCTTTACAACCTGTCTTTTCTATTTGCATCATTAGTTGGGGAACTCTTGAGACAAAAGAATACGAAACAAATACAATTTTTTCTCTGTTTTTATGAGTGCCGATCAATGCCTGTGTTTTGTTTTCTCATGCTATATTCTATTTGTACAACGGTTCCTGTCAGCACATCCAGACATTACGAGTTTCATTAACTCGAATGTTTACACCTAACGCTAATAATGTGTGCCTCAAGAAACAAGTTAAGTATTCAAAGAAAGAAGCAATAAAATACACAGTAAATAATAACAAAATACACTGATTAAAGATGACAATAAACCAGCAATTGAAAATGAATAACAGAAGAACGGACGCTAATGTGGAGTCAAAGCTTAAATTGAAGACAGGATACACATTGTTAAATGCTCCAAAATAAACATGACAAGTAACTTTATGAACTTATATTTTTTTGCAATATAAAATTATTGAGTTTTCAATTTGGAATAAATTATAGCTTGCTCAGTCAGTCAGTCAGTCCGTCAGTCAGTCAGTCAGTCAGTCCGTCAGTCTGTCAGTCCGTCCGTCCGTCCATCCGTCCGTCCGTCCGTCAGTCCGTCCGTCCGTCCGTCCGTCCGTGAGTCAGTCAGTCAGTCAGTCAGTCAGTCCGTCAGTCCGTCTGTCCGTCCGTCCGTCCGTCCGTCAGTCAGTCAGTCAGTCGACAAATCATCCTCATTGTACATCGAAACATTCAGTCCATAAGTGCTTGGATCCCCTCCTCAATAAATTCCGCAGCGTGTAGCGGCTAACGACATGAGTCCTGTGTTGGTTTATTAATCTTCTTGGGCTTCCTGTAGTGTTCTTGTTTGGCCACTCTCTTTAAACTTGCTGTTCTCGCAGCCTGACCACTGTTGTAGATTCACAGTCATCACTTAGTTCTCGCAAACAACTTACTTCTCATAGAGCATTCAGAATGTAAATCTGGTCCATGGCTCGACCGCCTTCCGCAGTAGCCCTACCTGCAAATCTGTCAGCCTGCTCATTTCCTTGTACACCGGCATGCCGTGGCACGAAAATGAAACTAATCTTAGTTAGCCGAGACCGCTCCAGAGATAGCAACCACTCTCTTCGGATCCACCCATCTCTATCTTCTTGAGCATGCTCATTGAGTCACTAAGAAAACATGCCCTAGTGAATGTCTGTGTCTCGAGCCATGCTATTGCTTTACTTACTGCTATGACTTCCATATTGTGGTCAAAGCAAGGTCACTGGAATCTTCCTTCACAATTCTCACTCCGCCCTGAGCCGTAAAGACCCATTAACATCTCACTCGTCCAACGACCGACCAATCTGTGTAAATGACAGCATCACCCTCTAAAGAATTTTCTAATATCAAAGTCTGTACTTGCGCCTCCACAGCAGTCGGATTTTCTTGTCTGCATTTTCTGTCTAGTTGGAAGCTAGCTGAAAAGTATTCACAGAACTCTGCTGGCACTTGTATCCACTCCTCGCCAGGTTCTAAGTCCTCAAGTGAACACACCTGTTGAAGAATGTCTTCTGCCTGACCCACCCACGACTTTCCTCTTTTTAACCTGCTGCTCTTTACCTTCTTAATTTCACTGTGCAGCTGATGTTGTGTGTTTGCATTGAGTCTTAGGTAGGCACATGCTCGGCAAATTTGTATTCTGTCCCCCATGGTTGTAAAATCAAGAAGGTAGCGCATCGCCCTGCATGCTGTATCTCTTGTACATCGAATAATAATATGCATGGCTTCGTTCTGTATCCTTTCCATCCACTTATGGCTGAGAGTTAGGATCCCCATCGGACACTTCAAAACAGAAAAGACCTGACCCTTATGCGACTGAAATCTGTTTGTAGTTCCACAGCAACCCGCTCTCTATCCTTACCATGACGATAGACAATGTCCTCCCCCTTCCTGTGATCTGATTGTCGGTGATCCTCACAGTGTAGGCGTTGAACAGCACCGGAGATAATGATGCGTATAGCTTATTTTACTATAAAACACAAATACTGTGCTGAATGTCCGAAGTATGATAATATACAGCAATACATACTGGAGTTTAAAAAATATGAATTTCAAAGGATCCCACTAACTTAATGATTCACCCATTGCAATAAGCCTCCAACTGTGGAAAAGATGTTAAAATAGATAGTCTTATAGAAATGTAGGGAAAGATTAAGCAATATAGCACAAGAAAAGATGCCTGTATAAAGGATGAATGTCACAAAGTAACATGGTAATAATTTAAAACATGTATTGAAGAGCAGTAAATATACTGACAGTAATGTAGATGGACAGCACAACATGAATATTACAATTCTATGAAAGAGTTATAACATCTACTCAATATCAAACAACAGCAGTAAATGTCTGAAAAACAAACAGCAATTCTATGAAATAATAATAGAACTATATGTCTCGATTATAACCCAGAAGAGTTGAACAGAATATTATTAGCATAAACACAATATAATAAGTTGAGCTGTAAATATTTATACCAGATCATCTGTTGCAATATGCTGACTGTAACCTTCTGGACATTTTGAAGGCCAGCTGTTTCCAGATTTTGCCATGAATGACCTCAGAGAATTAGAGGCAGCAACCTTGTTTGATCCCACTGGATGTACACCTTCAGCAGCAAGTGGGTTTCCTGTTAGTCATTGAGGTTCAATATGATAAGCATAAATGTTTGGTAAATATTATTTTAATAATTGTACATATTTAAAATATTGCCTGTCAAGACAATGGTACGGGTTCAATTTTCAGTAGAGGCAGGAATATTTTTTTCAGTTCAATGGGGTCGACTCAGCTTCATAAAAATGGGTAGCAGATAATTTTAGGATTTTCAGGGAATTGTCAGGGGTTTGGAAGGCAATGAGGAAAGAAAAGGTCCACCCCACCTCATATGTTATGGCCTAGAATCGGTAAAAGCCTAACGCTTCACATGGGAGCTATGGTAGAATAGTGACTTGCTTGCCATCTCAGGGACGTCAAGGTGAATGTTTCAACTTGACCTATGGTTTCCAGCACCCTATCGGCAGAATCTGCTTTGGGACCTGCCTTCTACAGATCAGAAGTAAAGCTAGTTCCAGGGTTGTTACTGCTGCTGTGTGTGAAGTTTTAGGTCTTCACATATTCTAGGCTATAGCATAAAAAGATGGGATGACTGCCATGCAGCTGATTACTGGCTCGTTTGTTCAGCCTCAATGACAGACTTGCGCAGGAACATTCATAGCACATAAACACGGAACAACCTGATGTCCTTGACATTCTCCAATATTTATTATTGACCATTATCACAGCAAATAACTTCAAACATTCCCGAATGGTGAGGGATAGCATGTGATAATTATATAACGTGCATAATCACTTTTCTCAACTTAGATGCGAGACACTCGTCTCCTTTGCACAGTTCTAACACAATCGCTGACTAAGCTAAGGTCACACTTACTGTCAACTGCCCTTGGCGTCTGGCGTGGGGCATTGCTGAAATGCCGTCAACTCGGCGCACTGTAAACAGGCTTTGAATGGCTATTCAATCAGCCGCACAACTATCTGGAACACTTTCGCTTCTGGCTGAAGCATCATTACAATACTGAAGTAATGTCGAATAATCTTGCTTGGCTTCAACTCAGTTCCACGTCGTTCTTCAACAGCGACCCTGGCCGGACTAACCTCTGTCCCGCTGTCTCGCTTCCCGTGGACTGCCCAACTATTGTCACGTGATACGCAACTTCTTTGAGTAGTTTCCCTTTGTCATTCAGCATCATCATGTGTTCCGCACTTACTTTCCTTGACTTATTCGTGTGTGTTAGTTCATAGTGGTAGCGTGGACTGCTCTCACTATGACAATTCCTCTTCTACGGTAAACCTACTCTTAGTACACAAGTTTACCGCTGTCAGCCTCATATCGGTACATGGCAGTATGCCCCCCCCCCCTTTTTTGAAAATGGTGTAGCCATTTTCACAGTCTCCTGGGTTTCTTACTCTTCTGACATGTGGCGATATTCACAGTTATTCTTAGTCATTTCATAAATATATTCTATATTCATTTATTTCCACATACCTATTTGTCTCATAAAATGATGGTATGGCATTCCATTAATCACTCCACAAAATCAATGGAAAAAAATATTATTATAGTCAGACACGCCCTTCTATCTGCTTCCCCCGCAGACGTCGTGTAGCCCAGCCTATGGGGGGGGGGGGGCTGGGCTAACATACTATGAGCTTCATAAGGTCCCGTGGCCTCCCCATAGTAGTTCCTCATTTGCCCTATAGGCAAGCATCTCCAAACCTATCAAGGCCATCACGCCCGAATGAGGGTGCCTGCGTGATTAATGGGTACCATGACCCTCTGTATTATTATTTGTATTTGGTTTAGTGGAATATGACCAATATATCTATGACCTTTATACCGCAGTGGTTCTCACTTGTCATTTGGGGTTACCGTTTGACTTAGTTTGCTTCATATGTTCACAAGTGGGGTTGTTGCCTAAGCAGTTGCTTATTTGCGGTTTACTTGTACTATTTCGTCTGTCTATGGTGATTACGTCTTCTTCGTAAAAAGTGTTTTCTTTTCATCTTCAAATTGCATCTTCATTCTACTGCTCATATGGATGTATGCTGTCGACTCAATTGTGGACACAATTGTGTCTGTCAAAGTTTATAATACTTTGATAGTCTATCACCATTGCTGGTTGATGTTACTGCACCTTCTCTTACTCATTTTATTTTCTTCATTGCCTTGACCACGCTTATTGTTTCTCGTGAACTGTTTTTCTCTGTCTCAGTGTTCATTCATTTCACTGAAATACCATTTTCTGGCCTTGTCACGAGATCGCCATGAGTTAACCAGATAATAATACCGACGTTTGCTTGGCGTATATTTTCTAGGCCACAACAGTCGCACTAACAGAGTAAACACAGCTGCACGGGTTACATCGGGTCAGCCCATATACATATTTTCTGGTGAGTGAGAAGGAAGGGATACAACGCGTTGGCAGTTCATAACAGTTAAAATCACATATAATTGCCCGCTCAGGATATGGAATGGTTCCGTTTGTCATCTATAGTTCCGGACATCAGACGGAATGGAGGTTTTGACTGTCACCATATGACAGAAATTTGAGGGCTTGTTATTGAAAACAGTGGAACACCTGCCGGACATGAACAACGTCACGTGCACAATGTAAGCTTGTTTGGAAAACCATGATTGGCAGCTTGGTATCGAAACTCTTTGTTGGAACTCGACAGTAACTCTCTAGATTGTTTTGGATGTCTAAACCAGTGATGACAAATCTAACATTGAGGGAGCCAGAGGGGGGATGGATCCCTGACAGGGGATGATCTGCCAATGTGCCACCTGTGTGGGGGCATAAAGGATAACGTCACGTGGCCAACTTTGGTAGTTTGCCATATAAACCCGAGTTGGGACCAACTAGGGGAACTTGAAAATGTGGATTTAGGCAGACATGCTTGTCACTGCAGCAGTTAGAACATCTAACGTGTGAAGGAGATATTTGATTTAGTTTACACGAGCCTGTATGGCTACCATTAGATGTAATTTAGTGTAAACTGCAGTGCTGTAAGGTATAACCTATTATAATATATTCGTTCTAATTAATATAGACTGTGGCCTTGTTAAACTATAGTGTGATGATTAGCACTGTTAGTGGAAACTAGTTAGAGTAGAATAGTGATATTAGCTCTGCTAGTTAAGAATAGAGTACTGATGGATAATTGGGAGACGGGGAACTTGCCCGCTGGGGTTTTGCACTCTGTATGGGTCTTTCTTTGTCATAGCCTGATTCGGCTCTAGGTGGGTAGCTAATCTGCTCTATGACTAAGTCTAGTTAGCTAAAGATCATTACGCAAGGCGATAGGCTTACACTCAGCCGAAAGGATCAGTGACTAGTACTATCACCAGATGTGTTGTTTCTATCCTAGGTTCCCTACCAGATCCAAGGAAACTCAACAAGTTTTTGGGAAAGAATCAAATCCCATTCGGAAGAACACCAGTTCAACAATCAATAAAGTTGCATACAGAACGTAACTAAATCTAGAAGGAAGTTGATTCACCAAAGAGAGTGATGAGTACTGATGCACCACACAGCATCAGACAGTAGTAACGAACTGAGAACATTAATTATAATAGTTACCTAGTGTGATATAATCTCGTGTAATAGAACACAAGACATGATACGTGAGGCTAGATAGACACGAGTGAGGATCAATCACATTAACAATTAACATTAATGACTGTGTACACACTACAAAGGACTTGTGCAGTTTTTTTAAGGAACGATAGGAACGGACATTGTGTCGGGTGCAACCGGTCCATGATTAACTGTTAATACCACCGGTGTCGATTTAGGATGATCATGAAATTGGATTACCAGAGGTCTACAGAGGCAAAGCAGTATCCAGCAAGATGGTTTCAGCACTGGGTGAGATGTACATGTTCTGACGTAACGTGCTGTGGTCTATCCTTGCTGGGATTAGCTGACTGGGTTGTGGTCTGAGAGTCCGATTCTACACACTTTTTAGAACACGTCACACATTTTCTTCACATACACGTCTCATATACGTTACACGTTTCTTTTAATAACTTAATCTTTATTAATTTTTAGAAGCAAGAGTTGTTGAGTATGTTGCGTTGGGAAGTATGAGAGGGGGCATAGTACGACAGTGAGAGAGTGATAGGAAAAGGTGTCCATAGGCTGAGGGAGTGTGTTGGACGGAAGCTGGTGGATTCTCCAGAATATTGAGAGGGAAAAAAATATTATAATGTGGGTGTCGACTCTCTTCACTCCAGGGACGACACTGTAAAGGAGGACACGACATTATTGGGGGCTCGTAAACGTGATCTTTGGAAAGCGGGATCTCTCTTAAACGGAATCTTTGGACAGCGGGATCTCTCGTAAACGGAATCTTTGGACAGCGGGATCTCTCGTAAACGGAATCCTTGGACAGCGGGATCACTCGTAAACGGAATCTTTGGACAGCGGGATCTCCCGTAAATGGAATCCTTGGACAGCGAGATCTCCTGCAAGCAGGAACCTTTGACAGTGGGATCTTCTGACAACGGGGTCTTTTGACACGGGATCCTTAGTTATAAGAGGGAGATATCATTTTGGAGAATCCAGCTAGAGTGAATGTGGATAGGGGTTAAGACTAATATCTTACCTGTTCACACTTCACACGTCTGCATAGGTCTGTGGTCCTGATTCTACTCTTGTCACTGAGTGAATGTGCTGTGCATGGTAATATCTAGATTTATAGTACTTGTTCATATATCTGTATAGTAATTTGCAGTTATATTGTACTAGACCTGCTAGCTTACCTCTCTGTATAATGGCCACCCCTAAACTAAGCACGTTAGAATTAAAGGCAAAGGGGGAAGAAATGGGACTGGCGGGTTCTGCTCTAACGGATTATATACAGGAAGTGGAGAGAGAGTATCGCCAAGCAGAACTGGAAGATCGAAAGGCCGAGCTGGAATTGAGAAGGATGGAGTTGGAACAAGCAGCTAAGAAATTGGAAGCTCATCAAGCAGCTAAGAAATTTGAAGCTGAGCAAGCAGCTAGGAAATTGGAACCTGAGCAAGCAGCTAGGAAATTAGAAGCTGAACAGGAAGCACAGAAAAGGGAGCACGAGTACCGGATGAGGGAACTCGAGTTGAAGAGTCAATCTAATGGAGAAACTGAGGGAGCAGTTGGAGGTTCCTCCATCCCAGGCTCAACACCAGTAGGTGGACATGGGTACCATGCTATGAAGTTTCCTTTAGCGGTCTATGAGGAGGACAAAGAGAAGATTGACCAGTACCTTCAACGCTTCGAGGCTATGTCAGTTGCTATGGGTCTGGAGCGTAACAAATGGAATCTTAAGCTATCCCAGGGATTACGCGGGACCGGTTACGAGGTTTATACTCGCCTGCCACCAGGACATGAGAACAATTATGACGAGTTAAAGACGGCTCTGCTGAATCGATTCGAGGTTACGTCACATACCTACCGGAAAAAATTTCGAGCAGCGAAACGAGAACCGGGGGAGTTGTTTGCCGCCTAAAGTTTGCGTCTAAAATCTTATCTCCATAAGTGGATGGATTTGGCTGGGTTCGCACATGACTATGAGAGTCTGGAAGAGCTCATGGTGGTCGACCAGCTGAAGAAGCAAATGTCTAAACCTCTCAGGACGTTCCTGGGAGAACAAGGGGCAGAACGTATTGACCTCGTGACTAAATTAGTAGAACGGTTCGTCGAGGTACATGGGGAGGCAGGGGAGAACCTTTCCACCAACACCAAAAGTCAAGAGAAACATGAAAAGAAGAAAGCCAAAAACTCAGGAACAAAAAAGTGGGAACCTTATGTGCAAAAATCAGAGGATAGTTCAGAGAAGAAGAAGGAGGGAAGCAAGAGCACTTCAAGCTCTACACCTAAACGACCGTGGTCGGAGAAGTGGTGTTCAATTTGTAAGTCACCCTCTCACAATACGAGGGACTGCAAATCGAAGGCTAAGAACCCTCACTTCGCAGCATGTCAAGTGACTTCCAAGGAGGTTGTCACGGAAACTGCCAAGGTCAACAAGGAAGCACGCCACCAGGAGAGCTCACTCAAGTCCGGCACTAGAAAATCTAGGACAGGGAAATGGTGCAACCAATGCAAGTCAAACACGCACAATGCTATTGACTGCAGGGGAAAGTCAGGAGACACTCAATTCGTCGTGTGCTCAGGAAAACCTAAGGTGGAGCCCACCGAACAGGTCGAGGCCGAGGAAGAGACTCCAGACCAGGAAAAACCACCTGTAGTGGAATTGGTAGAGGTTAACGGTCGTCAAGTGGAGTGTTTATACGACACAGGACTGGACGGAGAGGCCGTGATTTCTGCGGATCTGGTACATCCAGAACAATTCACAGGTGAAACCTTGGATATACAGCCTGCACAGAAGAGTGCTGTAACCATGAAGTTGCCCATTGCTAATGTGGAGATTCGGTCAAGGTACGTCACCGGCACCATCAAGGCCGCTGTATTGACCGATCCCATTTTCCAGTCATCCTAGGTTGCCGGTATGTCTTTCTGGGAATGCCCAGGGAGCCAATTCATATGGGAGCAATGCAGACTCGCTCTCAGACGAAAACGGAAGAGGCAGATGCAATTGTGACTAACCCAATGCCGGGGGAGCTACGAACTGCCCAGAGTGAGGATGATACTTTACGTCCTTGCTACAAAAAGCTGCAGAAAAGTGCTGATCCACCAGGACGGGGGCAGTACTATATGAAGAATAGGATACTCTACAGGAGAGCAGGAAGGGGAGACAACCTATACGGTCAGTTGGTCGTCCCGAAAGCTCACAGGTCCCAGATTCTTCATATGGGGCATACCATTTCCTTTAGTGGACACATGGGTATTGCCGCCACCATGCAGCGGATTTTCTGCCACTACTATTGGCCGGGAATGACAGATGATGTGCGTCGGTATGTGAAGTCATGCCCTGAGTGCCAGAGGGTGGCACCAAAACACTGGACAGCACCGGTGGTGTTGGGTGAGATGCCCATCATGAACTCTCCTTTCGAGAGGGTAGCCATCGATATCGTGGGTCCACTTCCCAGGACTAGGAAGAGGAACATGTATATACTCACAATGGTGGATTGCTGTACAATGTGGGGTGAGGCTATACCGTTGACCACGATTGACTCGAAAAGAGTGGCGGACGCACTGATGGAGGCCTTTACCAGATTAGGCTTTCCGGATCAAATTCTGACGGACAATGGATCTCAGTTTTGTGGAAAACTCATGGAGGAGGTATTTAGGGTGTTTCACTCTAACCACATACATACCAGCCCTTACCACCCTCAAGCCAATGGACAAGTGGAGCGTTTCAACGGCACGTTGATGACAATGCTCAGGAAACTAGCGCAGGAAAAACCTGATAGGTGGGATGAATATATCCCAGCATCACTCTTTTCCTATCGGGAAGTTCCTCATGGCTCAACCGGACTACCACCCGCTACGTTGCTGTTTGGTCGTCCAATCAAAGGACCGTTGGAAGCCATGTTGAGGAGTTGTACTGAAGAGGGGACGTCAGAAGAAGTGATCTCATCATATAAATACGTGGAGGAACTGAAGGAAAAACTCCACAAGGGATGGACTCTGGCAAATCAAAACTTGAAAAAAGCCAGGAAAAGACATGCGGCTTACTACAACCGTAGGTCTAAAGACAGATCTCTAGAGGTGGGAGATAAAGTTTTGTTGCTACTCCCAACGGGAAACAACAAACTGGAGATAGGTTGGCAAGGACCATTTCCCGTGGAAAGGGTAATATCCAGAACCAACTATCAGATCCGGATCCGGGGAAAGTCGAAGATTTTCCATATCAATCTCTTGCGGAAATACGAAGAGAGACCCGGAGACAAGGCAGCTCACCTCATGGCAATGGCAGTTGCAGTGGAGACAGAAGTGGGAACCAGCGAGGGCAGGGTATATCCCTTGGAACACCAGGAAACCTATAGGGATGTGCAAGTGAACCCTGATCTGACCTCCCAGGAGAGGGAAAGGATAACCCAGGTTCTCAAGTCTCATAAGGAGATACTGACTGATAAACCAGGACGAACGAGGTTGGTTGAGTTCGAGATGACTTTGACCACACAGGAGCCTGTTCGCCAAAAGGTTTACCCAGTGCCATTCTCTAAAGAAAAGGCCCTGGAGGAGGAAATACAAAAACTGCTGGAGGATGACGTGATTGCACCATCCACATCCCCATACAATGCGGGGGTAGTTTTGTTACGCAAACCAAGTGGAGAACACAGGTTGTGTATAGATTACCGACTTCTGAACAGTCATACACAGTTTCAGGTGGAACCTTTGCCGAATCCAACTCAGTTATTCGCTAGGTTCCATAAGGCTCGGTACTTTTCAAAGGTGGATCTGAGTCGGGGGTACTATCAGATACCAGTCAAACCGGAGATTCGACCACTGTTAGCTTTCAGTACACCCAGTGGACACTACGAATTCAAGGTCATGCCCTTTGGACTCAGCAATGCACCTAGTGTGTTTACACGCATGATGAGGACTTTACTAGATCCGTTACAGGATCCATCCATCATCTCATTCATGGATGATATTCTGATTTCCAGTGACAGCTTGGATGACCACTTACAATCCTTGGAGAGAGCGTTTAATAGGCTCAAGGAAGCAGGGCTTACTGCTCGTCCAATCAAGTGCATGATTGGTTACCAGACTCTGGAATTTTTAGGTCACACCATCACTCCAGGACACATTGTCCCAGAAGAGAAGAACCTGGAGAAAATCAGAAATGCACCAAGGCCAAAAACGAAGAAGGATGTGCGATCTTTTCTCTCGTTGTGTGGGTTCTACCACAAATGTATCCCACATTTCACTGAACTGGGAGCTCCGTTGACGGAAACCTTGAAAAAGGGATTCCCGGACCAAATCATTTGGACACCAGAATGTGAGAATGCCTATAGTCAGTTAAAGGAGGCCTTGGTCAGCAAACCTGTATTACAGCTCCCTGACCTTTCCAAACAATTTGTGTTGAGAACGGATGCGAGTGCGATTGGAATTGGAGCCGCTTTGTTACAGGAAGGAAAAGACGATGCTTCGGTTTTGAAACCTGTGGCATACGCAAGTAAGAAACTTCTACAGGCGGAGAGGAATTATTCAACCGTCGAGAGAGAGTGCTTGTCCCTCGTATGGGCAGTGCAAAAATTCCAGCCCTATTTGTATGGAGTTAAGTTTCGGGTCCAGTCGGATCATCAGCCCCTGATGTTCCTGGCTACTTCTCAGAAGCTCAACGCACGTTTGATGCGGTGGTCGTTGTTACTTCAACCTTATAATTTCACAGTAGAGTACATTCCTGGGAAGGAAAATGTTGGAGCGGATTTCTTGTCAAGACACCCAGCTCCTGAAGAAGAAGAATGAATCATCTGGATTAAACTCATGGTGGAAAAGAGTGAGATGGACTACTCTCTTAAGAGGGGGCCTATGTCACGAGATCGCCATGAGTTAACCAGATAATAATACCGACGTTCGCTTGGCGTATATTTTCTAGGCCACAACAGTCGTACTAACAGAGTAAACACAGCTGCACGGGTTACATCGGGTCAGCCCATATACACATTTGGTGGTGAGTGAGAAGGAAGGGATACAACGCGTTGGCAGTTCATAACAGTTAAAATCACATATAATTGCCCGCTCAGGATATGAAATGGTTCCGTTTGTCATCTATAGTTCCGGACATCAGACGGAATGGAGGTTTTGACTGTCACCACATGACAGAAAATTGAGGGCTTGTTATTGAAAACAGTGGAACACCTGCCGGACATGAACAACGTCACGTGCACAATGTAAGCTTGTTTGGAAAACCATGATTGGCAGCTTGGTATCGAAACTCTTTGTTGGAACTCGACAGTAACTCTCTAGATTGTTTTGGATGTCTAAACCAGTGATGACAAATCTAACATTGAGGGAGCCAGAGGGGGGATGGATCCCTGACAGGGGATGATCTGCCAATGTGCCACCTGTGTGGGGGCATAAAGGATAACGTCACGGGGCCAACTTTGGTAGTTTGCCATATAAACCCGAGTTGGGACCAACTAGGGGAACTTGAAAATGTGGATTTAGGCAGACATGCTTGTCACTGCAGCAGTTAGAACATCTAACGTGTGAAGGAGATATTTGATTTAGTTTACACGAGCCTGTATGGCTACCATTAGATGTAATTTAGTGTAAACTGCAGTGCTGTAAGGTATAACCTATTATAATATATTCGTTCTAATTAATATAGACTGTGGCCTTGTTAAACTATAGTGTGATGATTAGCACTGTTAGTGGAAACTAGTTAGAGTAGAATAGTGATATTAGCTCTGCTAGTTAAGAATAGAGTACTGATGGATAATTGGGAGACGGGGAACTTGCCCGCTGGGGTTTTGCACTCTGTATGGGTCTTTCTTTGTCATAGCCTGATTCGGCTCTAGGTGGGTAGCTAATCTGCTCTATGACTAAGTCTAGTTAGCTAAAGATCATTACGCAAGGCGATAGGCTTACACTCAGCCGAAAGGATCAGTGACTAGTACTATCACCAGATGTGTTGTTTCTATCCTAGGTTCCCTACCAGATCCAAGGAAACTCAACAAGTTTTTGGGAAAGAATCAAATCCCATTCGGAAGAACACCAGTTCAACAATCAATAAAGTTGCATACAGAACGTAACTAAAGCTAGAAGGAAGTTGATTCACCAAAGAGAGTGATGAGTACTGATGCACCACACAGCATCAGACAGTAGTAACGAACTGAGAACATTAATTATAATATTTACCTAGTGTGATATAATCTCGTGTAATAGAACACAAGACATGATACGTGAGGCTAGATAGACACGAGTGAGGATCAATCACATTAACAATTAACATTAATGACTGTGTACACACTACAAAGGACTTGTGCAGTATTTTTAAGGAACGATAGGAACGGACATTGTGTAGGGTGCAACCGGTCCATGATTAACTGTTAATACCACCGGTGTCTATTTCGGATGATCATGAAATTGGATTACCAGAGGTCTACAGAGGCAAAGCAGTATCCAGCAAGATGGTTTCGGCACTGGGTGAGATGTACATGTTCTGACGTAACGTGCTGTGGTCTATCCTTGCTGGGATTAGCTGACTGGGTTGTGGTCTGAGAGTCCGATTCTACACACTTTATAGAACACGTCACACATTTTCTTCACATACACGTCTCATATACGTTACACGTTTCTTTTAATAAATTAATCTTTATTAATTTTTAGAAGCAAGAGTTGTTGAGTATGTTGCGTTGGGAAGTATGAGAGGGGGCATAGTACGACAGTGAGAGAGTGATAGGAAAAGGTGTCCATAGGCTGAGGGAGTGTGTTGGACGGAAGCTGGTGGATTCTCCAGAATATTGAGAGGGAAAAAAATATTATAATGTGGGTGTCGACTCTCTTCACTCCAGGGACGACACTGTAAAGGAGGACACGACAGGCCTTCTGTTGATGTTATAAATCTGTTTAGTGTTGACCAATAGCGATACGACATAAAATGTATGTACATTTCTATGCACAAATATTTCTACCATGTAATATGCCAATTGGAGAATAAAATTATCAGCATTAAATCTCATTGACATGTTTGAGATACTCATGCCATATTGTAAATTGAAAGAAAAATTTAAAAAACGTGACATTGACTTAAATTATCAATGTGCTATATATGCTTGTATGTTACCGCATCACTATTAAAATTATATACCACCATACACTCGTATTGTTCGTTGCAACCTGTTTGTTGACCGTTGTTGCTTCGTGTTTTTTTTGTTGCCACCATCGTTATAACATCTGATTTGTGTCTCTTGCATTAATCTTCAGTGCTTTTCCTGTTGCCTTTCCTTATTACTGCAAATGATTCACTATTTAGTCTTTTGTTAGCAACACATAATCTGCACATGTAGAAAAAATTTCATGTAAATGATCATGTGTATGAAAACTTATCCTATCCAATGGTACAAAAGGATATTCTTATCATTCTAACATCATTGTAATATGTGATGATATCTTTACCTATGAATATTACATACTATATTTACAGGTGAAATATATAATGACATATTGAGAATACTAAGGGAAAATTTTTAAGTAGATTGACCTAGCATCAATGTGATCTATATGATGCTATGTTTTCACCAGTATCATGACCTCAATTTCCTCGTTGTGCTTGTGATTTATCTTGTTGTCATATGTTGTAATACACTCAATCTTTAAACTTGTGGTGTTATTATTATTTTTTCCATACCACAGGTTTCTCTCCATCGGTAGTTGGATACTGGTTATCATACCTCTATATTTTGTTATCACTCATTCTATGATGTACGGATGGTAAATGAGTACTATGTTCTTGTTTCATGAGATGATGGTTTAATCATGATAGATGGAATATGAAATCAATATGACTTATGAAATAACATTACCACTAAATAACAATAATACTACTCAATTCTCCGTAGGTGTGGTTGGTCATATTTATTTACCATGGCTGGTCTTTTTGCTAGTTCACTTGTGCGGGTTTGGTGCCATCAGAATGTAGACACAGACATCCCCCTATTCTAGATTCATCTTTGGATCTCTGGTGGTGCTTACACAGTCCAACTACACTCGCATTCGTCTTCTTTACATTCTGGTAATTTATAAATTGGAAAAAATATGTACATATCTGAATCAATTTAAGTTAATTAACCTAAAAAGTCAAATTGACTGCTGAGATCTGTACTCATTCTATACGGCAGTTCAGAGCTTTAACTAATACTCGGATAACTGTATCTCCATGTTACCCTTTATGTATTCTGAGTACAACCGTTTTCGATTGTTTAGCCACTGTGTAGTACAGACTATTTATAGGTACCTTCAACCACTACTATCCTGAATCAAGCATTCATTCCGTACAAAATTAAATAAATAATGTACTATCTTATTCTAAAATGTGTGTGCGTATATATATATATATATATATATATATATATATATATATATATATATATATATATATATATATATATATATATATATATATATATATATAGTCTATTTACATATCACAAAAATGGAGTGTATGTTAACTGAAGTTATCTTGTGCATGGTGTGATGTTTTGTCTTAGATTGTTGATGTACATTACTGTTCTAAATTTATTATCCTGTTACGAGTATCTTTTTATTTTTATAATCTACTCAACAGGTCTGCCAGATTATTATCTTTGCCTGGAATGTGGCAGATATCAAAATCATAATCTTGAAGGAGTAAGGACCATCTATGGATTCTTGCGTTCTTTGGATGGCCTTCCTTAAATACCTTCAGTGGTTTGTTATCTGATAGTATAATAAATTCTGTCCTAATAAGTATTTTGAAAACTTCTTAATGCTTTAAACTAAAGCTAATGCTTCTAGTTCTGTTATGGAATAGTTCCTTTGTGCTTCTGTCAGTTTTCTGCTGTAATATAATACCGGATGCAATTGTCTGTTATGGTTTTGTAATAGTATTGCTGAGATTGCGTATATACTTGCATCTGTCTGTAGTATAAATTGTTTTGTAATGTCTGGTAGTTTGAGAATTGGCTGTTTACTAAATAATGTTTTGATCTGTTCTAACATCTTGTTATATTTGTCGTTCCAGTTAATCTTGTTAGGTTGGTCTTTTTTTAGCAGCTCTGAAAATGTGAAGGTCATGTCCGCAAAATTTAGAATGAATTTCTGGTAATAATTAATAAGACCTAGTATGCTCATTACTTCCTTCTTTGTAGTGGGAGCTTTGATTTAAGAAAATTTGTGTGACTAGGTTAGGGTCTGTTTTTTGGAATCCATTACAAAAATTCTATGGCCTAGAAACTGGATTTCTTTATATCCTATTTCCATTTTGGAAGGTTTTGCTTTCAATCCATGGTCTTGTATCCTCTGGAATACCTGTTCTAGGACTTCAGTGTGTTCTTGAATATCTACTGTATGGATACAAATGTCATCCATATAGGTTGCTACGTTTTTAATATTTGGTAACAGATTGCGCATCATTCACATGAATGTGCTTGGGGCGTTCTGTAATCCGAAAGGCATATAGGCCCATTCACAGAGGCCTAAGGGTGTGGCAAATGCAGTAATATGAATTGAATCCCTTTCCATCGGAATTTGCCAATAACCCTTTGTTAAATCTATTTTGGAAAATAATATTGATTTTGACATGCCGTCAATGAGGTCATCAATGTTCGGCATGGGTTCTGCGTCTAGTAGAGTGAGTGCATTGATCTTTCTATAGTCAACGCAGATTCTTAATGTACTGTCTTTCTTCTTGACTATTACTAAAGGTGAGCAATAGTTGGAGGTGGATTTGTGTATTATACCACACTGGTCCAGATCAGATATTTCAGCTATAACCTTTTCTTGGTAGTGCACTGGTATTGGGTACGGCTTTACTTTTACTGGTTTATTCGAAAGTAAATTTATTTTATGTGTTACTAGATCTGTTCTGCCCGGTTTGTTTGAGAAGATAGTTTTAAATTTCTTCAGTGATTGTATTAATTGTCGTTTGTCTTGGTCTGGTAGTCTTGGGTTTATCTGTATTGATTTCCAGCTGTCTGTGCTGTTAATTGTTGGTGTTGGAATTTTTTCTGTCAATGCGTCTTCCTGTTGCTCATTTATGACCCAACATACTGCAGCTGCTGTAGGTGATATTTGATTTTCTATACCTGTCTCATCTGGTTTTCTGTCTACGAAGGGTTTTAACATGTTTATGTGGTAGATTTTGTTTCTATTTCCTACCCTTATTTGATAGTCAACGTCTGTTATTCTCTTTACTACTTGGAATGGACCTTGCCATGACACAATGAGTGAATCTCTGGGGTCTGGGAGCAATAGTAAGACTGTCTTCTTCTTTCAAGACTATTGTCTTGGCGTTTCTGTTATCGTACTGTCTGTATTTTAGTCCTGCATTGTTTAATGCTTTCTTTGCAATCTGGCAGGCGGCAGTTATCAGTTTCTCCCGTAGGTTTGTCACCATATCGTACGCCTCCCTTTTCGGGTGGTCGTGTGCTTTGCCTGTGAGTAGTTCGTTCCACAATAATACTGGGCCTTTTGGGTTTGCCCCGTACATGAGTTCGAATGGGGAGAAGCCAGTACTTGCTTGCGGTACCTCTCGGTATGCAAACAGGACTGCAGGTAGCATTATGTCCCAGTCTTATGGGCGATCCGCCATTATTTTGGCTAATGTCTGTTTGAGTACTCCATTAAAATTCTCATTGACCCCGTTGGTCATGGGATGGTAGGGTGAACTAAATGCCTGTTTTACGCCTAGTCTTTCCATTGCACTTTGTGTTGCTTCTAAAATGAACTGACTATCTCTGTCTGACAAGATGCAGGAAGGGAGTCCTATCCTACTGAAAATAAGAAGCAATGATTCTACAATGGATTTGGATGTTTATGACTTTAGTGGGATTGCTTCTAGCCATCTTGTGCACAGGTCCATCATCGTTAGGATGTACCTGTTCGCTCAGTCCGTTGTCGTGTTGAGGGGACCCACAATATCGACGGCTATTTTTTTTGAACGGTCTTGACACCAGATCCGTTTCTTGAATCATTGCTTTTGGGTGTCGATCCTTTTGGGTCGTCCTTTGGCAAAGTTCACAGGAACGAACATGGTTCTTTACGTCCTTAAAATAGCCTGGCCAGTAGAACTGAGATAATAATCTCTGATTTGTCCTGGCCATCCCCATATGTCCCGCAAATGGAGAGTCGTGCTCCAATTTCAGCGCATTGCTGCGATGTTGTGACGGCAGCACAGTTTGTGAAAGGAGCACTGAGCATTTTTTGTATTCTCTAGTGAGGATGTTATTTTCTAATTAAAATTTCCATCTACCTTCTTTTGCTTGTTTAGATGGTCGGTTGACTCGTTGGAAGCATGTTTATAGTGAACTGTCGTTTTTCTGTAGTGTACTCAACTTGTTCGTCTGTGAGTTTGTAATCAGTCTGTTGTTCGGTGGTGTCGTTTGCAGAGTACCATTATTCTGTTTATTTTCTTCTTTCTGTTTTTGTGCTCTTGTCACGGCATTTGCTACAGTGTCTTTCCGTTGCCATGTTTGGCTTTCTTCAGCAGTATTGTCTTTTACGCAAGGTATGTTGCCGATTATTAATCCCACGCACGGGTTCGGTAATACAGCTGCTTGTACCCTGCCAGTATAATATGGGCTGTCGATTTTGATCCATGCTATGTCATATGTTTTGATGGTTCCACAGAAAGTTCGACAGTTAACTTTTTTCCCTGCGTAGTCTTTTCTTTTGACTAATCTATGATTAACCTCGACTAATGATGCTCCAGAATCTCTTATGCATGTGGTGATTTCGCCGTTGACAAATGCTTTTCTGACTTTTCAAGTCCCTTTTAGGATATGTGCTGTATTTACCTCTTGTATCGCTACTTTGTGGCTGTCTTCACGGTTATCATCTGTTGGTAATTTTATGTTGTATTTATTTTGTGTGCTTCTTGTGTTTGTCTCTTGGTTTTGTTCTTTTTTCTTATTAGGCTTTACAATTATTTTTGTTGTCTCTTTGGTTATTTGTTTTAGTCTACAATTTCTGGCTTCGTGACCAAAACTATGACAAAGATAAAATTTTACTGGTTTTATGTTGATTCTTTGTGCGACTGGTACTGTTATTTTTCCATTTTCAATCTTCCATTTGTCTATTTCAAACTAGTCGTTTTGTTTCCAGATCTAGCTTTTGTTTTTCCAGAACTAGTTCTTTATCTCTTTGTCTATTTTGTAATTCTGTAAGTTCTTTAGTTGTTGCTTTGTCTTCTTTTATCTGGCTTTGAAATTCTAAGAGCTTGTTTTCTGCCCATGTTAATAGTTTGACTCCTGTGAAACAGAATTTCTCACCTAGTGCTATGAAGTCTAGTAGTGAAGACATGTTTACTCATGAAGTTTTATTCAACCTCAATGGAATGCATCTGTCAGCAACACAAGGTGTCACTAGTATATACACAATATGTTTTTTCTGTGTATTCACGTGATGTTCAGGACAAGAGGTATTCCTTGTCTCAAGATATTTGAGTTTATTACTCCTACAGGTGTGTACTGATGTCACAATGTCCACAATATTACACAAGGCAGGATAGATGATAGCTCCTATCCATAGTATAATATAAGTGTGACGCATACCACCTGTTAGTTTACATATAAACGGGACATGGAAGACATATGATTACAACAAGTAGATATTGTTCCACAACACCGACAGGTATTCATGATCTGTCCGATTGCTCAATAATTCCTCATCATTGATCTGGCTGTTGGTAGCCCAGACCCTACACTGAAGACAATGACAAAATATATGGAGAAAGTATCCGAATATTAACTCTAAACGACTGCACAAAATGAAACAAACACAGTCAGACAATTTAACTCGCCTGGTTCACTGATGTGCTGCTGTGTTGAGGTCCTCCAATGGGTCCTCCAGGCTGTTCAGGTAGTTCAGTGTTTATTGTAGACCAAGGTTTGAAATTAGGACAACTTCGGGTCCTCAAACTTGAATGGAGAAAAGCTTGGTATACTGCTGATTCGCTGTTGTGGTGTTGTGTTGAGGCTCTCCAATGATCCGGTATCTTTCTCTAGGCTATACAGGTAGGTGGGTGTTGATTGTAGACCAAAACTTGAAATTATGACAACCTTCTTGGACAAATTCGGATCCGCACCTTGAGTGGAAAACAGCTTGGTATACTACTGATGTGACAATAATACTGTTTGTAACCTTCAACTTGTGAACATCGTTGCCGTTTTGAGGTATATTATTCATATTTCGGGTGCTCCACAAAATCGTCTGGTTTATATGCCAATAATGTTGAATTAACAGTCAAAGTTAGGATGTCGTCGCCGTTTTGATATATTCTGTTTGTGTGGCGACCTATGACTGTTGATGGGATTATGTCTCTGCAATTTGGCTACTTGATTATTTGCCGTCTTCGTATTTGAGGATACTATTTTCTGGCTACTATTTCTTGCAGCTATTGAAAGTCTTTAGGCAGTTCACAATTTCTGTGCACCGATTAGTCCACACTGTATTAATATGATCGATGACTGCCTATTACATCGTACAACTTGACGTTCACACCCAAAACGTGGTCATGGCCAGGGTAAACCTTGTCGATAGTTGCACTTTAATTAATATTGCTGAATTCAGTGCCGTGGCACAAATTAATTTGAAGATTGCAAATGATAGTTGATGACTTGATTTGAACATTGCAAATGGCGCCCAAGGTGACCTTGTTTATCATCTAACTGGTTGTTGATGAATTGATTTGAAAATTGCAAATGGTGCCCAAGGTGACCTTGTTTATAATGTACCTGATTGTTGATGAATTGCTTTGAAAATTCGTGTGCTCCTGCTTTTGATACTAGAGCCACCCACTTCTGCCATGGAGCTGATTACTGGCTCGTTTGTTCAGCCTCAATGACAGACTTGCGCAGGAACATTCACAGCACATAAACACTGAACAACCTGATGTCCTTGACATTCTTCTATCTTTATTGTTGACGATTATCACAGCAAATAACTTCAAACATTCCCGAATGGTGAGGGATAACATGTGATAAGTATATACAGTGCATAATCACTATTCACAATGTAGACGTGAGACACTTGTCTCCTTTGCACAGTTCTAACACAATCGCTGACTAAGCTAAGGTCACACTTACTGTCAACTGCCCTTGGCGTCTGGCGTGGGGCATCGCTGAAACGCCGTCAACTCGGTGCACTATAAACAGGCTTTGAATGGCTATTCAATCAGCCGCATAAGTATCTGGAACACTTTCGCTTCTGGCTGAAGCATCATTACAATACTGAAGTAATGTCGAAAAATCTTGCTTGGCTTCAACTCCGTTCCACGTCGTTTCTCAACCGCGACCCTGGCCGGACTCACTCTGTCCCGCTATCTCACTTTCCCATGGACTGCCCAACTATTGTCACGTGATACGCAACTTCTTTGAGTAGTTTCCCTTTGTCATTCAGCATCATCATGTGTTCCACACTCACTTTCCTTGACTTATTCGTGCCTGTTAGTTCATAGTCGTCGCGTGGACTGCTCTCACTATGACAATTCCTCTTCTACAGGTAAACCTACTCTTAGTAAACAAGTTTACCGCTGTCTGCCTCATATCGGTACATGGCAACGACCTGTTTCCTTCCTCTCTTCCCCAGACAATTCTCCAGCACCAATTTTATGAGACTGAGTCAACCCCCAGGTACCTACTGGCCATAAAACCTAATAATCCTATGGAGTGAACCTGCAGGACTGCCTTGGTAAACGTTAACCACTGTGCAACTATAGCTCCATAAATGTTCAAATTTGTACATAAAGAATCATCATTATCATGTGTCCCGCCACATGCCATAGGCATTCATATCTCCACAGATCCAGGTACCTGGTGTTGTTGATCAATTAAGTTAATTTTATTCTGTCATGCTACTGTTTTAGGCCATCCATCATGATTTCTCTTGGTCTGTTTCTGCCTCTTTCACTGCATGTTTTGCTTGTTTCTTTTGGTTAAACATTACTACTTTCATCAGCCGTTTCCAGAAACACATGGAGAGTTACTCTGGCATTACAAGGTATTCACAACATTCATCTTAAAAATCATATCTCCATTGCTTCTAAGCTCTTCGCAATGTGTTTGTTCACTTTTCATGATTCACTACTATACAGCTTAAGAGATTCTATGTATTTCAGTACTCTCTATTTGACATCAGAAATAGCATTCAAGAAAGACTATATAAATCATGCATGGTCAGATTTTGTTTATTGATTAACAAGAATTGATGTCACTGCACTTGGGGCACATACATGTGTATACATGCAGTGTGTTTGTCGGGCCCATCAGAGAAGCAGAGAATAGTGCCATTGTAACATACCAGGCATGTCATTAGAGGTTTATCAGGTGGGCTGGTGTGAGACATGCTGCCTCATCCTGTAGAAAACTGTAGATGCAAAATCTGACCAGATATAAACAAGTCTACAGAGGGACTTGTATAAGCTGGATATGAAGGCCTATGCTCTATAGGGAGATGACAGACAAAGGATGGATGTACATTGAAAGAGAAAGAAAGAAAGAAAGAAAGAAAGAAAGAAAGAAAGAAAGAAAGAAAGAAAGAAAGAAAGAAAGAAAGAAAGAAAGAAAGAAAAAGGAAGAAAGAAAGAAAGTGAACGAGCAAACAAACTTTAATTTTCAAAGGGTCACAAATTGGAAACGTCATTTTACAGATAGAGCTTAAGAGAGAGAGAGAGAGAGAGAGAGAGAGAGAGAGAGAGAGAGAGAGAGAGAGAGAGAGAGAGAGAGAGAGAGAGAGAGAGAGAGAGAGAGAGAGAGAGAGAGAGAGAGAGAGAGAGAGAGAGAGAGAAGTTATTAGTTGGGACATCTTCATTGCACTCCGGACATGTCCATAGGTGCTCAGATCCTCCCCCCAGCATATGCATCAGCGTTCGGTGGCTAATAGTGCCAGTTCTGTGTTGGTTAACGAGGCACCTCGTTTTCCCGATGTATCTCTCGTGTCTGGCCGTGCCAATTCTTACTCCCAAGTCTTTCATCCTGGACAGTGATGTGGATACACTGACGTTAAAGTCTTCTGTTCTCGACATATCTTTAAGGACGTTAATAACATCGGCACGATCCATGGGCTGGCCATCTGCAGAGGGTGCAGAGCCAGCCAGTTTATCAGCTCGTTCATTTCCCTCGACTCCCGCATGTCCCGGGACGAAGATGAAGGTGACTTTACGGACAACAGACTTCCTCAGCGACTCAGTCCACTGTCTACGTACAGATCCAGCTTCGACCTTCTGAATCATGCTCATTGAATCACTTAGTACACACACGTTGGTATAATGCTGTGATTCTAGCCATAGGAAAGCCTGTGTTACTGCCATCACCTCCATCGTCATGCTGCTCGTGGGCATAGTGTGGGCACCACTGGATTCTTGAACGGTTCGGCCCGCTGAACGGGCTGTAAATGCCCATGCACTTCTCTGCTTCTTTACAACAGATCCATCTGTATAGATGAGCACTTCGGGGTTGTCTGCGTGTTCATTGATGAGCGCGTTGACCTCTGCATTGACAGTGGCAGGGTTCTGTTCTCTGCACCGTCTGTCAAGTGTGATAATGCAGGAGAAGGTGCACTTAAAAGCTGGAGGCACAGGCACCCATTCCTTGCCGGGGTTGATACTGGTAGGACTGCAGACCTGTCTGATGATATCTTCCGCCCGACCCATCCATGATTTGCCCCTCTTTAGCCTGTTGCCCTTTTCTCTGAATATCTTCATGCAGAGGGTGCTGCTCATCCACACTTATTTTCAAGTATGCACGAGCTCTCCAGATCTTGATCCTGTGGTTCATTGTCGGGAAGTCAAGGAGGTATCTCATCGCTACACAGCTGGTGTCTCTCGTGCAGCCCAAAATGATGCGCATGGCTTCGTTTTGTACCTTTTCAAGTCTTCCAATCTGTGTAGGGCTGACAGTAAGGATGGCCAGGGCATACTCGATGGGTGAAAGCACCAGTCCTTGGAACAGAAGTATTAGCAGTCTTTGCTCGATATTGGTAGTCGCCATGACTCTCATTGCTGACAAACCTTTTCGAGCTTTCGTTATGACATAATCGACATGATCTCTGAAAGACAGGCTACGATCAAGCCTCACGCCAAGATATGTCATCGACTGGGTTCTACTCAAAATGCTCCCATCCATTCTCACTGCCGGCAGGTCTGTGTTCACAATATGGTTGTTTAGGGAGAACCATGTAACCGATGCCTTTGCAGGGTTGACAATGGCACTGGCATCCGCACACCATGAGGAAATTCGATCTAGTTCGCCCTGCATATCATTGGCAACCGCCTGTCTATCTCGACCCTGTCGATACACGAGAATGTCAGTCAGCAAATGACAGAGTCCTACCCCTCCCGTCCAACTGTTGTTCAGTGATCGGCACCGTATACACGTTGAATAGTACTGGTGACAGTGGTGAACCCTGCGGCAATCCTGGACATATCGTTGTCGGCTCAGAAGACCAACTCCCACATCTTAGCACCACCTTCCTTTGGAGCAGGACTGCAGCTATCCATCGTACAAGGTGAGGGGACACTTTCAGTCTGAGGAGGGCTTGCATCAAGTGCTCGAAGGATACTTTATTGTATGCGTCCTCTAAGTCTATGGCGGCCGCACATGTCTCTTCTCTGACCTGAAATCCTTCGTAAACATCTTGAGCAAAGACTGCCGCATTCAGCCATGACTCTTTGTTACGTCTGTATCCTCCAAGTGTGGGCGGGAAGCAGCCGAGTTGTTCCCAGTCACAAGCAAGTCAGTGTGCTACAATTTTCTTCAGTAGCTTGCCAGCAGTGTTCTGGATCATAATGATTCTGTAGCCGCTTATCTTGGAAAGGTCTTTGTTCGGTTTTGACAGCGGCAGAAAGTAGCTGTGTAGCCATTCCTCTTTGATCTGACCCCTCTGGATACTGGTGTTGAATTCTCTGGCGAGATCCTCCATGTCACCATCTTACATCACCAGTAGGTCACGATATCGGATGCCGTCTGGGCCTGGGCTGGTGTTAGGTGATTTCTTGTGCATCGCACGTATTGTTTCAGCTGTGATTATGCATTCTTCGTCTGTCCCGACCCCCTCGCACAACTGAGAGAGTGTCGTTGTGGTCCTCTGTCTGGCGGGCTCGTCTTTCTGGTCAGTCTGCTCTATGTAGCATGCAAGAAGGGCCTTACCTTTATCCGCATACTATTTAAAAACATCCCTAATGAAGTAACATTGCTCTAACACACTAGTGAAACATATCTATACCTGATTTACAACTGAAGAAACCACCAAATGGCACGGAGAAGGCTCCACCAAATTCATAGTCATCACTTATGCAGATATGCAAGTCTGTAAAGATTTTGCGAGCATAGAAGTTTGCTGGGCATCTCTGTAGGTAAAGTTTATAATAAAATAAATATTACCAACAACTTATGTGTAAGTGCGCTTGTTACTTCATACACAGTTGGCTTATCAACAGTTTACCATTTTGACTTCTTATTATATTATAATGTTAGGATGTTTCTAAAAATGAAATTGTTAGTTTCTTTTCAACCATTTTAATTTTAAAAGTAACGTAGTGTTTTATCATCATCACGTGTGCATGCCGGAAGGCACAGGTTATCATACTCTTCAGCCACCTGTTTTCATGGTCCTTGATAATTTCAACTACTAATTATTCTCTGTGCCAATTTGCTAAATCACAAAGCATGTTTTCTTTTCATTTATCATCCTCTGTCTTTAACAACCTTAATTTTCCTGGCTGCCACTATATTATCATAATCCATCCTTTCTTACAAAGTGATCAAACAGAATTAGTGTTTGTCCTGACGTGGGTAATAATATAACACTGCCATGTCACGAAAAGAGCTATGATAAGATCTATTGAAGGGAGACGATGGTGATAAGAGAAACATACGAGTTCAGATAAAACATACTGAAAAATTGTCACCGGGAATAATGAATAATGAATTGACACAAAGAAGTGCGCACTCTAAATGAACAGAGCAGTAAAAGAACGGTTACAAATGACGTGACTCGAGCGGAGACCGTGGTACCAGACGCGTGGCTCAAAAGTATGAGTCCGGCAATGGCAAACTATATATTGCCGCCGATATGTTTGTAGTGTTTGAGATAGCATAAATGTGACTTAGTTTAGCAATAGTACGTTTGTGATCATGTGCAACAATGTTAATAGTTTAATAAGAATAGAACGTTGTTTCGTGAAACAACTGACGTGCTGTTATTACTTGCAAAGAGCGTGAATGTCCTTCATCATTATCAGCGACTTCACAACATTCTCAGCAGTTGCGCGAACGCCTTCAATTCCTTGGCAAACACATGTCTAGTTTATGTCTAATACTGGTATTCGAAGTTCATGATTCACATGCATATGTTAGCAATATGTGTTAACATGCGTAAGCTCATTTTCTGACTTCAGTAGACAAGAATCTGTTACATAGGATGCTCTTCAAGTGATGAATTGTTTGTCACCTTGACTTGAATTATTTTACATGCTATTTCTGCGTTCCTTTTTTTCAACTGTTCTTATAATTGACCCTGATAGGTGAATCTCTCACTTGTTTCAGCTGTATTTATTTTCACTTGAGAAATCGTTTTTTTTTTTTTTATTGTAAAGATAATAATGTGTTAGGTGGTTAGTTTAAGTCTTTAGTCCTTAAAGTGGTTCATAGTAATACATAATGTAGTATGCTATGGAATTTACTATCACCAAACATATTTAAGGAGTTGTGATAGTTCAGTGGCTAGCCTGCTTGCCTGCTGGTATGGTGGCCATGTGTTTACATCCCCATCCAGATAGAACCTGGGCTTCCATCATCTCCCAGCCGGACATGGGTACCGGGATATGCCGTGGGAAGTCAAGGTGGCTGGTGTGACATTGACCACGTCACCCACTGAGTGCTGATTGGTCTTTAGAATGTGGGGCTAGCACCATATATCCAATGTACCTCAAAGATTGTGAAAGGGTATATTGTGGTATTGTGAAAGCTACTTTATTTCACAAACCACAGAAATAATGTCATATTTCATCACTGTTTTATGTTACATATATCACTACAGCTGCTTATACCTTCATCTGTTCACTTATTTTGAAACCATTGCAATATGCACATTTAATTGTAACTCTTTCCACACAAAAAAGGCATTTAATGAACACAATTATACAAACCTTAGCCCCAGTTACTACATTGTCAGTTTTGTATGTATAGAGGCCTCCAAACAGATATCCTGATTCTTTTTCAACAGGGCCTGTAGCAGCACACCAATAAGTGGAATACACTGCCCCTGAGTAGGCCTGTGAGGTGTGGCAGCAATGGAACAATGACGCACACCTGTAAAATAAACAATCAAGAACAATGTGAGTCTCAGTAACCAACACAAGTGTCTGGAATGACCCTTGCAGATTACAAGAGCTTTGTGACTATTCGTTTATCTCAACATCAAAAAAGCAGTAGCAAAAGCCAGAATGAAAATAGCCATCCTGAGAAAGCTACGTGGAACCACATGGGGAGCCAGTGGGAAAATACTTAGCAAAGTTTATCAACAGAGCATACGACCACTCCTGGAATATGGATCAACTGCGTGGTGTTCAGCATCAAAAACCACACCACAAAATCTGGACAATGTGCAGAATCAAGCTCTTAGAGTCATCATAGGAGGGATGAAATCAACCCCTATAGTAGCAATGGAGAAAATGGGGAGGATACAAGCACTGAGAAAACGCAGAGATACAAAAACACTATTACAAGCAGACAAGTTCCTCAGCTTGCCAGCTCACCCTATGAAGAACCGATTTGAAAACTTAGCTATGGGGCGGTTGAAAAGAAGTAGTTTTATCCATCAGGCCAAACGACTCTGCAGAGAAACCACCGATCTTCCCACAGTTCGTATCCCCCTGACAACTATTCCAGAGCAAACTGCATGGAAAGATGAACATAGACTATCACTACAAATCCAGACAAAAGTGAGAGGAATATATGACAAGGAAGAACAGAACAGTGTACAGCGCAGAACAGCCACTCTCAGCTTCCTTGATGACGAATACCCACAGGGTCTCTGGATCCGAGTCTACACAAATGGGTCAGCACAACATTCTGTTCTAAATGGAGGAGCGGGAGTATATATAGAATACCCAAATAATACTAGGGACACAGCCAGAGTTCCAACAGGAAAGTAATGCCATAACTATGATGCTGAAATTGAGGTATTAAAGATAGCAATATAGAAATTACAAAATACTAGCCATGGTAGACAACCTGTGGTGATATTGACAGATGCAAAATCAGTAATAGAGGCACTCCTATCTGGGAAAGTGCCAGTTCTAAGGACACTACTTTCTGAACTTAGCAGTCAGCATAAGGTCACCAAACAGTGGATACCATCCCACTGTGGAGTACTTGGAAACGACAGAGCTGATAGATTGGCTAATGAAGGAGCAAAAGAAGAACAGCCTGATGTGCCCGTTACATACCACCAAAAGAAAAGAATGATCAAATCAGGCAGATGACCACCAAACCCTACTCAAGACGACTACCACGTTATGGACAGACCAGAACAGGTCATTATTCTGCGCCTCAGAACAGGACACAATAGATTACGCAACCACGTGTACACAAACTTCAAGATTGGTGACTCAGCCATGTGCACATGTGGTTTGGTGTCGCAGACAGCAGAGCACATACTCCAGGATTGCCAAACTACAACAAATCCAGGCGAACCTTCTGGACTATAGAGACAACAGTGGAAGATAAACTCTATGGACCGATGAGTGAACTAAAAAAGACTGTTAGATTCATACAAGAAACAACATTGCAGTTATAGACATATTTTAGGCGAACGAAAGAAGAAGAAGAAGAATTCGTTTATAGGTAGTGAAAAATCCTGGCTATTTAGTCACAGTGAAATAAACTTAAACTTAGAGACATCTTGAATCCCCACTCATAGTTATAACTGTCCACATGCCCACGTTAAATGTTGTTAACCTTTTGCACTTAGTCGCTTGCTAACAGTATGGAGTCACCTGATGCACATGACTACTCCTACTCCACGAGGCTGCTCTTATGGAGCAATCATTTGCACTGTTTCTCTGATTCTCTGTTAAATTACGAAACATGATTATCTTGACATCTATAAAGAAGATAGTCTGCAATTGCTTTCCTTCTGAGCAGTGACAATACTGGTCGATGACTGTTGCCACAATCTCCAAAAAGAAATCCTCTTACCGCTGTGAAATCTGAGACCATAACCTACAACTATCTGTCGTCTGCTCTACAACTTCATGCACCACCTGCACACATGGCTCCACATTACCCTGATCAGGGAGCTAAATGGGTGCTCCACCTTGACCAAAGGTGTCCAAATGGCTAGTGGGGGAAGGAGGCATCTTACATCTCCTTTGATATACGATACTCCTAACCCGCCACCCAAATCAGCAATATAGTATCAATAAATACCCAGTGTCTGATTGAATGTTTGCCTTAATATTATAGAACATGGCACTGAGGTATGATGACGGAGTGCAAAGAGGCAGGAGAAGAAGAAAGTTATATTACAGTTGCAACAAAGTTGCCTAGCAATCTCTCTCCACTTTAATAAATTGCAACTATGATCGCCACGATAGGCAATAGTATTCGGCGACTACAATGAGAATTGACCTAAACGGGTTTCCATAAGCGATTCTAGCTTGATACATTTATTGACCCCAATTAACAAGTCTATACTTTTTTCGAAAAAAGAGTCTTTCTCGAGAGTCTCATTAAACATAGGGTGAACTTTACGGTTATCCAACAAGAGGATACAACAGATATTACGTGAATTTGAAGATTCTGCAAGATCTCGAGTTCACGAGATTAGTAACCCCCCCCCCCCCCCCCTTTCCCACCTTCTTGCCGACAGAAACCATGTTTATTCATTCATTCACTCAGTAGCAAGTCCTTTCTAGAACCTCGTTCCCATAACAACGTTCCGGAAAACTTCAGATTACAAGCAAGATGTACAGCGTCCGATACATCCATCTGGAGATTGTTGTTGGTTATGGTCATGCACTCTGCGTCGATAGATAGATGATCTCATCAGTAGAGACAATGGCTATAGCCACCGACTAGTACAGTCACTGCCCAGAAGAAAAGCAATGGCTAACTACAGTCTGCAAAACTTGCCAAGACACCATAACAACCATGAAGCCATGGTAGTGTGCTCAAATTCGTGGTTTCAGAAGGATTATCTTCTGGTTAGTTTCAAAATAAACAGACTGTCGAAGTCATTTCTACAAAGAGCTTCGCCACCATTTCTATTACTGGAAAGCGTTCCAAAATGAAGGTATTTATAATATTATTTAATAAAAACTCCACTCTCTTGTTCATAACATATATAGACAACATATGTAAAGAAACCAGCCAACCAGAGACCGCAAGAACACCGCATGACGAGTTCACAAGAGAAGAGCCATCTGCAAATCTAACCATGAGAAAACTCCTGTTTGCGGACGACCAAGCACTAATAGCAAAATCAGAAGCTGAATTACATGACCACATGAATAGTCTAAACGAAATATGTAGGGAACATAACATGAAAATTAGCACAAGTAAAACAGAGGTAATGACTATAACTAACGAAGAAAAAGCAACAACGATTAACCTAAACGAACATCCCTAGAAACAAGTAAAGAGTTTCAAGTACCTAGGAAGTATAATATCATCAAATGGCTAATCAGAAGACGAGATCGAAAATAGATGCAATAAGGCAAAACAACTCATTGGACAAATGGCACCAATAACTACTAAGAAAGCACTTTACAACACAATCTTCCTACCACCTCTATGTTACCAATGCTAAACCTGGACAATGACAGAAAAAGAGAAAGAAAATCACAACAACAGAAATGAGATTCCTGAGAAGAATACTCAACGTATCAAGAAGAGATAAGATCAGAAATGAAGAAATCAGGACTAAAGTGGGCGGGGTGGGGTGGGGGGGGGGGAGGGATTGGGGGGGGGGGGGGTTGTAGCCGCACTAGATTTTATTAGAAGACAGCAAGTCAAATGGTTTGGCCATGCAAGTAGGTTACATACTAACGGTCTACCACAACAAGCAATGATGTACAGACTAGAGGGAAGCAGAGGAAGAGGCCGACCACGTAAACGATGGACGCAGGAAATAACAGAGTCCATGGGAATATCGATACATGCAGCTCATAAGCGGGCACTCTCCCGCTGTTTATACTTCACCTCGACACTGCAAGGTACAAGAGGAACATGAAAGATAGATGATATTGTTGCAAACTTATAAATGAGGAGGTTTGATGAAGAAGTAAATATTGTGCACGAGAACGAACAAAAGAGTACTACGTTGCATTGTTAGGGAGTAGTGTCGGGAACAATAACAAGGCAACATTAGTATGATGATTTCCAACGGAGCCAGCAAGTGGAAGGATAACATCAAGAGTGCATATAGAAGTGGTCAAGCAAATTTTACCGCCATCAGCTCTTAAGGTTGAGCTGGGTTGTTAACGAATCGTACCATGAAGGTATATGCTTAATAGAAGCGAATGATTTGTTGAGGATATTTCAAGTTTGGGAAACTGTCGCATATTCACAGTAACCAAAGTCAGCATGACTTTGTCTGAGGAGACATTCAAGGTGACTCTCCAATTTCTTAAGTTTATTCCATATATGTGGAATAGGAAGGTATGATATGATATGTATTAACATAATTGTAATGTATAAACATTGTATGTGCTACTGTGCTGCTGTATCGATTTGAAGAAGATTTCTGAATTAAATTTATGAAGTTTTTTACATTGGCGTAATTTTCGTCATGGAATTAAAATTTGAATTAACATATGAAGGCAAGATTTCTACACGAAACTCCTTACAACGCGAATACTCCACTAAAGGAACAGAAGTAGCAAACTGGTTGCTGTGGAACAAAGCAACGAAGAAAGAGTAATCTACGTCAGGTGTATGACACGGCCACGTCAATGTCCACATGTGTACGACATGCTGCCTTGCTACACATTATTGCAGAGCCGACACATACTACTCTGAGACTGGGCTTACCCGAGGAATTGTCACGTCCTGCTCATGGCTGCTTTGATTCCTCACTTCCATGTATTGGGCATTTCGCTTGCCACTGGTCGCTCAAGCACAAACTAGGAACGGACAGTCTGCGGACGACATCCACTAGGTAAGCTTTCGCTTTGTACTTCGGGCCATGCAATGGATTCGCTAGCCGTGCGTTCCATTTCGTGTTATTGAGACGTTTTTCCACCTTTGTCTAGACTCTCTATGAGTTAGATACAGACTGTTTACGTAACCATTTTCATTCGACTGGGGCACTTCTTCTACCTTTTAGTACTCGCTCACGAGGTAGGCTACATTTGCTGCCGGCTCAGCACCTTACCTCTGTGCAGAAGTGAGCGAGAAACGGCCAGGCCCTCTCATCCGGGATCCCTCATATCCCCCAGCTGAGAGTCTTCGGACAAATATCTGAACTGGGCATGTAGCGTGCTCAGAATCACACCTCCATTTTTCGGTAGGTGGGTATCGGCCAGGCTCTCACATCCGAGGGTTTATGGCTTAGAGGCGTTCAGCAACAACCCTCGACAGAGAGCCTTAGAGTATGTGTCCGGACCAAGAACTTCTGCCTTCGTGCGCCTGATGTAAACTTTTGACTGCTATCCTCAGTCTACCTGCAGAGCAGCAGGTTGTGTCTCGCTTAGTCTGGCCTCTATTCCATAAGCTGTTCTATATGTAGTTTTCCATCCATCGAAATAGCACATGGAGTCAATGGGACACGCATAGTGATACATGCAAAACCACTGGACGCCTACCGCCGAGCTTTCAAGCTACGCCGGTAGGACTGACCGAAAAGCTATACCAGCTTACCGACTGCAGGCCCACTACTCACCGAGAGAGAGAGAGAGAGAGAGAGAGAGAGAGAGAGAGAGAGAGAGAGAGAGAGAGAGAGAGAGAGAGAGAGAGAGGGCGCTTATCGAGACTTTGTCAAATGGTCGTACAAATTTGCTCTTTTGCCCGCTCAAACCACGACCCTAGCTGCACGTTGCGGTTACATTCTCGAAACGCCTGCCTCGCTAACTTGCGTTGGCTGGGAAGATCCCAGTTTGGTGCACCTCACACAGCCATCCGAGAGAATGAACGCTAGATGCGACTGTTCCTTACGACATGAGCTTCAATATAAAACTAAACATGGCATAGTTTAATAAATTGCCATATTCAACATCTTGTACCAATAGGGGTGACTATGAAGGACGCTCTATACAGCTCTATGACACTGTTTGTGTATATGTAGACATCTAAGTAACTCTACATGTACAGAACATATATTAGTACACGAGGGCAATCCAATGACTTCCCAATAATTAATGGAATGACAAAAGATAGGTATCTGTAAGGCATACAAACTAGATAATACCTTACCAATATTAAGAAGGGGGTTGAAAATAAAATCCATATATATTCACCTAATACTAAAACAGGAAGTAAAGGTAAAACCAGATTGATAAGACCTACGTTTACAGAGCGTTAGTAAGGTGCAATGTGAGGGCTGGTCTGGTTCGCAAAGATCAGTTCCGCGTCTAGCGTTCGTTGTCTCGGATGGCTGTGTGAGGTGCACCAAAAATGGGATCTTCCCAGCCAACGCAAGTTAGCCAGGTAGGCGTTTCGAGAATGTAACCGCGTCGTGCAGCCAGGGTTGTACGACTGTTCGACAAAGTCTTTCATAAGCGCCGACTCTCTCTCTCTCTCTCTCTCTCTCTCTCTCTCTCTCTCTCTCTCTCTCTCTCTCTCTCTCTCTCTCTCTCTCTCTCTCTCTGTGTCGATGAGTAGTGGGCCTGCAGTCAGTAAGCTGGTATAGCTTCTTTTTTCGGTCAGTGCTGCCGGCGTAGCTTGAAAGTTCATCGGTAGGCGTCCAGTGGTTTTGCATGTATCACCTTGTACCGGGAGGGCGCGCTTTAGCGATGCTACTCTTGGCTTGCGTGTGTGTGAATAGTCCGTCTGTCCGGTAGATATCTGGTTGATCCTGCCAGAGTCTGCAGCCTACCTTGTGCCAGACGTATTGGTTACCCATTCCTCTGGACAAAACAAGGTTATGCCGAGAGAGAGGTCATGTTGTTTGGGCACCACATGTTCCTCTGAAGCTCTGCCCAGGTATTGTGATGGAATATTGGCCACATTCCAACTCACATACTTTGGTCTGTCAAGACTGCAAGGTGCTAACAACTAAGGTGCAAGAACCAGACTCCAGACCAGGGTATTGGCATGACAGCCAGATGACCGATCAACCCTGAGCTCCAGTCCAGACCATTGACTCTCACTGGACGTTTCTTGGGTCCAAGCTAATTGTTGTGTCCACGGAGTCAGAATCTTTAAGTCGAATGATGATTATATTGATTATCATTTAAAAGTCAGACAAAAAGAGGAGATGTAATTCTGTCATGTTTTGGTTGATTTAGGCATATGCTACCCTGAGGTATATTCATTCATATGTCCCCAGTGAGAAGTTCTTCGGTGACGCTTGATCAATATCAACCAATATCAAGCTGTTCAACTCCTATGACCAATGTGAAGTTCTTCAGTAAAACCTGCTCAGTATCATTCAACATCAAGATTGTCAATTATTGTGAACACCTGTGAAGTGCTGCAATGAAAATTGAACCTTATAAATCTATATCAAGTTATTTAACTACTATGAGCATATGAAGGTGCTTCAGTGAAACTTGAACAATGTAAATCTATATCAAGTTATTCAACTACTATGAACATATGAAGGCGCTGCAGTAAAACTTGAACATTATAAATCTATATCAATATGTTCGACTACTGACTTATGTGAAGTGCTCCAGGGAAACTTGAACATTATACACTTATATCAAACGTTTTAACCTCTATGACCATATGTGAGGTTCTTCGGTGAAGCTTGGTCATTGCATACAAACCATACATAGAAGATATAGACTGTATTCTCCCACGTGATTACTGAAGTGTCGTCTTAGTTCAAGAACGAAGCTGACTCCACACTTCCAGTATTGACTGCATCCTGAAGAATTCCAGAAGGAGGCGTTCAAGATATCAGGTGAAATACTGGTCACCCGACCAGACGGACATATAACTGATTCCTCGTCTGTGATGAAAGCTCAATCAAGGTTCTGACTTTTCCATTTCCAACTGGCCATATCTTCTGCTAGTCCTATCTTTATTGTATAAAGTGTTCTGTAATATGTGTTGTGTTCGTTGGATTGAGTTAATTAAAATTTTGAAACGAGTGATATGGTTCTTGAAGGTGAAACAGCACTGCATGAATGCCCTGTTTATATGTTGTAAATCTTGAGTCCAGGGGTCAGCAGGGAAAAACCCGTTGAATAAGGCTAAGAAGATAACAATACCATGTGCAGCTTTAAAG